>JAOYMR010000016.1:648377-665992 GCA_025802075.1 Tenebrosternarchus preto | reverse complement strand
TGCTTTGTGACATGTGTTGTAAAAAGCACTATATAAATAAAATTTGACTTGACTATAGACTGTCTGCCTAAAACATCTATTAAATGTGGTTTAAAAAGTAGGAACAATCAAAAATCAAATCCAGTTTAAAACTTGTAAAGAGACATCAAACAGCTGCTGGATATAAAACAGCAAATCATTAAAAGATGTCCCAACCCCAACCCCATAGATGTGAAATAAATGTGTTTTTGTGTGCTTGAAGTTCAGCCTCTCAGCATGTAACTAAACAGCCGACACTTCATCTTTGTCACAGAATTCAGATGGTTACTGAGAAAACCAGCAACAACTCCCAAGACACCTGATTATTCAGACTCAATAGAAGATCACTGGAAACAAGGTTTTTGAATTATTCATTTTTTTGCGTTTTTTTGCCTTGGGCATTAATAACCAAGTCCATCTTTTACGCTAAACTGGTTTAAACTGTCATGCTAATGGAACCCACAAGATGTAAATATAATTTAATAGAGGAAAGAACAACCAACTGGGCACAAGAGCACATATCAGCACACATCTACAGGTGGAGTGAGCACCATCTACAGGTGGAGTGAGCACCATCTACAGGTGGAGTGAACACACATAGTTTTTTTTTTTTCTACATGCGCAATCAATAAGATGTAGTCAGAGAAGAAACTTCGATGTAGGTGGTGTGACTAAAGCAAAAACACAATCTTGCCCTTTGTCAGAACATTAGGTGATGTTCTGAATGTGTCATTCCTCTAGTCAATATGCAATCATATACAAGTGCAATACAGCAGCACAGGAATACAACTCATTTCAAAATCAAATCCTAATAATAAACTAACATAGTGGTTTAAAACAATCACTGCACTAGCAACTAGTAACTATGGCAAAGACACAGTTATCAACAAAAGTCCACAGGAAGTACATTCTCATAGTACAAAAAGCAACTAGACCTTTAAATAAAAAAAAAAGGGTTTACACCTGCATCCAGTCACCTTGTTTAAGAAATGAGCAGAGATGTGCATTTCCAGAGCATGCAGTGAATTACCAAAGACACAAGACCACTCTTGTCACAGAGCCGTCAGCTGTGTAGTCAGCGACACATTAATCAAACGTCCTTCTAGAATCTCAGTATATCTTCTTTAACGTGCCCTTAATTAAAAAGTAATGTGAGGCGGCCTTAACCCCCCTTCAGAACGTGATGCTTCCAATCCTGGGACTAAATCTGGACATCAAGCTTCCCATCAGCCCTTCACTTCAGTCCAAGATTTAAAAGACTTGAAAATTTTAAAAAAACATTGAAAGACTTGAGGTTTTACTGGCTTCAGAGCATGTTATTTTAGCATGACTGTATGGAAAACATCATCTTAACCAAAATTGGTAGGGTGTAATACATAATTACAATGGACACAGATTAATATTTGATTTTACATTTGTTTAACGGGTTCTAGGATGGAGCTTGAGTTGTAATATTGTCGGTTATTTGTATAAAGATTAATAATTGTTACCATCTGCAGTGAGCCCAGACCAACTACTAAAACCAAAAAATGGCATTAATACACATTTCTAAGCACCACTCTAACTGTACTTATATTCTGAGGTGCTTCTCTACCGAGGCTGACTACAGTAAAATCAATTACTCACATGTTCTCTAAAGAACAGAAAACAGTTTTTTACAGCTTTCCATAGCAGTCATGTGGGATATTTGAACAATAATACTTGTTAAATAAAGGCAAAGGTTAGTTGTTTTGAAACACTTGTGAGTCTGCATCGTAAGGACTGCCAAATCTGCTATGTTTCCAACAGATGTCCAACACTAATGCTTCAGTTCATTCTAGTTTCAAAAAGACCCTAAAACAGACTACAGTCAGTCAGTGAAGCTTGTAATGGGCTAATTTAGGGTCAGCTGGTGTGTGCTGCAGCTTTCATCACACTAGCAGAGAACAAATTACACATCACATAAGCGTACAGAGAAACGTACATCACCTTGTCTGCTATTTTACCTTCTTGTTTGGTTGTTTTTTAAAGGAAAAAAATCCTTCCTTTCTCCCCCAAATAAGAGATTTTAGATTTTTATTTGGCAGAAATGATCAGTAGCTTAAGCACTTGAGCTCTGAGTAAAGTTCTACCAGATGGCACCTACCAGTTGTGCACCATGAGCTTCTGAACTGCTAGCAGAGCGTTGTAGCGCACCAGTTGGTCCTCATGATGCATATGGTTCATCACCAGCTGCTTCCCACCCAGCTGTTCAATCACCCTGAGAGGTAAAAGGAAGGACACACACAAACATAAGGCGAGAAAAAAAGGCAAACCAAAAAGACCAGAAGAAAAAATACACAAACAAACAAACAAAAGGGATGGGAAGAGTGAAAAATGTTGGGATGAGAAAACAGATGACGCGAACAGGAGAGCACATGTGGTGTGAGAGCTGACAGAGTGCTGACAGAGTGCTCCGACTCCCTGGGCCTTAGAAAACGAGCTCTGGGAATAATAGGGGCACAACAGCTGTAGTCTCTGGCAAAGCCAACCAATGAAAAAGGAACAGCCAAGCTGGGCCTAATACTGAGGTCGTGTTTCAAAGCTGGGCCTAATACTGAGGTCGTGTTTCAAAGCTGGGCCTAATACTGAGGTCGTGTTTCAAAGCTGGGCCTAATACTGAGGTCATGCTTCATTGAGAGCCATTCAGGTCATTGAGAGCCATTCATGTCTATAAGACTATATTTTGTCTCATTTGATAACTGCTGCTAAAGAACACCGGCAATGTTTAAATTATTCAAGCGACAAAACAAACAAACAAAAAACAACAATGGCGCAGGTGTTGGCTATCATTGATTTTAAACAGTGGGTGGTGATGCATACAATTTGGATAAAACCTGAATTATTCGAGCATGTTACAAATAAAACAAAAGCATAAAAATCCTAAAAATTCCATTCAGCATAAGTGAAATCTATTTTACATTTCCTTTGTTCATGATTTCAATTATAAAAGTAGAGACAATAATTCCTCATATCCAGCACTAGAGATTTGCACAGGTTAGATTGTTCTGGACTCAACCAACTACAGGGTTAGTTTCATGAATGATTCACACCAATAAGTCCCCATGGAGAGCATTTAGTTTCCTGTGAGGATGGGTTGGTTTTTTTTTTTAAGCAGAGTGAGTGTACACTCTGGGTGGTCACCCTCGGTGAAAGAGACAGGCAGAATTATGAGTTAGGAGTCTCTGCTTTCTACTCTGGAACAGGAAGGAGAGAGACTGTTTGTATGGGTTTGCTTGGAAATACCTTGCATCAGGATTTGGAGAAGGATCGAGAAAACAAATATGAGAATGTAAGACAATACACAAATATTCATAGGCTGCCATGTTACATAGTAACGAACAATTCAAAAGGACAAATAAATCTGTAACCAGGATCAGCAGGAGAGCTTGGCTACAAGGCTCCTCTCTTTGATACAGGTCGCTTATAAAGGTCATTGGCAGCAGAACAGAGCATGGAGCATAAAGCTTGGTGAAGCTAGATGCATCAATCCATACAAAAGCCCTACAATCATACAGACCTTTTCTACTGAACAGATCAGACAACTGCATGGCCCCAAAGACAGAAAAATGGACAAGAATCATTGAAAGAAACCATTAAAGACTCCGGGCAGCACTGCAGGGGATGTAAACAGGCTTACCTTTTGCCACGAGGATAATGCCTCACATATTCTCCCACATCGTGAGCAGCCACGGCAATAACCTGAGGGTCTTCAGACACCTCCAGCAGCCTGGTCAAAATCCTGCCACACAAGCAAACACATAACCACCTCACATCTCCAAAAGCAAGGCTAAACTAGGGCCTCTTGGCCACTGGTCAAATCACAGTTCTAATGATGTCTTTCTAGGGAGAGAAAAAAAGGAAAACTTAAATTAGATCACTGGAAAAATGAAACACTACGCCATTCATCATGTTGTAGCTTAAAATGGTCCCGAATAAACAGAAAGAAAACAAGCGTGTGTAATTTCAAATATTATACAGGACACCCAAACATGACTATTTATGTGCTGCCCACACGTGAACTGAACACGGACAAAAAGCCAAGGATGAGGCAGGAGCGCAATCATGAGGAGTACCGGAAATTATAACACTGCTGCAAAAACACATAATGGCTCACTAACAGAGAGAGGCTTCCATTCAGGGTCCAGGCATTCAGTAAATGAGTTCCACAGACACAGAGGACGAGAGGCAGGAGGGACGGCGGCGGAACACGAAGCGCCAGCTGCCTGAAAGGAAGCCACTGCTGATTATGGAGAGCAGCATGATGAGAGGAAAGAGACGGGCAAATTAAGACTTAAAGTGGGAGTCGAAAGGGCAAACAACAGCCATCATTAAAATGCTAAATGACAGTGGGGTGAATTAATGCTGTTGCTTTAGATGCCTGGGTACACTGATGTAATCTTGAAGGAGAGGAAAACGAAAGACGCACTCCCTGCCCCAAACGCACACGTGCACTCACACACGCACGCACTCACACACGCACGCATGAGCACACGCACGCACGCATGAGCGCACACACGCACGCATGCGCACACACGCACGCACTCACGCACGCATGCATGCACAAACACGCACGCATGAGCACACGCACATGCACGCATGCGCACGCACGCACGCATAAGCACGCACGCATGCACAAACACACACGCATGCACAAACACGCACGCACTCACGCACCCACGCATGCACTCACGCACGCACGCACAAACACGCACGCACTCACGCACGCACGCACTCACGCACGCACGCACGCACACACTCACGCACGCATGCGCACACTCACGCACGCATGCGCACACGCACGCATGCGCACACACACACGCATGCACTCACACACGCACGCACGCACAAACGCACGCACGCACAAACACGCACGCACAAACACGCACGCACTCACTCACACACGCACGCACTCACACACGCACGCATGCACTCACACACGCACGCATGCGCGCACACGCATGCATGCGCGCACACACACACACACGCATACATTTGCGCGCACGTACACACATGCACTCACACAAAATCTAAACCAAAACAACCTACAAAGTGTTCAGTAAACAGCACTTGTTGTTGTTAACTACGTCTGACTTCCAATTCTAAGAGCATGTTTTTCTGCGCCCAAGACTGCTTGCTTTGCAAATTAGGTACATCTCGTCAAATATGAAAGCTGTTTTCAAGCCCAGGAGTGGTACAGGGAATCAATCTGGGGTTCTCCTGAAATCAGTAGTATTTAAGTTTGTTTTAAGTGACTCCTGCGACTGCTGAAGCTATCTGTGCGTGTTAACTGTGAAACGTAACTGTCATGGCTGAAGGATGTGTGGGAACTTAAAACACAAAAAAGGAAGCAAACACAGTTTAATGAGACCAAAACAGAACATAAAAGAACACTGCAACATAACAATGATGGGCAAAGGTCATAAAGCCCGGTATAAACAGAATACTTAATGACAGTACTACACCCTCAGGTGATGAAACCCTACGATGTATGATAGAGGGTTACCTGAGGAGGATGTAGACAATAAACTGAAGTGATTAACAAGAAAACCAAACAGTCCACATAATCACTGCCACCACATTGAGTGGCTACCAGCAGGGGGTACACTTATTTCTGCACTGTGAAAATAAGCAACTCAACCCCTTGCCTTACAAAGCTTCGTTAGGGCAGAGAAAGGATTGCAGTGCATTTCATGTAGACTGGTGACAACAGTCGCATGTTATGACTGTTACACGTCAGTGTATGTCTACACTCTCTACAGGTTACTGTAATAAGCTCACTTTCATGGAGCAAGTGTGTGTAAAGGGAGAATTGTGAAAATCACATACCTCATACTGCATGACTAAAAACTCTCATATATGAGAGTGGCTCCTTATTTGCATGTACTCCTGGATAATTAAATGCCATATATTATAAAGCACTGTTCTTTACTGACTTGAGTATTTGTATCCAAGAAAAATAACAACAATCAGTAAATGGATGAACCTAGTAGCCAATATTTTGCCAACTGCACCCAGAAAAGTGACATACAGAACTGACGTACGGCAATCGATCCACGGTTCGGATGGAATTCTTAAATGTGAAAATGATCAGCCCCACTCCTAAAATAAGCCCAGAATCAGTGCTCGGTGCGGACAAGCATGAAAACACCCTAATACCACTGAGTTTGATCCCAACATCAAAAGTACTTGTAAGTGCATTAAAATAAGTAAAATTAAAGGTGCTTCAGTCAATTTATGTCCCAACTCCCTTTAATTCTAATTCATACTAACTGTGAGGTACACAGAACAGCATAAAAAAAGCACATGTGTATAAACTGCCGTGAATTGCAGAGAACACGTGATGGAATGCGGTAAGCACCTAACATCTCCAAATGCTAGTACCATGGACAACAAAAACATCAATGAAAAATAAATAAATAACACTAACAAAACAAATGACAACAACAAAGAAAATGCTGCGCTGCCAAAAGTCCAAGCACATTAATAGAGAGGCGAAGGGAAGGAAACGATGTGGTAGAAAAAAGTGTACAAGCGATGGGGATAACCACACCCTGGAGATGATTGGGAAACAAAACCCATGTGGGGGAGATTCAGAGTGGACTGCAGCTGGAGTCAGTGCTTCAAGAACCACCACGCACAGACATATGCAAGACATGGGTTTCAGCTGTTGCATTCCTTGTGTCAAGCCATTCTTGAACAAGAGACAGCGTCAGAAGCGTCTTGCCTGGGCTAAAGACAAAAAGGACTGGACTGCTGCTGAGTGGTCCAAAGTTATGTTCTCTGATGATAGTAAATTTTGCATTTCCTTTGGAAATCAAGGTCCCAAAGTCTGGAGGAAGAGAGGAGAGGCACAGAATCCATGTTGGTTGAGGTCCAGTGTAAAGTTTCCACAGTCAGTGATGGTTTGGGACGACATTTTCTGAGGTCCAAGGTCAACGCAGCTGTCTACCAGGAAGTTTTAGAGCACTTCATGCTTCCTGCTGCTAAATAACTTTATGGAGATGCAGATTTTGATTTTCCAACAGGACTTGGCACCTGCACACGGTGCAGTAATCCAGGCCAAAGGAGCCCCAACTAAATATCGAGTGCTGTACATGCTCATACTTTTCAGTTGGCCAACATTTCTAAAAATCCTTTTTTTGTATTGGTCTCAAGTAATATTCAAATTTTCTGAGATTCAAATTTTCTGAGACTGAATTTGGGATTTTCATTAGTTGTCAGTTATAACTTATATCAAAATTAAAAGAAATAAACATTTGATATATATCAGTTTGTGTGCAATGAATGAATATAATATACAAGTTTCACTTTTTGAATGGAATTACTGAAATAAATCAACTTTTTCATGATATTCTAATTTTATGACCAGCGCACCTGTATAAGTAATGCTGCATCAACTGCATTGAACTACCTTGCAGCTAACTATCTAGCTAACAAAGATACTGACTGATAAACTCATGGAAGCCCATTAAAAAAATACTGGATAATAAAAATGCTAGATTATTCTCACTGCAGAAAACTGTTATGATCCTACTTCTAAGTGTTTATAGGTTTATTATTGCACTATTAAGAAATTTCTTAGTCAGCAACATCAGAGAGGGCAAAATGGTGACTATAGCAAACGAACACTGTCATGACTGCAGACGCAATAATTTTAATGTCCACCCTGACCAAACACCACTGCTATAACAAGAAGAATTTGCAGAGTACTTGGGTAACGTCTGTACAATAAGTCTGAGCGGGAAAAAAAAATTCATTGCATGTCATAATTTGCAAAGCTGAATAAATCAATTGCTTGCCGGGAGAGAATAGTACGGTAGCCCTCTCCTGGCGCCCAGCATTTACTTATGTATGCAGCATACAAACACTCCCCTGACATAACAGCTACCACACAGAGCACTTTTGCAAATTTTTTCACCTTGTTTGGCTACATTTTCTACTCACTTAAGCAGTTCGTAGTTTTTCTCATTCAGACGAACAGCGTTCTCTCGCCAGAACTTCTCCGACTTGTGCACTGGACTCCACTCCAGTCGGCCAGACTTCAGCTCAGAGCTGTATTCATCAAAAGAGCTGAGCAATGAAACAGAAAAGGAAGAAAAATTATCAACCACAAACTAACTAAATTTAATGCGCTATTTTGATTATTATAAAAAATGTATAAAAAACCTGTTGCTTTGCTTTTAAAATCTTTATAATATTCGAACAGTATGGAGATAAAGTACAACAGATATTAAGACATTAAAAAAAAATAAATAAATAAGAATTAGCACCTGAGATCTTGGACACTTTCTCCCAGTCTCTCTAAAAGGAACTTGATGTCATCGGTAATGTCTTCATCGTCATATTTTTGCTGATCCAGGTTCTCCAGCTGTTTCAGGACTTTGCACTGGATCATGGCTAAAGCGTACTCCTGACGAGTCTCCCTTTCTGCAGACTTCTCCAGCAGGTTCTAGCCATCACAAGATAGCAGAAAGACAGCAGTAATTATTTTTAAAACGAACAAACGAATCAATAAACAAAAGAGACAGAGCAGGACGAAACCATTATGCCACAAGTTACTTTTTTATGTGGAATAAAATGGAAATGGACAGCAACCAAAACTAGACTTTCTAAAAGAGGAAGTCAAACCCCAACAAGTTTTCTGAGCTCCGCACTTAAAGCAGACACCAGACAGGTCCCCATGAAACCACGGCAAGCCAAAATGTAGGTAGTGTTTCCATGGCATTTAGTTATATGATATATATGATCTGAACATTTAACCTGAAATGATTTTATAATTCACTGTGATAATCTCTTCAGCGGAATATGCTTCATTTGAACAATAACCCAGACGGCTTAGCAGTAACAGTTCATTCATGTGCCTTCTGGGAGAAACATTAAAACACAACTACCAAGATCAGAAGACTTTAATCAGACAGCATATCATTTATAAGGTCGACAATAAAAAGACTGCATATTAACTATACTGGGGGAACAACAAAAATGAAGTACTTGCTAAAAGATGTTCTTGCAGGCTTCCAGAGTTAAATCTAGGGCGGCGATTATTAGTTAGATCTTCTGACTGCTCCTGGTTGGCTGCTAAAACACTGACCTGTGGTGGTATTACACAGTGTTGCCTCAGACACAAATGGTCAATTAGGAAGGAGACACTGAAATGCCCTGGTAGTGTAAAGTCAGAATGTTTCCTTAATGTTTTGGAGGGGATCAAAGAAAGAATTCATACGAGCTGATAAAAGTGGAAGTTGTCCCTTTGAATTAAAGCAGTAATTTACTTCTGAGAGTACAGGGCTGTGGTAGCATATTAATCTGCCATACAGAACTTGCATCTAAACGCAAGGCTAAATTGAGCACTGTTGTATGGAGAGTTGATCACAAGCTGCAGAGCACATTGAACACGTTTTGTTTATATATTTTGAGGTCCGCTGTGCAAATAAGTAGGTATAGCAGACGATTCGATTCATTTGATTAATGATTTAATAAGTGCAAGAAAGCACGTATTATGCTGTTAAGTCAATATCTATATTTACATTTATGACATTTGGCTGATGCCTTTATCCAAAGCAATTTTCATTTAATAATGAATACATCTTGAGAAATTGAGGGTTAAGGGCCTTGCTCAGGGGCCCTTAACAGCAAGTGAAATTGTCCCAAGTGGTCACTGAGGTGGAAAAGAGACTTTCAGTGGCTGAGGTGAAAAGTATATCTTTAACATCAGTAAGGGTGTATGAGATCAGACAGTTTCACTTTATTTTGTTATGCTATAGTAAATATTAGAGGTATGTTACTGAAGTGGCTAATATTTAACTACTGAAGTACAACTTGCAAGTTAAAAATAACAGTAATAATACTGTGATTAGGTTTTAAATAACCCAGAACTACCATGATCCCTTTAGCTTGTGCTATTCAATCATCGGCTAACTTATATATTCTCTGAACGTGCATTATACAAGAAAAACAGGAAGCACATTTACTATAAACAATTAATGCTCAACTAATGAAAATGGCCATTTATGCCATTTATTCTTGTAAGGATTTCCAGGCAGCATTTCTTTTAATTCCTGGGTACACGTGTGGGAGGCTGGTGTCAAAGCAGGGTTCCTGCACCACATAAATCGGTCAAAGACTACCTGTCAAATGTCTCACTTCTGAAATATACGTGCTCACATGTATGGCGTTGTTGTCGTCTACGATATCATTTCAGCAAAGGCGGCAAAATAACAGCCTTGTAATTAGGAGCAAACAGAAAGAGAGAATTCCTAAGCAGGTCAAGTTAATCAGATCTGCATCAGACAAAATGAATGAAACACAGCGGTCTAATTTAATTCTGTCAGAGCCACGGATAATGAATTCATTACCAAACACTAATGCCATAAAAGCAGGCAGCTAGCAGGGCTAAATGAAACACAAAGTGCAGCGCGGTCAGGCAAGAGAAAGCTTGAAAGAATCACAGAGTGACAATAACAACCCCTCCCTCACCCCCGCTCTCCGCTCTACCTGTAATGTGTTTCAGTGTAGATGCACCTCTGCCAAGATGGTGCTTGGTAATAGGAAATGAAATGCCTTGGGAGCTAAATCAGATTAGCGACAAGCCTTCATGGTAATGCAGTCGAGAAACATGCGTAGTGGACAGCACAGAGGGTGTAAACGTGTGCCTCCAGTCCATCACGGTCATTAACAGTGAAAAAAGTGGAGCTGACCGGTGAACCAACAGAAGTGACTCAAAAGAGCAATATTAGTGAACTGCACAATAAATAACAAGGAAGTAATGGGTGTTTTAGAATTTTATAATAATGGCTCAGGAAAAATAAATCCTTTTTAGACATGTGAATGATGTGGTAGGGAGTTTTAATTCTGATCTCCTGGAGAGAAAAATATAAAGAGTTTTTTTTAATAAAAAATAAAAAATCCAAAGCCCACAATATGAGCACCATTTAAATGAACTACTCCAACAACCACATGGAACTCTACATGTAATATTATATTAACCAAAGCAACCAAGTTTCCTGGACAAAACTCAACTGGACAAATGTGTCTATATAAATAAAAGGAAATGTCATGTTTTTATTAATGGGTGGAAAATAAAACGTAAGAATTAAGTTTTAAGATTAAGATTAAGAATAAGTAAAAGTTGCAAAAATACTGTCACATTGAATTTTACTTGCATGTCAGCAAGTAGAGACATTTCACAGTGTCTGTAACCTTAAACCTGCTGAGATTGTTAATTTGACACGTGACGATAATCCAGGTGAAGCTCTGGGATGCCTTACCCGGAAAGCAGCCAGGATGATGCGGGTGACTTTCTCTTTGACAGACTCCTGGAGGATGTCGGAGAGGACGGGCACGGCATTGTAGCGCCTCAGCTGCTCACAGAGCTGTGGGCTGAAGGCCAGGAGCCACACGCAGAAGATCATCTGGTACTGGAGCTGGAAGCCGCACTTGTTGCTCAGCACGGCCGTGATGCTGGGGAAGACACAACGCAAACACTCAGGCTGGATCCTCCTCGTCCACGAGGACGCCGGCAGACGCCAACGCAGCGCCGCTGGGAAGTGAGGCATCTGCCGTCTTCCTCCTGAGACGCCTGGCGATGTTACTGATTGGTTGTTTGAGATGATGTGGACACAGGCCTCTCACTGGAATATCTGTGTTTAGTTCCAAGCCTACAAGCTAAACATCCTGCTTTGTATTTATTGTTCTTTTTATTTTCTTCTCTAAAGAGCAATGTATGAACCTTGCCAAATGTTATGCTGGTTGATAAAATTATTAATATGTTCTGAAATATTCGCTTCTTTCACAGTTAAATTACACAACACAGTCCATCAGCCTAATTGCTTTGGGGAAGGTGCAGGGATGGTGCCACTAGTCATGCACATATATTCATGTAAATACACCACACAACCAGGCAGTGGGGGAATATTTTAACATATGTCTAGTCTAATTTACAGTACCAAAGGGGAGCTGATGGATACACTTGGTTTTTCAAATATCACTGAAAAGCATAAATAATTGAGTGTTTGAATCGTAAAAAGGGAACCTTACCAGTTCACCCCATCAGCCTCCACCCAGGCAAACCTGTATTCATTCACCCTCAACATCAGCTGCAGGCAACCAGCAACACACTGAACATACTGGGAGCTCTGTGTAGAGAAAACAAACACCCACACACACGCGTACACACACGAGTACACACGCGCACACACACGCGTACACACACACAAATTTACATGCACACAAACATAAGACAGACAGGACAGCGCAATCAGATTATGATAACGAAAATAATCAAGAGAAGCTTGAAAAAGGATGCATGAGTTATGAGTAGAGTTATGCCCATCCTGACTAGCGGCTAGCAAACCGAAAACAAGAGAACAAGACCACGGAAGGAAGATCTGAACATCCAGATCCAGACACATTCGTTTATGCACGTGCAAATTATTTGGACTTCAGTTCGATTTCTGGAGACATGCAAAGTTCAACGAGTCAGACAATCCCACAAAGACGAGACAAAGCAGTGGTGCCTGCGACCTGGACAGAGAGAGAGGTTAGCAGAGAGGCTGAGAAGAAGAAGAGATTCAGTTAATCAGTGGGAAATGGTGCAGACTAGCATGAAGGAAATGTGTATAAAAGCAGTGTGCCCACAGAAGAAAGTAGGATATCATGAAAAACAGTTAAAGCATTAGACTGAGGTTGGAGTGCAGAGAGAAAACTGATTTAGGGTGTGCACCTGTTTACATCATGGTAGCAGATGATGGGGGGGGAGAGGGGCGCTACTTCTATGCTTACATCACAGCAGATGATGGGGGGGGGGGCTACTTGTATTCCATGATTACATCATCGCAACAGATGATGGGAGTGCTACCTGTAATTCCATGCTTACATCATAGCAGCAGATGATGGAGGGCTACTTCTAGAAGCAGCTTTTTCTATTCCATGCTTACATCATCGGAAGCTGCTTCTATTCTATGGGCGCTAAATGCTAATGAAAGAAGCAGATGGAAGATAGTGAACATGAACACATGAACACAATCTCCCCTTGTTCTTTTAATCTGCAGTGACGCTGCCAGTTTATTTAACTGTACGATTTATTTTACATACATTTTATTTATCAGGCCATAAAGAAAAAGTATCTGAGGAGCATTAGCTGTAGAAAGAGAAGAGAAAGAGTGAACGAGAGAGCTATGCAGCAGAGTTCAGTTAATGCCACGCTGAGCAGAGATGCTCTTCTGACCAAGTCCTGGTCGCACGGCTCTCTAATACTCACTTCACTGGGAGAGATGATTCCTGTTCCTGTTTCTGTACCATGAAGTTTCTAACAAAAGATAAAAAGAAAACAACGTTTCCTCAGACGCCAGCTAACTTCTTTATTGTCTGGACTGCTGTAATAGAAAAGTAAACTGGAAAACAAGTTTCCAAAAACAAAACAAAATGATGCACAAAAAAAAAAAAAAAAATACCCCTTTACAGAAACTCGATTTGAAGAAACTTCTAGAGGAGCATCCAGTTTGTTTAGACTATAACCCAACAACAGCGTTACCCCCCATTATAAGATACATTATAAGTTCATTTTCATGTATGTACTAAAACATGCATGTTTACTAGTCCACTAATTTAGAATTCAGACTAATTGATATATTGCCATATTTTTTGTTAAACCCTAACTAACAAACATAATTCTGCTGTAATGGTTTCATGCCACTGCTATTTGCTACAAAAAAATAGCATCAGTAATCAGTTTTACTGTGCATATTAGAAGTGGAAAACACATCAAATGCATAGAAGTGGTTGAAAAAAGCACATTGAAACGTCTGACCAATTCAATTTAAAAAAACATTTATAAAACAGGATCTTAAAATCGAAAAAAATGATCCGCACACTAAAAAAAAGAGAAGTAATAAAGCAAAGTAATAGGCTTATAATGGAATTTAATTAATTCTGTAAAAGTAACAGACAAGAGGATAAGCAAACGTTCCAGCTGCTTACCATCTTCGGTGCTCGCTGAAAAATTTACACAATAAGTTTAAACAATAAATTCCATTATAAATCTATTAGATCTCCTTTGATCTGCTTTAATGAGCTGACAATTTTTGTTTTCGATTCTATGAGTTCACCTACACAACTTCATTAAGCTTTTTCAGTTTTTTTTTGGAATTGAGTGCTACAACATATTTTTCACCTAAAGCAGGATCTTAAAATTTCCTGTTAATATTCAACGATAACAAGGACATCCGACTCAGGACAGCTCGCGACTCAGGACAGCTCGCGACTCAGGACAGCTCACGACTCAGGACAGCTCACGACTCAGGACAGCTCACGACTCAGGACAGCTCACGACTCAGGACAGCTCACACATCTGCTGATCTATAAAAGCACTACAGCATAAGAGTTTGTTGGAAGCTTCTACTTTCAATGCATGTGTATGCCACCTTATATACAATATAAGGTATACAATATGTATACAATTTCTTCTCTATACCCAAGGTCAGCCATTCACAAGAGTAGAAAGGGAAAAGGAATACAGCAAAAAAGATTATTAATGTCTCATCAATCCAAGATTTAGCACAATGAGAGACTACATGGGCAGTACTACACACTAAACATTTGAGTTTAGACCTGAATTAAGTTTCATCAGTTTGGGGTTTTCCTTCATTTGGCATCCCTGCATCCACACACTGACAAACACAGGCGCTTCACCCACACACTGACATAAACACAGGTGCTTCACCCACACACTGACATAAACACAGGCGCTTCATCCACACACTGACATAAACACAGGCGCTTCATCCACACTAACAGGCTCTTTGAAAAGTCTGCTAGGAGAAAGTCCCATACTGACAGTAAGCTTGAAGATTTGCCCATGCAGGCCTGGTACTTTGATTTAGATGCTGAGCTCTCTGGACATAATACACGTTGATATCAAGATAGGGATGTAAACATAGGTGTGTTCCTGTAACCAGGGAGACAAGAAATGTCAAAAATCTTTCAAAAAGGTTTAGTGGTATGATTCTCAAAACATAAAATGTTGATTTTAGTTTTCACTGTCTAAAAATAAAAATGTAGACAGTAGAGAAAAGACACTAGGGTCAAAGCATATATTACTCCCCTAAGAGTGCATACTAACCCTAACCCTAACACTAAACCTAACCCTAACACTAAACCTAACACTAACCCTAACACTAACCCTAACACTAACCCTAACACTAACCCTAACACTAACCCTAACACTAACCCTAACCCTAACCCTAACACTAACCCTAACACTAACCCTAACACTAACCCAGCTCTCTCTGCTGTTTATCTGAACTTTTTGGGGGTTTTTTCCTTCATCATTATCACAACTCCAAATAATTCCTGGCAAGTTCAGCTGGTGCAGCACAACAGCTAAAAGTAGAAAACAGTTAAAACAGCACGGCCGTCTGCCAATGTAAAGATGTAAAATTAACTAGCTGCCATTTTCGCTTGACAAGGCTCAATGTCTTAAACACAACATGACTGTAACTGAAGCCATATCTACACTGAACATAACAGTTAGCATTAACAGTTCTGAACTCTTTAGCAAATTAAGAAGATCAAATCACAAGGTAATGTATGAAATGTCATGAGGGACTACAAAGAGAGCACATTTTTAAAGTAACCTGGCACAATACACTTGATTCCTAAACTCATTTTCTAATGAGTAGGATCGCACATATCCTGACAATCTCATTAAAGTACAAGATACCCAAAAGAAATTCATATCAAGAATGGGTGTGACTGAGTAATTTGCTGTGTGACTAATTAAAAAGGAACATTTTACCAGAGAATCAACATCAAAATGGAGTGATGCAGTCTGAAACATTCACACTAATTTTTGTTTCTCTGTGGCCGTTACTCAGAACACCTTGAGTCAAAAGGATAACAAAGAAAATGGGGAAAAACAGAACACACAAGCGGGAGAGAAATGGTCGGTTTCATAGCAACCTTACGTGTAAATTGTAGAATGCAGAAAGGCGCTTCGTCACATTTTGTAGTGTGTACTGTCGTTTTTGTGAGGTGGTTCATTTTTATGTGCAAATATAGATAATCTGGGAAAACATAGCTAGGGATATTTATACAGTGGGGTTATAATGTATAAATAAAATATTCCAAGCCTTTTTTTTTTTATTTATAAGCTCTTGGTTAGAGGTTTGCCACATTTTAACCCACAATCCTGAATGTGACAGAAGAGAATGCATTCAGTACTGGACAGCTGTAGTTGTACATACCGCTAAATTCAAACTACTGAATGCAACCACAGAAGCTTTTCTACCTGGGAACTTAGCTGAGATTTGATCCAGTTGAAGTAGTAGTTCAGGTCACTCCCCTCCATCAGGTCCCGCCCCCAAGCAGCCAGTTTAGCAATGATCCTTGCAGCCTGAGAGGAAAAAAGTGAGTAAGTAAATAAGTAAGTAAATAAATAAATAAATAAAATTCTGTTTTCCAGTTTATGAAGGTCCTATGTAATTACATAAACCTATGTAATCGCAAACATAAAAACACTACAGAATAAATTATCAATATCTGCAAGCCATGATTCTAAGATTCAAGCATGGAATCATGCTAAACACTATTATACAGAGAGTATGTTGGGAGAAAAAAGAACAACCCTAACCCTAACTCTAACCCTAACCCCTAACCCTAACTCTAACCCTAACCCCAACTCTAACCCTAACCCCAACTCTAACCCTAACCCCTAACCCCTAACCCAAACCCCTAACCTTAACTCTAACCCTAACCCAAACCCAAACCCTAACCCTTACTTGAGACATGAACAGTTTAGTGCTCACTGTGCTTTACAAATTGAACACAAAGCTAGAAACCCTTCCGGCTTACACCATGTACCTCTGAACATTTAACAACCTGCCTTTTTCCAAACATATTAAAAATACTTTTAGATCCTGTGCTAACAATGCTGCAAATGTTATGTGGCCACAGAATAATGTGATGCCAAATAAACTGATGTCAAAGAATTTGATGATGGTTTAATGCTGGATGATCCAATGATGATGGATGGTTTGACTCATCAACTGGAGTCAAACATTTGCATTTAATTTGCATTTGTAGGCAGTTGTTTAGCCCTCTGGACCACCTTTACCTTTCTGTGGGACTCATTCTTGGGACTACACTGGAATTCAAACAGTCTAAAGCCTGACTATAGCTAAAAACAATTAGTTGACTATATTATTTGTGGTACTGAAGTACGTAGAATAACTAATGGATCATTATGCACATGATTCAGAAAAATACATTACTGTTAATTTTTTTGGAGGGTGGTTACACAATTTAATCCTAACCATCGTTAATCGATAAAGATTAATTACTGGTCTCATGTGGTCAGCGCCTGAGGAAGCTTCCGTTCTCACTAAGCACAGCCATGGCTTTCCTAGCACTTGTGACATTTACACAGCAGGGTGAAATGTGGCCTGCATCATTAAGAGCCAAGGTGAGGACAGCTTAGTAGATCCACACCATCCTTGTTTGATGGAGCTTAGTGGATCCACACCATCCTTGTTTGATGGAGCTTAGTGGATCCACACCATCCTTGTTTGATGGAGCTTAGT
>JAOYMR010000016.1:631024-641867 GCA_025802075.1 Tenebrosternarchus preto | reverse complement strand
TGCCTACTATCCTGTTAACATGAACCTCTATGTGCCTACTATCCTGTTAACATGAACCTCTATGTGCCTACTATCCTGTTAACATGAACCTCTATGTGACTACTATCCTGTTAACATGCCAAGGAACTAATCACCCAATTATGCCGCCACACATAATTATCCTGGGAGAGACTAACTTTATGAACTAATAAAATGCACCTCAAAGTACCAACTCCAGCAGATGGTTCACAGCCCATATCTTCAGCTAGCCACTCACTAAGGTTTTTTTGTGGGTTGCCAGAAGGACATCATAGGCGGGTCCAATCATTTTGATGAGACCCAGGTCCGATCATTTTGATGAGACCCAGGTCCATCACACATAAGCCTCACCAGCCTTTTTGTTCTCAGCGTCTCCCACTTCAGCCGCCGACCGCTTTCCTCGTGTGGCCACTGCTGCTGCTCGCCTGCCTTCCTCTTCCTACTCTCAAATAAAGTAAGCAATCATCCGCCTCCACTTTGGGAGTGCTGTCCTGTTGAATGCCTTCCATGAGTCACCTGAGCTAAAAACTGCTTTCCTATTCTGCTCTGCTACATCAGTGTCTGCCGGAGTTCTCTGAGGTGACTGCACTGCCAGTTGTGGATTCCACTTCCTGCTTTTACAACTGGAACAGCAGCATTTACTTCCTCGTATTTACAACACAACAAATTTATCTTGAGCCTAACTTTAGCACATTTAAATTCCTCTACTAAGCATGTCATCAGCAGCTCTAGTTTTAAACCTGAAATCTGTCATTTTCTTAGTTTTACTTGTGACAACTGTCTCGAATTAAAAGACCTTGACAGAAAAGCTTTAAGTTTTGGCCTTAAAATACCATTAATCCTTTTGAATATATTTTTAAAAAATAACCAAATTGTGAGAGGAAACTATATTCACTACCTATGTATAGGCCATATTTAGAGTTTTAGTCCATATTTATAGTCTATAGTCACTCCATTACAAACCACACTGAAGACCTCTGTAGTAATGCACTACATTACGTAGGGATGTCAGAGAAACCGTGAGGGTAAATACTGGGTTTTGATCCAGGAGAAGTTTGATTCCAGACCATCTGTTCACTTGAACTAATGTCTGAGAGGGCAGCTTTATTCATTGTTTACAGTCAGCTGTAAATCCAAATTATGCCATCTGTTGTTTCTCAAAGTTGCAACCACTGTAATTTACTTGTAACTAGTTTTTTAGTAGATTGGAAAAAAGACATGGAATTAACTGCTATAAAGACACAGCAGAAGAATTTTCAGATGAGAGACGCATACAAATTTTGCATAGTTTTAAGTGTGATGCTATTTGCCAAGCACAACCCATCAAAATACTCTAAGATTTGGTTTTTGCTACGTGTTTAATGACATTTTTAGAACTGAATTTTAAAGGAATGACTGCATAATTATTGCAGTAACGCATTTAGTCATTTATTTAAAGGAGCTATAAGCTTTTTTTATACCATCCAAAAGCAGCACTATGAATGTGATTATTTTATATTTTTACTTTCCACAAAGTGCAGCTCACATAAGATGAATCAAATTGACTTGTTGTCCTCAAATGAACTAGTTCATGTCCTCAAATGAATTAGTTCATGTCCTCAAATGAACTAGTTCATATTGGCTACATTTAAAACAGACTTAGTACAGGAACTCTTCAACATCCAGGCCATGGGTTGTCAGTATCATGGCTGCTCAACATGAAGAGGAGTCACTGGAAAAATTACTTACTGCTCATTTAAGAGCCAACATTAAACATTTCAAAGATTTAGGAAATGCTAAATTACTTAAAAAAAAAATTATGCATCATAAAAAAAGAGGGCAAAGTGACAAAGTATTCTGCCTCCCAAAACAATCTATATATTTTGTTGTCTTTCACAAGCCAAGTAAGTGATTTTTTTTTGCCAGCAAATCTACAAAACAACATGCATCATGCCAAATTAAAAGTAAAGGATCAAAACATCAAAATGTGAATTTGATAATACTATGAAGTATTCATACCCTTTGTAATTATAAGTCTATTATTTAAATTATAAGTCTATTAGTTAAATAGTTAACAATTAAGTTAACAGTTAACAATTATGATTTTTTAAAATATTAAATGGATGCTCAAAAAATGCTCAAAGCCCAAAGTCTTGTGTCGTAATGACACCTTAGTGGACTTTCTGTCCTGAAAACTAGTGTTTCTAAGCATCATGTTATAGGGATGCTTTTTAGCTGCAGCAGCTAGCCACCTATTCAGGACTAATGGGAGGATAAATGCTACACAATACAGATATCGTGGAAAAAAAACACTCCCCTCTGCTTGAAAGCACATACACTAAAGAGGAAGGTTACATTTCAACAGAACTCAAAAAACACAACAGGAGCAACATCAGAATGGATTAAAATAAAGAAAAGGTCTTAATCTTAACATCACTGAACATCTGTGGCAAGACCAGAAAACCAATGTCCACTGTTGCTCTCCCACTAACCAGATGGGGTTTGAGCAATTTTACAAAACCTGCTCACATTACAAACTATTAGGTACAATAACCATAAGACATGGTTCAACTAATTACTAAGAGATTAATATTTATGAATTGTTTAAATGTTTTGTTTTCACTTTTAGATTTAATGGTTTATGCTTTTGTTTTTTTCCAGAGTATGTGAATAATATAAAAAATAAAGATCACCAGTCAAAACTCCAAGGTTTTCCAGTCATTTACATGGAAAAAAAAAACATGAAAGCTGATTTTTTTCAAGGTTCAGTATATATATATATGTTCCAGTTAGATAAAGGAGTTTGTGTATGTAGTATACCTGGAGAGTGTCATCAATCAGGGTTAAGATGTATTGAACCGTTTGTTCCTTTGATATGTGGGCCATGAGGTTGAGGAAGGTCTTTGCACACTAACAAAACATTCAGGTACACATTAAAATACATTTTCAAAGGACAAACAAAAGTGTATTTCTAGTCAATCCAATATGTATTAAGCCATGGTTTTAATATACAGAGCAGTTCACCTTATCAGCATACTTAGCATACTGGCACTCATTAAACATAAATAATCTACCTGATGTCCTTCTTTTGACAGAATTGCTTGCTTCTGGTCAGAATGGGCCACCTCAAACTTCTTAATAAACTCACAATCTTCTCCTGAGATCATCTGGCCCCTGAAGAAAAGTATGGTTAAGAAATCCCTCCTCAGTTATCTCAATAGTTGTTAAAGATGCTTACAATATCACACAAATCCGTCATTATGTGGAAAAGTCAACTGATATGTAATCATAGACAATGTGCCTCAAGTGACTCTCCTGAGAGAAAATGTTATTTGTTTCAGTTAAAACAATATGCAGATTAAATACCTAAAAAATGTAGGCCTATGCAAAGCCATTGTTAAGTTTCTCTGCAAATGTTTCTTCCAACAGTCTACAGTAAATGTTAGAAATTAAATGTTCTTTGTCTGATGTGTAATTTGGACAAATGGTGCTGTCCACAGTTAAGTAATAGTTTCAAAACCACTTTACTTCACGCTACAGCAAAAGTAAACTATAAACTATTCAATGTCAATATTAACAAAGAAGCTACTTCCATTGAAAATATCACACGTGCTTAATATAAAAAGCACAGCTCAAACCTAAACTACAAAGTTAAACCTACATAAAACAAACTGCTTTCACAGAACACTTGCACACAAGCAGAATGAAAAGAGTCACAAGATCTTGACACAAGGAACTATCTTTGGGGTCTAAACACATCCAGTTCCTGTTTCAGTGCAATACTAAAAAACACAAGGAAATGCATTACTCAGGATTAAACTTAATTTAAGAAATGTAGATGCCCTTTAACACTACAACTGTTTTGAATTTTGTAAGCATAAATACAGAAATGCTCGTTGTGTGCTAAAACTTGTGATAATGTGTCACATTAATCGATTTGGGGATACAATACACTACAATACAATACAATAGTATGTTTCTCTTGCCAGAGCTTTACAAAAACACTGAAATCGTATTACAATGATAACAGAAAGCACGGAGGAGCTTCCCTTCGTCGTGAATCTATTTTATAGTCTCAGGGCTACTCACTGCAGGTACGACTGCCAGTTGACCTTATTCGCGCGGACCTCAGCGGCCTTGGCTGCAATGATATTTGTTGGGACGGCAGCATCAACTGCCCCTCGGATGTCCATTATGAGATTGTCGTTTTAAGTGTCAAACTTAAGTAACCTACATCGAAACAAAGAATAACATTAGACATAGTACAGACACCTCAAGCCAGTGCTCTAGTTAAAAGTACCAAAAAAGTACAAACGCCTGAGCTAGCTGGCTATCAGAGTAGCTGGTATATAGCTAGCTAGCTTGCAATCTTACTTAGTTAGCTAGTTATCTTAACATCGGACCTCTGAAGCCAAATGCGTTATTTCCAGTCTCTGTTTTTTTATTACATTCTTAGTTGGCTAACTATCTTACTGGGGATTGCAAGCTGGACAGCTAAGTAGCTAGTTAGCTATTTTAGAAATAGAAAACACAACAAACGCTACCTAGCTGACTGAATCAACTCATTTCAGCAAAATAACGACACGACATACAAACATTTATGGAATGTCTAGATAAATGGCACGTTTGTCTAACCTAGATAGATAGATAGATAGATAGATAGATAGATAGATAGATAGATAGATAGATAGATAGACAGACAGCTACCGGGAAGACTAGGTTAGCTGAATGACAGTAGCTAGCTAGCTATGTAACTGATTTAAAAGCATTGATTCTATCCATCTGTGGTTTTGGAAAATGATATAGCGAGTGCTGTCGACCTCACACGATTCAACATCACTACAGAAAGTAAATAATTGTGTTGCTAGCTAAACAGCTAGCTAGTGTTTGTTGATAGATTTCACGTACCTGCTTCTGCCTAAATTGTCAAAACGGCAACAGCACGTCACGCGACCGATGTCATGTGATACAGTCATGTGTAACGGAGGCAAAATTAACCCTTTCTTATGAACGAAGAGCCGTTTTATTAGCCGACACAAATTAAACAACATTTATAGGAGTATTGGAAGGCCTACTGTGACAAAGTTCAGTATTATACTTGGCCTTTTTATCGAATTGTTAGCTGTAAAGATTGGAACTTTCTAAAGACAGATTATTAATTTATCTTATGAGTAATTTATATTTACTCATTACAATACATGGTTTGTCAGAAAGACAAACAAAAGACAGCATGATTGTGTTAACAACACACAGCCCACATGCACGCACACAAACCCTTACCCACTTCTTGTCTTAATCTGCTCTAATCCTGTGACATGTACTAAACCACAGTAGGACAGCACTTGTTGGTAGGGTAACCATAATCCCCTTTTGCCCTCTCCATTATGGACATGCTGTGCTTTACTTAATGATACTGTTTTGCTTTTTTTCTTTGATAAGGACTTAGTATGTGACATGCAAGATGGATGGCCCATGATCACAGGTTCACTTCTCTAAAACTGACATCTGACAACCTGTAAAGATGCTGGATGAGGAATGCAATATAAAAGGATTGTCATAACGTGGGAAGGAACTTCTGTTGAGAGGTGTACTAACCACTCTTCCTCCTTTATGTGTGGGCTGCTACAGCAGCTGCTCTTGGTCTGTCGGCATGGTGAGGGTTACCTAGCACCAGGAAGTTATGAAAATGATACTGATCATGGAAATAGAGAAGAGAGCTCAGATGATCCTATATCTCTTCAGGTAAGAGTCTACAAACCAGGATTTTGGTTACAACAATGAACCAGAAATTGACATTTGATTTAGCTGTTTGCCCATTTCAGCATCACAAACATTCTGGTTGAGTTAAACTGTGCTAGGGTCTTAACTACAATAATGAACCAAATGCTAAAAATTTGATTTAGCAGGTTTCCCATTTCACCATTACAAATAACAAATATTAAATAACACAATATTTGGTTTGGCTATGGAAACTATAAAAAATTGGTAACATGTCCATACAATAACAATACAATAGCAAGTAATTAGGCTCATGTGTGTGTGTGTGTGTGTGTGTGTGTGTGTGTGTGTGTGTGTGTGTGTGTAAATGTACTTTTACGTTTTTAACCTGCATTGTGGTGGCACACCAATTCACTGTCACATAAGATGGTGTGGTTTTATCCAGAGATTTTTTGTGAGTCAGGATAAAATGCAGGTGCAGATATGAATGTCCACAGGGGTTCTAGAGCAAGCTGGTATCATACCTACAAACTGATGACTTCTCAAGAAAAACAAACCTTATAACACGGTGGATCCAAGCAGTGTTGATTTGTTATTTATTACCTATGGAGGTGTCATTTTAGTTCAGAATCAACCTATTTTTTACAAAGCTCCTTTATCAGAAGACATGATTGAGCCTGCTTGGCTGTTTGCATAATTTAGTGAGTAGAGTATGTTTAAAGCAGTGTGCTGTGGGCTAAAATAGCTCCACATAAACAAACTCATTACACAGAATGTTATGTATTAATCTTTGTATTGATTAAATTACATTTGCAGTCAACTGGGACCGGTTCATATTAAGAAACTGCACACAAATGATAAGGAAATTACTCAGACCCTTATTTCTTATTACTTTTCTAAATTTGAGTGCTAGTGGTCTTGAAAAACTTGCAAATGTTCAGCACAAATATTTTCCCATATTATGTTTTGCCTTTACAAAATATTACAATCTAGGTCTTTGGTAACTCTTTAATCGTAAAAGTATGGTGTTCATACAGGCGTTTAACCATAGTAAAACAAATCTGTATTTTCATTATCATCCTTTTCAACATAAGAGCCATGAGCACTAGGCAGCAAATGTAAACTTAAAGTACAGGAGAAAAGTAAACTTCACTGGACCCTTTTCATTAGACGTTCTTCTTTGTGGCCACCTGGATATTTCTATGACATTGGAATGACACAAAAGTGCAAATGAGAAAACTGTTGACTACTACTCACTACTCTGTTAATCACCTATTCAGAAGTGAGAGGCATATAATGATCACCGTATTATTAACTTTGCCTGTACCACATGTACATAAAACAGAGAGCTGTAGACTATTCTGTTCCTTACCCTTAGGGAAGACACTGACCCCATGTTGTTGTCAGGACTGTAAACATGCTTATGAATAAAAATATATATTATTATGGCTTTTAGGTTGGTGCATGACAGGCATAAGTAAGTTCTTGGGTAGTGGTACCTCTCTGCTTAAGGTGCTTGACTAGTAGTCAGAAGGTTATTGGTTCAAACCCCACCTCTGCCAAATTGACGCTATTATGCTCCTGAGCAAAGCCCTTAACCCTCAATTGCTCAAGATAAAGTCATAATTGTAAGTCACTTTGTATAGCTAACATGCTGTAAATGACTGAAATTAGATATATTTCAGTAGATGCATGAATGTTCCTCCAAGCCCAGTTTGTTGATAAACTGATAGATATGATGGCTTAAACTGGGTGTGTTTCAGCAAGAAAATCACCAAAAAGGTGATTCTCTCTTAAATAGTTAAAGGTTTGATTTGTGCACATTGTGTTCCATCACACATTTCTGAAGGTCGCACAGACCTTTAAAACATTTTTTGTTTCCTGCAATAAATTTCATGGTGCAATTATCACAAAAGTCAAGAAGAACACATTTGATTCAATGCTTATCTTAAGAGGGCAGTGCAAAACAGACCTTCCATGTAAGAGTGCTTGCTCAAGAGAAGACAAAGAACTTGGTTTCTATGTTATCTGAAATTCATTTGAAAAGAAAGGCTAAGGACATATAAGCAATTTATGAATGGAGTTACTTAGATTTAAGCCAAATTAATGACTTACAATTTAAGAGGCAAGACCTAAATGCACAAGCAATAAGCCAGTGGAAAAAGAAAATGTTTGAACTATCTAAATCTTACTTTATTTACTTTGTGTAAATGCTTTATTGTATACAGTGACAATTTGTTTTAATCAAAATATATAATACATAATACAGACAAAGGTAAGACACCATAAAGTATCTAAAAGCAGAAGATTATTATTGTTTTATTTTCAGATGGAGTTGCTATCCATGGTGCTGATGTGTAGAACCCATTGATTTCTTTTTATACGATGACTATTGGTGCCTATTAAAATAATTTATTTTGACTACAAATTAACATATCAAGTGACAATTGTGTTGTTTAACAGAAACCTGTGTAATATACAAAAATGAGCAATTATATTTTAATAAACTCGTTTTTGTTTTTTAAGTAAGAATCCAGATATTGAGACTGAGGAGTGACAAGGCTTTGGGAAGCGCGCATAACATGTGGATACTCGGTGTGTTCCTATGTAAATGGAACAGTTTTCTGTGTATAAATATAGCCCCACAGTGCCATCTACTGTTCGTACATTTACAACCACGTACATATACACATTCTCTTTTTTTCTTTTCTACGCCATAATCATTAGTGTGTATTGTGTGTTTTTGTGTGTGTGTGTGTGTATGATTACATAATTGATATATTATATGATTGATAGATAGATAGATAGATAGATAGATAGATAGATAGATAGATAGATAGATAGATAGATAGATAGATAGATAGATAGATAATGGCCAATTGTTGTATGATGATAGCAGACCAGCAGATGTCAGTATAGCACCATGACCGAATGTAATCGGCTTCTTTGCAATGATAACTATTATCACCCTTTCAGACTGCATACCCATTATACCAGGTATATAGTGCATACCTGACTGCTGCAACAAAATAAATTCATATTTATATCGATAGGTTTTACACCAACTCATCGAAAAAAACAGAAAACAACATTTTTATTCGTCATAAAACTCGTGTGGAGATCCCAGAACGGAAATGTACTGTTAGAGTTCATATCATGATGGAAGAACAATAATAGCTTACTGTGCGGTTTCAGCACCACGGACAGAGCTTGTAATCCGCAATAAAATTAAAACTCTACAGCGGTGTAAATAACCTTGCTTTGACTTAGATTTTGAGTAATACAGTTGTCGAAAGATTTTATCAACGGTGACCCTAATGCGTTTAAGGGGGGAAGGAAGAAAATAAAATACAGAGAGATCCGGTGACCAGGGAACCCCCACATCTTTCTGAGAGAGGGGAACGCTAAATGTCGAAGCTGTAGGTGGGCGAAAGCCCTTACATCTTAATCATAGTGATTTAAAATGCATCCGAAGCCGTACTCTGAGACACCCGTATCAAGGAAATAGAAAACGGTACAGCCAAATATAAGATTCCTTGGCCATTTTAGAAGATATGCTCTGATGGCATGTCGACTTTTAATTTTTTTCGAAAATTAGGCTGGTGTCTTTTTTCTGAGTCACTGTTTTAGATTAATTAGGCGACACTCCTTGTCATCATATGACGGTTATGATCGGATTCTCTATGGATTCCATCATTAATGGTTGCATAAACTTACTAAATAAAGTGTCCGTTCAGTCTCTTCTGCATTTGGAAACAAAATATGATGCCCATTTAGTCCTGCACAGGAAACAGGCCACAGAGACACTTAAATGTGTCGCGTTTCGCAGGAACGATGTGGCCATACATTTAAGTGCATAATGAATCAGTGACATCCAAAGGATTTACGCTACCACTACCACAACTTGCGAGAGAAACGCATGCGCATTCACAGAAAACAGCCGGTCTTTAAAAAAATCCTTATGCCAACGGATGTAATCAAGGCAAAGAATTATCTCTTATCTTTGGGCATACATGGTGAAATTGTAAGTATGGACATCACAATATCGATTTATATATATGAAATATCAATGTTGAGAGTGACATTTGTTTCCACTGTTAAAAACGTAAAGCTATGTATGACAGGCTACGGTTCCTCTTACAGAAATGTCTTTTCGGTGTTTGTCCTGGGCGATAGAGCGATATAGTAGCTGTGCTTCATGGTGGCACTTTCTTGTGCTGGGATGTACGATGCTGTTCTTACATTTGATGTTTTACTTTCCAGTACAACACCCTGGGCTTTTAGATACGCTATTGTAGATTCCCCTATAAACACCATTCGTAAAGGTATGGATCACGCATCTCGCGACTGATATTACTAATTCTATTTATCCTATTTCGCGTCGTTTAAAATAAAGCAAACCACACCAGGCTTTTCTCTCTCAACCAATCACAACGACAGCATAGGCCAATTTTAGGGTTTTGAATAAAACAGAAAAGCCTCATTCTTTACTCGTTTAACCCATAGGATTTATCGTGTTTATGAACATAAAACATCACTCATTCATTCCTTACAGAGTGGATGAAAGTGATCGCTGATGAAGAGCTCAGACTGCGGTTAGATACGTGCTGCGACTTACGCCCCCCCCCTCCCCCCGCCTCCTCCTCAATTCACCAAATATTCCAACATCTTTGCCTAGGATAGTTCTTCATGAAAGAAACTACCCGCCAATCTTTGGTCTTCAGACCGTTGTGCTGTGAAGCTAAAATAACAGATTTGTTATAATTTTATTAAATGCTTTTATTCTCATGAGGCAAATCAACGTGGCCGCAAGATGTTGTCCTAAAACGGCAAAGTTAAAATTACCATTTTTTTTTTAAACTGTAGACTAAAGTATGTGACTATATATAAAATGGTGGTGTGAGACAAAATTCAGAACGTCGCCTCGTGGATTTCATGATAGCTTTAATCGATTTGGAATAATAGCAGTTTTGAAGTGACTCTCCATAAATAAAGCAGAAAGACTTTGAGAGATAACAGTGACACACACACACACACACACACTCTCATACCACACAACACTGCACACAGATTTATCACTGTTACACACACACACAGTCTCATACCACACCACACTGCACACAGTTAT
>JAOYMR010000016.1:604667-624141 GCA_025802075.1 Tenebrosternarchus preto | reverse complement strand
TGCCAGTATGTATTACATGGTGGTACCTTTGATCTGAGTTTAGATGTGTATGTGCCAGTATGTATTACATGGTGGTAGTTTTGCTTAATTTGGAGTAACTTATGTGCAATTTGAGCTGATGGATTCACTGTATAGATCAACCTCAAATACAATCTAAGCCAATGGTTTGGACTGATACTGCCTATACATATTTTTTTTAATCATTCTATAAATTACTCAAAAAGGGTTATTTTCCAATCAATTTGCGATATACATTTTTAAATGAATAATATGTGAATGTTTACAGTAAAGTTTTTTTTCTTTTTTGTTTTATTCAACTAAGAAAAAAATATCGATTGGTGGGCATTTGGATTCTTTAAGATAAAATAAAAGCACAATAATTTTACAGCTTTTGGTATTTTGTCATTGAATTATTGTCTAGACAAACACATCCCAACTTCACGTTCACCAGAGTCCCTGGCAGGAGCTGTGTGGTAGCCGTGGAGAGTAATGGTAGGTTGCCCACTCCTCTGGAGAGGATGCACCTGGGAACCTTACAAACGAACACGTTGTCCTTAGTGATTCACTGCCACTGACGCCAGACTGAGGCAAGGAGAATAGATGCCACCCACCATCAGCCTCTGGAATAGTGGCATCACTCCCCTCTAACAGACAAAAATTATTGCAAAATGTCCCAAACTACTGTACACCCAGGAGGTTGCAAACTGCCATCTCCCCTTACTCTTATTCATAACCACATATGAATATCAAACACATTCAGTTTGTGGCTGTTTCTCTGTTTGTTATTCAGATTAGGTGCTAATTGAAGGGAGCTTGTTAAAACAACAAGGCGGTGAAAGGAAATTTGACACAGCCCATTTGTTAATGGTAAATGGGAAAGAGGTTCATATGCAGTGAGGAGCAGGACATGCATGGGCTGTGTGTAGATCTTGGAAAGACTGTATACTCACGTCTCCATCTCTCAAATACAAGAGAATGAAGTATTAAGACCAATTTAGCCCCAAACAAGACATCGCACTCCAAAATATATACGCCAGTTCAAATATAACATTATGGGTTACGACACCATGTTGTAACTTAAGAAGTAAACAATCAAATTTTGTCATTTTAAATAATAATATTGCCAAAAAAAAACATATATTCCCCCCCTCCTATTGGATCAGTTGCTGGTGGTTAGTCATGTTTTTCATATATTACACTCAAACTATAGTCAAAGAGAAAAGCAGTCATGTCAACCTGGTTTTGGATTTTTCTTATCAGTTATCTACAGCTCCATAAAAGGAGGTCATCAGGTACAGAACTGAATATTCAGAATAAATTTCAAGGAACTGGAGAAAATAATGTATCATTGTCTTCCAAACAACCCAACCACTGTCAATCATAAACGTAATTCACTAAAGCTCCACAGCAATCGGCACTGAAGCAGCACGATATTGCATCCCTCCTAACAGACAACCACAGCTTTAAGATGCAAGTGGAGCTGTTCCAAGTTTAAAGATATGGGTGTTGCCAAGTGTCTGGACCAGCCAGCAATTATGTTCCTGGAGTTCGAGAGGATGCTGATTAGTCTGTATGGAAGTCAGCAGAGACAAACGCATGCTGTGGTTGCTGTGTCAAACAGCACCTGCATCCTGGACTGAAGTGGAGGCTTGCAGGCTTCTACAGTGGCCAGCCTACCCTCCATCAACTGGAAAGGCTGAAGTCCCTACTCAGCACTGCACTGGACCAACTTTGGCCATGATGCTGGCTGCCACACATCACTGAAGTGAGTCAGCGAGGGATCTGCAGTGTGGCAGCATTAAAAACGACCGTGTCCAAGGTTGATGGATGAACATTCCCTTTCACGGACAATGTGCTCAGGTTTAGCACAGAGGTGTTCAGAAGAGATCTAGAACAGGATTGTATTAGCCAGGCTGTTAAAGTCATTGCACCAGAACATTCCTCAAACGATTCTTGAACTTTAAAGGCATCATCTTGTTGAGAACTACCTGTTGTTACAGGAATACATTGCACCACGAGTGGATAAATGTGACATGTTAAGATCTGGAATTAAGATCCAGCAGAACACTCCCGAAAATCACTGCAACACTGTTACATTGAGATACTACACTCTGAGATACGACTAGGGCACTTTCCCCCATTTATTTCAGTGCACATTAATGTGCTAAAGCTACTGTACCCTGTACGGTGGTGTAAATTTTCACACTGCATTTCATACTGATTAAGGCCCAAGCGATCCAGCATCCTGTACCCTGATGCAGTATTTGTACATCTTTGAAGCTGCTGTTATCAGAACGCCCTTCAGTGTTGCATATGCTTAAAGCAGCCCTCCTGGTGTGCCTTTTCCAAGGCCGATTGATCATTGATTGGTCTCGGTAACCCATTCACATGCAGCAGGGACAGAGTTGCGGTTGTATGTGCCTCATCATGTAGCCTCAAATATGCAAATAAAATGGGCTGGGCCCAATTCTTCTGGAGGGGCGTCGTTACTATTATTCTGATGATTGTAGAGCAAGTTAAATGGTTAATGTAGAACAGTCTGTCCAACTCTTGTCCAGGACAGCCAAAGACCTGCAGGGTTTATCCTCTTCTAGCACAGTGCATGAAGGGCCTGGTGATTAGTTGTATAATGTGTGAAAACATTAAACCCTGAAATAACAGGAGTGAAAGACACTGCTTCTACATATTTAGAGAACTTGCTGCACTGAATAACACCGTAAATCTTTGAAAAATGTTTTACTCCTGAAAAGAAAAAAAGAGGGAAAAAAAAGAAAAAAAAAAAAAAAGAAAAAGAAAAACATGTAAACAGAATATGTTTGCCAAACATGTATATACCTGAAAAAGGGAGGTGGGACCCAAAACAAAAACATGAACGGTATAAATGTGCTTAATCACGCACATAAATATGAAGAGATATAGAAATGCCATTTCTAGCATTTTTCAACACATCTTACTAAAACAAAACCAATAGTTATCAATAAAAAAAAGAATAAAACCTAAAGCTTTTTCTTTTTTAATTTATTGGTTAAAATCACCTAAGAAATTTAAATAGCCTAACTGTACTAATTTTCTGTTAGGGCAAATAAAAATCTTTCTAAATATGAATGCTGTCAGAAAATGTTAACCTACATATAAAAAGTGGTGGTAAAAGAAACAAAGAAACACCATTGATCAGTCCAAAGGCTGAGCATAGCAGTACGGCAAGTTAAAACATAGGACATAAGATCGTGGACCAAAAACAGTAAAATAAACACAATGGTGGTGTCTTTTGTACATCAGGGGCCACAGACAAAAGTTCCTATTGGTTGATGAAACGTGGTCCGGGGATTAGCTACCTCTCTGCACACTGGCAACAAACTCCACCTTCAGCAGAACTGTAAAGCAATAAACAGCATGCAATATACATTCAATTGTGCTTTCATTTAGGGTAAGGGAAGTGTGAGACACATACAGAGATGGCACAACACCAATTTTTCGATGCAGATCCAAAACAGGAATCTTATATGCTGCCCAATATCTGGCTGATATTTTTTTCATTAAAAGACCACTATGGAGTTGTGGATCAGCTGCTTGGGTGAAATTTGTTGGATTTTTTTTATGCTTTTACAGATGTCATGCACTGATACCATAGATAGAAAGTGATATAAAATCTGGAAAACTTTGTTTATAAGACTAAAGCATTTCTCCTTAGATCATCTCACTGAGTGAGAGGACATTTATTGTCTTGGTCACCATCTGCACGGATGTTAGCTGTACTACATGCACCTGCTTGAAACCAATCGAAACGTGACTGATAACGGTTGGTTATTTTAACTAACCGAAAAAAATTATAATCTACAGTATGTACGAAATTCGCTTAACTTTTTCTTCAGCTTTTTATTCAAAATTTCAAGCCCACCTTAAAATTCAGCAAACTAACAGCAAACTCAGTAGTTTTTTTCTATTTGTTATGCACTTGGAATACATCAAAGCTGTAGAGCAATAAACTTCATGAATTAGAAAAGGAGAGTATTTTTAGAGTATTTTTTCTTGTTCAGTGATTCTTTCTCCTGTATGATCTGACCCCATTTCTGTTAAGTTTCTATTGCTCCTTCTCCTTTCCTCAACCATAAACTTCCATTACTTCGTGAGCAAACTGGAAATATCATTTGTTTTCCTTAAGGAACAGATTAATAAATAAATCACAGCTGATTTACAGTGCTAAAATGCTATTTGGTTTGGTTTAATTGCTCTCACTAGAAGGTATGATAGCAATGCAAGTCATCACAAATGTGTTAGTGCATGGATATTTGCATTTGAATACAGGTTTTAATCATTAATATGAAGAAGACTCCACAGTTAAGCTGTGAATAAATTGATAGTAAACTGGTATGACAACCTGCACAAGCTAACCTGGTTGTAATAACATGACTGGTGTACTCTTGCTAATTTCAGGCTGGAGTTGTGACTGTATTGGATCGGTTTCCAAAGGAAAAAAATTATATATTTGTCCAATATCCTATCCAGCATTTTTTCTGGCTGGTATCACACAGATTTCGATATATATGGTATTGAATCAGTGCCATCTGTAGTTACATGAGGTGGGGGAAAAATTTAAAACATGAAACAGTGTAGAGAAATGCGTACCTTCCACCTATTGCCACATTCATTGCAGAAAACAAACGTGGTCATTGGTTCATCAGCGCTTCGAGTTTGAACCTAAGAAAAACCCAACATGTACAAATCACCTAAAGCCAGAAGACTGAAAAAATTCTGTTACTGGTCTTAGAAATGGTATCTGGGATAGTAATTTCAGTCTTGAAGACACCAGCAAATGTGTAGGTGCATCAGACCTGGGCCTGGTGCTCCTTGATGGTATTTCTTTCTGCACTTGTGATGTATAGTAAAGGTCTGATCTGTACGGAAGTTAGGATGAACCTTTAGTGCACGTGCAGCTGCTGTTCGCCGCCACATGGACGCACCTGAGTGTACGTGCACTTCTTCTTTTTACACTTCCCACAGGTGAATAGATCGGTCTGGGTGCCTCCAGTCTTGGCCATCTGGTGGTCCCTGATGGCCTCTTTGGTCAGATTCTTCCGCATCTCCTTCAGCTCATCGCTGGCCATTTCCTGGCAAAAATTCACACCTCATCATCACCATCACAGTTCGCAGCTTAGCACAGGGTGAGGCGCGTTTCAAAGAAACCGAGCAAACACCATCGAGCAAGGTTTCGTCTGCGAGACGCTCCAGCAAGGTTTCGTCTGCGAGACGCTCCAGCAAGGTTTCGTCTGTTCGTTGGTTGTACTCACCTCTGCAGTCATTTTGGCTATGCGGTTTGGGGGCACGTTGCCACAGAGCACATTCTTCCTCAGGTTGGGGTTCTTGGCATCCTTAAGGTTTGAGATTCGACTTCGTACCCGATTCTTGTATTTTATGTCAGTGTTTTTGAACTCCAAGAAGATGCGTGCAGTTTGATTAAGGAGTTGATTAAAAAAATCACCATGACATTCTTTTGAGTGAACATTAAGTACTGGCTCATAGTTTTCAAGACAAGGATATATTCCTCAATCTGTGCTCCAAGTTCATCACAGTCGGCACCAATGGCAATGTGGTCATCTAGAGAGGACAAAAAAAAACACAAAACAAATCAGTCAGACACAGGACATCAAAGCAACATAAAAACTGTCAAAGCCAAAAACACACGATTCGGCTTTTTAACAGAAAGTTGTATTACGCTAGAGCTGCCTACCTACCAGATCTATACTACAGCTACCTACCAGATCTACTCATTTTAGCTTTTAGACAATTTGCTGTATTTTTTTTTAAATACTAAATTACAGTTGTGTGTGACAAATTAAATGGTATTTTAATATTTTCAATCTCATTCTAATGCACTCATGACCATACGGATACCAAGCCCACATATTTTGGCAAGTGGCATATTTTTGGAATGAATGGACAGTTTGCAAAAGTGCCATAAAGAAGCCCTGGGAGGAAATCTCATTCAATCTAAATGAACCATATTTAGTAAATATGAGCTGTACTGGTTTAATATACAGTACAGTGCAAAAACTCTCAGGCCACCAATAGATTTGGTTTATTATAAAAGGCTTTAAGAGACTTGTAGAGAGCCAGGTTCCTACTATTGCTCAAGTGTAAGGGGAGGTCAGAAGTTGTTTTTTTCTGATTTTTCTTCTGGTTTTTAACACTGCATAGATCCAATATTTCCTGCTTGTATTTTAATAAGAGACTGCAATTATATATAGTCATTACACCATTGTTAAATCTATAAAACCATAAACCTAATGGCTGCCCAAGACTTTTGCACAGTACTGAACATAAGTGCTGAACAACCTTAAGAACACCTATTAACTTTCTTACCACTGACAAACAGTGTGTGTGTGTGTGTGTATGTGTGTGTGTGTGGGCAGTCTCATAAGGCAGCCTGACTTGCCTCCAGTCTGAAGAGCGCTGGACAGCATCTCCCTGCACTTGAGGCGCACTGAGTCAGACGTGCCCGGTGCTCGTGGAAACGTGGAAATCAGCGAGTTGGGGGTCACATCAGTGGGTTCGCTCCTACCACTTGAGTTACTGCTAGAACTGGAGAGACAGAGAAGGTACGGGGGATTGAGAGCCCGGTCCAGGCAGGTGGGAGTAGAGAGGAATAAGGACTGCTCACTGTTTGAATTCCATAGTGCGCTGATCAAATGCGTTTCCATTGTCAAACATTGCCAATCAATCCACAAGTCTGGTTTTATACTGTGTTTCTACACACTTTTGGTTTATTATCCAAACAGATGCACTTTTGGGACAAAACGACCAGTGAATAAAAGAAGACGCTACGCATTTATCTGTGTAAACATTGCAGATGGAGTTCAATGTAAAACAATTGCATCTGCCTTCTTGTGGAGATCAGTGTGACTAATGAGGCACTGCAACACATACCTTTCCTCTCTGGGCTCTGGACTTTCCTGGGATGAGGACAGGACTGGCATTGTGGGCTCTTTCTTCTTCTCCTCAGCAGTTTTGTCTCCTCCTGCGGGTTCATCTAGATGGCAAGTAACATTCAATTAACTAATTATACTTTATTAAAAAGTCCTTTAGAAAAAGCCACTTATTTAAACTTAAAGCATGTTATTTAAGTGTTTAACTTACCTAAAAGCTTCTTCCAAGATTTGATAAGAGACTTAGCCAGTGACGTCACCTCCTCATCTGTGCTTTGCTTGCGGATTGCGTTCACGGACATCCCAATCCTAGTAGACTGTGAAAAGGGAGCAGGCAAAACATCCTCTCTAATTTGTTCAAGTCAAACAATGTGACAGTGAACTAACCTTTCTGTCAACACTGCTAAATTACCTGCAGTAACTCCAAGGTCATGGGTACATTCTTGAGTTCCTTGAGTAGATCCAATGCTCCTGCCTGAATTAAGTATAAAAAAAACAAAGTGGTGAATAAATTTAAATTCGGAACAGTGGAGACAAATACTTGAATCAGTTATTTTCAGGGAATAATAATCGCGCTATTGCAAATACAAATCAGCAAAGCCAACACCACAGAAATATGTAGACAAGTTAAGCTAAACAGTATGCTGCTCGCCTGCAGATGACAGAAACCTCAGAGAACTAACACTTACTAAGGGTGCATCCGCGGCTACTAGAATGGCTGTGCAAATGTAACTAATTAATTATTATTACAAATTAACTAGGACACATAGCTAACTAGGACATAACAGTGGACATTTCAGCACTAGCTACATTAGCCAACATTAGCTAACTACTACTCAGGTATAATATACCTGCACACAACAAACTAGGCAATCTGAGGTGTTTTAGGCAAATAGAAACATGTCACCTACAATTAATAAACTACGCAAGTTAAGGAAGCATGTAACTTAGATAACCTAACTTGGCTAGATAGCTATTTCACTTAGCTAAATAGCTAGCTAGCTAGACAACAATCTCCGATATTTTGCGTCACTATTGTGTAAGCTAAACTCTATGCTACCTGCCTAGCTAGCTAAATTAATTACATTTGAAACTGCCTTAGCTAGTAGGCCAACTCAGTTGCCATATATAGTCTTATGTGATCATCAAATGGCTGTTTGAATCTTCTTTACGAAAGTTGTAAATTAGCTATGCTAGCTACTTCGTTAGCATCGACCTGTACAAATCAAATCATTACGGCTAGCAAGCTATGTTAACTTGCTAGCTAGCAATGTCTAAGTCAAGTCTATGTTGGGAATTCATTCATGACAGAACATCTCACCCCATTTTTCTTCTGCGCCATTTTATCCATCTTCTTTGCGATTCTAATAACCTCTTCTTCTTCTTTCTTACCCATTATGATTGTTTATTCAATAGAACTGCTTAAATCATGAAATCCGTTGCGTTCAACAGTGAAAAACCGGCAGCTCATCAACCAGACCAGTTAGAAAGGCGTGTTTACGTCTATGAAGGCATGTCTAATCGATTTAAAGAAGGAACTAATTGATCGCAGAAAATTTCTAGCTAGGAACCTTAGCTACTGTCACTGTATGATGAGTTAAACGATAAATATCTTAACGACAAATTCCTAATCTAAATTCAAATAATTTACTTCATAGTAATGTTGCAAGCATACTAGCTAGCTAAGTTACTTGTGTGGTTTGTGGCTAACTATAATGTTCTTTAATCAAGAGAAAAAATTGTACATTTAATAAAACAATTAATATTAACAGTTAATTGTATTTAAATAATGTAAATAATAATTAAAATAAAAATGTATTTCCAAATATCAAGTCTCCTTCATTTTAAAAGTGAGATTACTTGGCAAATGAATGTCGCTTATTACGTTAAATATATCCAGGAGCCATCTAGTGTCCAAAGTTGATAATACAAAAATGCTTTTAATTTCAAGGAGAAAATAGTGCTGTCAGAGCTGTTCCGAATAGAGGACTGTAACTGTAGAGTGATGTCAGAGCTGTTCCGAATAGAGAACTGTAACTGTGGAGTGATGTCAGAGCTGTTCCAAATAGAGGACTGTAACTGTGGAGTGATGTCAGAGCTGTTCCGAATAGAGGACTGTAACTGTGGAGTGATGTCAGAGCTGTTCTGTCTATAAAAGCTGTTGTCAGAAAGTTTCTTAATGGCTTCTTTTTTGTAAAGGTCTTTTCAACAACATTATAAATAATGGACTTAAGTACATTAGTGGGAGGGTAGGCCTAGTAGGTACACATTTTAGACCTTTAGATAGGACAGATTGTTCCAGAGAAGTTTATTCCAAATCACTGGGAATAGTTACAACTTCCATTGCAGGAGGAGCAATTGGTCTGGTAATACTATTGGTTTCATTTGTTTTCTTAAAGCTATCTTGTTTTTAGTACTAGTGAATTTAATGAATACTAATGAATTCAAAATATTCAAATTAAGAAATTAAGGAGATTCCAGCCCCACACTCAGATGCACAAATGTTTCTGCTTCCTATACCAGCCATTTGGTTATGGCGATCCATGTAAACTCTGCCTGCTAGCATCTAACATCTTGTTGGTAAGTGCTGGATTGTTTCAGGGGCATCTTTGCACAGCTTGCATCGGTGCTGTCTTTCAATTCAGTCTTTGTGAACCATTGGTAGAATTTATCTATATCAGCCACTTCCATCAGTTGCTGTTGGTAAATACCATGTAGGGGATTATCCTCCCATAATGGTTCGTGCTACTCCACAATTCCCAGCTTTGTCGGGTTTCTACTATCTGAGGTGCTCACTAAGCACTTCATCATTTGGGGATGTCGTTCTGGTGTATTCCTGGATCTTTGTTGTTTCAATTTGGATAGTTGCTCAGGTGCTCTTGTGATGGATTACACCACTGGTACTGGAGTACAGGGCATTTCCAGTTTGGTATAAGAGGTTGTGAGTTTGAATCCTATCCAGTGTGTCTCCAGTGTGCCTCAGATGTTACCAAGTCAGCAAGGTCTGTGTCAGATGTTGGGGGTGGGTAGGGTAATCTGATTACAAGTCTGCTACTGGAACAAATAATAACAGACCCTCACAGACAAGAGCTGAGCATATTTATATCTTAATTACATATAGTAAAACATTTCATATATAAAATATATAATATTACAAAACTCAAAGAAGCTATGTATAAATCTAAAGATGATTCCAGATGAGTAACTGCTGTCTACTGATATTAGTTGAGATTTTTAAAAAATTATCACTTTGCTTGCACAGGTTATCAATAATACAAAATGTCCTGTTTCTTTGGAAACCTTGTGTACTTAACTATATATGATATATGATATATATGATATTTAAATATGATCATATATGTATATATTAAAATATATACATATACGATAGATAGAAAGAACAGATAGATAGAAAAGACATTTTGGCCAGAAGTTCTTCATCATTTTGACCAGAAGTCCTTTGTAAATAAAATGTTTCATATAATCCAGACAGTCTGTTAGTCGGCGGTTGTTTTATACGTGCCTTTGGAGTTTAAATTTGTGCCACTCTTTTCTCAGGTTTGCCACACGACCTGGGCATTATTATGTCGTTATGTTTCATCTGTTATAAGTCCTTTTGTTTCGTGACCATTTGTCAGCCATTATATGTTACGCTGGCTTACTTTAGGGCGATTTCGTTCTCGTTTGTATCATTAAACTCTTCAGTTGGAGTTTTGCGTTTCTGTATGTTCTGCGCCCGTGTGCCATTATGCATGTCTTCACTTTACTTGTACAGCTGATGTCCATAACAAGCTTACTGGTGACAATACAGAAAGCCATGACTTTAATTAGAAGCCCCTATCCCCACCACTCAAAGCTCTCACATTTTCTCACACATTACAACATATTAGCACCTGAGCCCATAATATGAGCCTGTGCCAGGTCATGTTCCAAGACTATAATACTTCCTGGGAAAAGAAGTGCATATGGGAAAAACCTTCAGCGACTTATTACTTCATATCACATTCAAAATCCACAGGAAATGACTGACATGATGCTGGAGCAACATTAAATAAGGCACAATGCACAGTAATGATTTTAAATCCTTCCAGTGTGAATCTTCACTGTGTCCTTATAGTCCCTGTGAGACTGACTCTCTACGGCATTGTTTATCTGATCAGACTTTCCCTTACTGTCAGCTGCAGAATAAACCCTTGCTACTCCACAACTCTAATCCCTATTAGCACACAGCTCTAATCTGATTACATCTTTGCAAGAAATCCTTGAACACTCCCCCTTCCATCTGCTTGTTGCCACATGCACTAGACTATAGATATTGTGTTCTTCAGATGGTCTGAATAAAAAATCAGATTGGAAATTCACTGAAACATGAAACATGTCCAAATGGATGGCTGGACAGTAATGTTTGGAGGACAGACTCATGGAGACCAACTCAGTGTTGGCATCAGACATAAGACTGATAGTGTTGGAAATAAAAATGGCAAATTTATCTAAGAGATTTTTTATATATTTTACAAAATAACATAATAACTGGGATATGGCCAATATTCACTATAGGATTGTTTCTTTTGCCGTTACTTCAAATAGAACCTTTCCTTGCTTAAAATGCTGATTAACAGGAAGCAAAGATTATGCAAATCAGCATTGATGCTGACCATCCAAAAATAGGCACATGAGTGTCTATGTTGAGCTTTTCTGTGGCTGGACTACTGCCTATCAGCTTCACACCAGGATCACTTTGTGCAATATGTGATTTAAGGTAAGATACATAACTTCCTTCTTTGTATCTTTAAGGCAAATCTCAATGCAATTTTTATTAAAAAATGGAATCTAATGCTGATAGTAAGTGGTTACACAGTAACCATGGTTTAAAGTTAAACATCCTGTATATTTGTAAAAGTGAATAACTACTGAAATTAATCAGAAGTGTTTTTTTTTCCATTATGGATTCTATAAAAGTTAACAACTTAACTTAAGTTTGAGTTTTTCTGCTGTTTATCTTCAGCAGTGACGCACATTCTTTTCACTTTTAATGTATAATGTAGTTTTTTAGGAATATAAATGTATTTTTTATAATCTTCTATTTACTTCTTATAGCTGGATGACCTCTCCAAGAAAGTGCCTTTACTGTTTGGAGTACGTGTCATCACTACCCCCCCAAGGCAAACACACCATTTGCAGGTTGGACGACCTGCAAGATAACGCCTCTTATGTGTGCTCGGACCAAAAAAGGGCCAAGCCCCTGAACTTAGCAGAGATCAAGAGGAGTCAGGTCCCCTGGTGCACTGGCAGACACACTAGCCCAGGAACTGGTATAGAGGTGCAGAGCAGGCAAGATGGCTCAAACTGTTGAAAATGACATGGCAGTGTGGAGTCCTAAAAGGCTGATGGTTTTTAAAAACAGGGATCCCAGCACTAAGCACATGGTTGTTCTGCAGAGAAGGTCAGCTCCAACTTTTAAGGCTCTGCTGGATTACCTTTGCCAGGTGATGCAGTTCCGAGTTGTAAAGCTATACACTGCTGATGGAAGAAGAGTAAGTACATTTTCAAGATTTATTTTTTTTAACATTGTTAACATGCATTAATACTTAGTTATTAACAGGACTGACAAGCAGCAAAAGAAACTGCAGACACAATAGGTTATATTTAGGGCATACAAATGTTTTAATAAGGACTTAATGCTTCTTCAACTGTGCTATATTATTATCTCAGCTAGGTGAAGGCATTTAAATAACCCCTTCCAATGTCTCTTCATAAACATATGTTGAGAAAATGTAGAAATGTCCAAAGCAGGTGTAACTCATGATATAAAAAAACAACATTTATTTTGTAGGTTGACAGTCTACGTGCCCTGATCCTGTGCTCTGGGGTGGCAGTAGCAGCTGGTAACGAACCTTTCAGGCAGGCTAACTACAGTCTCCAAACATCATCTCAACCTTCACAGTCAACCATACCCAAGTCTATGAGGTCAGCAAAAACACAGCCAATGCCAAGTAAGCCTTATGTTATTCAATCCTAAAGCTGTGTCTTTGTTGTACTTTTATATAACTACATATGGTGATGATTTATAGTAAGAAATTATGAATGTCATTATATTAAAATTAATCTGAATCTGAAACTTTTGCCTGTATCTTCTCCCCATCGTTTTATGTTGCATGTTTCCTGCATCTAAAATATGAAGTTATGAAGAAATCAGTTGGCAGTAGATCAAGATCTAGAAAATTCTCTTTATTATCAGAGAGATACTTTGAAAATCAGATCAATATGTCACTGGCACAGGACAACAGCCAGAAAGAAGGATCAGTGGAGACAAAGAACACCCAACCATTAGAACTACAGGACATGGAAACATGTGACAGTGCAAGTGGTGTTAAGGAAAGGCATCACTTCATTATGCCGTCAGAGGATGATGTTGAGAAGTCTGTTCATGTGAATCAGGATGGCAGCATGACAGTTGAGGTGAAGGTTCATCTCACTGTAAACAAAGAAGAGATGATTCACTGGACTACAACACTGAGTCGGACCTGTGCTAACAGCCAGCAGAGGGCACTGTGCTCACAACCAGTCTCAAGCTACAACTCCCAAGGTAATATTTACCACCAATTTAAAGAGGCAAAGAAATACAGCTATGACTCTGAAGGAGGTAATACTGATAAATCAATTAAAGTGAACAAGGACGGAGAGGATAATGGTGAAAAAGCCACCTCAGAAGCTGTCAGGAGGTTGCCCACTCCAGGACCCAGACATGTCAGAAGGAAAGAGGGTTTAAGGGAGAATATAAAAAGGACCTCAGAAACTGAGGTGCAACAGAGCACAGTAGGTGCAGACTCACACATGGAGCACACAACAGAAGACAAGCTGACAGAAGGGTTTTGTGTGGTCAGTCATAGTAGCTCTAGCCACATAAAGCCTATGACAAGACATAGGAAGAACAACTCAGCAGAGGCCCAGCCCATCAAGACACACTCTTCCCTTAGATCCTTGGGAATGGCTGAGGTCCTTCAACTAAGCAACAGTGGGACTGATATGCACATTCATGAGTCACATGATATGTATGAAAACTGTTGGAGAAATGGAGTTAAACCTAAAAAACCCAAAAGGCCTGACTCATTCGATCCTGACTCTTCAAGGAATGATTGTGATGTTGATCTCATCAGATATTCCATAAGTTCTGATTCTCAGAATGCAAGGAAAAATGAACTCTTGTTATTGTCATCTGGCCAATCACAAAATATAAACAACAATTTTTCATTAGTTACTCACAGTGAAAAGCAAGCCAGATCTGAATCCTTGCATAAGAAACTGAGGGAACCAGAGATATATGTTAAAGACATTAATGAGGGTGAAGGTATTGCTTTTACGATGACAAAAATTATGCCAAAATCTGCTAAATCAAAGAAAAATACTTCCTCCAAAGCCACTAAAACTGACAAAAAGCCAAAGGATAATACTTTAAGCTATGTAACAGAACTAGAGAACAGTGAATCTTTTAAGTCACAGAGCCATGCAGGTTCAGAAAAAAAGTCTGTCCTAGCAGAAAATAAAAAACATGGGCAGAAGTCTAAAAAGTCGAAGAAGGAGAAAAGGATTGGGCAATTACCAAATACCAACTGTGCTGATCAAAAACAGAAACATATTTATCTAGATGGTGCAACTGTCCATCAATCATCTAGGAAAGTAAACCTATTTGATTATAAACTCATGGACTCCTCACAAAATGGTATGCCTCACTTTAAGAAGAACGTATTAAATGTTTTGCCACCAGTTCATTTATCCCATTTATCACCTTTCAAGACATTGGCAAAGCAAAGGTCTGTGAATGTGAGCAAAACCAAATCTCCTAAAGAAAGCAAAACTCCTAAAGAGTTGTGTAAAAGAATTTTCATACCAATGATGCAGTCATCATTCTCCAATGTCCATCAGTATGTGGAAAACTGGCTGGAAAAACTTCAGCCAGAAATAGTGTCCTACACAAATGAAACAGGACCTCATAATACTGAGCATGAACATAGATCTGTTTTCCAGATTGGAAGTGATGAGCAAGACAGTTATCTATCCAAGTCTTTAGAGGTCTTGACTCCTGTAAATCCAAAGGGTGATACAGAAGATGAGACACAGAATACAAAAGTAAATGCCAGGTCAGATATGAAGCTGATTTTGGAAATGCTATGTTTATCTACACAGTCTATTAAAAGATCATCTAGTCATCTGGAAAATCCCAGTAGTCTTCCAGATATGCCATCTCAGGTACTCTCTGCTTTTGGTTCTCCGTTTAAAGTCCTTCTCTTCTTTCTATCCGTGATGACTCTGAAAGATGTCATCTTCAGCACTGGCAATAGAGACCCACTTAGTGACTGGGACAGCATTCCAGAGGCTCTACAAATAATGCAGTCCTTAGTAAAAATATCCAAAATAGAGGATGAGGCAGAGCTGAAAGCCAGCCTGTCAAGTCTTCAAAGATCAATGTCTTTGCAATTAAAAAAGAGTTGGAGAGATTTCCAAGAGAGAAATTACATAGAGAGATGTCCATCATGGTCACTCAGACACTCAGAGCAAGAGTTTGGTCTAGAGGTGGGATCAGAAGGGGTGAATCAAGATAATGAGGATCAATTTAATTTAAAAGAGTTAATTGATGATCTTAATATGTCTGAGGATCTTAACCATGAGATTATGTCTTTTGTTGAGTTAACAAACTTGCACCATTTAAAACCAACAAAACATCAACCTGGAATTAATACAACCATTGAAACTAACAGTGTAAATGAGGATGGCACTATGAAAGATGTTTCAAAGAGTTCCTTAGATAAAACCAGAGGCTACTCAGAAACAAAGGAAAGCCCAGATAAAATCTCAAAGGCTGAGAAAGCAGGTGCATTAGAATTACACACAGTGGAATCATATCCCCCTGGATCAGCACTCCTGCGAACATACCTGGCTGCAGAAGAATCAAACATCCTGGAAAATATCCAGCCTGCAAAGAATGAGACATGTAAAAGATGTTTAGATAATGATATACCAGACATCATGGACAACATCCAGACAACTGAAAAAAAGTATATAGATGATAACTCAAGCCAGGTAGATGAGCTGGTGGTACCAGAGCATAACCAATCTATGGAGAAGAAAGACGATAAAGAAAATGTAGCCTGTATGCGATCTGAATCTGAAATTGGAGAAGCTGAACTATATGCTCACACACCAGAAACAGAAACAACAATCTTTAGAGTGAAGCATTCTGGAGTGAATAATGGCCAAGACACTGACACTGAAAGAGCCAAGGATATAAAAATCGACAGTTTGGAAGAACATAACATAAATGCAGAGGAGAAAGATACCTATCAGGAAACCAGGCAATATATTGATCAGCCAGATACAATAACAGTGGGTTCAGAATCAGATTATATAGAAGTACATCACTATTCATCCCCAAAGGCTAAACACAATACATTTAACAACAGTAAAGAATTTGTGCTAGATGAAAACCAAGAAGAAAATTGCAATAAGAAAGTTAATAAGCCAGATAGGGGGGAACAGCACCAAGATACATTTAAGAATGAGCATGCTCAATCTCATCAACCAAAGTCAAGCCTAGAGGATTGTGAATCTGCGTCCCATTACAGCTGTGACTCTGAATCTAGATATAAGAACTTGGTTCTAGAATTATCTCACAATGATTGGGCTCGTAATATTTCGATTGAGGATAAACAGAATACTGTGGATCAAGAGGATGATGCTGGGTCAAACACATCACAATGTACTTCTGATGATTATGTTTCACACAGTAATCATAAAGAACATGATGGCAATGAAAATAAATATACATTGTCTCAAGAACCACAATGTAAACATCAAGATGCTGAATCACACGATTCTTCTGTGCTACATCATGATGATATACTGTCTGAGCAAAATGGGTCTTGTAAATGCAGAGAATCAGATGCTGAACATCTGATCCACACATTACAGGAAGAAAGTCTCATTAAGAAATGGACTAGTTCTGCTGGGGTGAATGATGAAGAAGCTGATGAACATGTGAAAGAACAAAACCTTTCTTTAGATTGTTACAAGGATATAGATGGTCAACTTCACCACTCTTACAGATCAGACCTTGGAACTGATGAGTTATGTAACAGAATACAGAGGCAGTATACAGAAAACCATAATATTCAAACTGAATACAAAATGCCAGGATCTGTAGTTGATCATGACTGTAATTATGTGAATCCTATAGCAATCCCCCAGCAGTTGGTGGACTTTGTCAGTTTAGCTTTGTTGTCCTCTGACTCAAATGACCAATTGAGAATAGAGCAACATAAACTCACAGAAAAGTCTTTAGATATAAGGAATGTAGACCCTCAATATGTTCAGAAACGTCTTCCTAGCCCTAACACATCTGACCTCTCTGATTACAGGCCTGAGACATCAGACAGTGGTGAAGACCTGTCACAGGTCTCCACAGATCTTTTTACTGACAGTGGAGAGGAGAAAGCAGAGAGCCTATGTATTTACCAAAATAACATGATGCAAGACCCTGAGAATTTTAGATGTGCTAATGCACTAGATAATGGTTCAGTAAAACCTCACTCAGTGACTGACAGGAAACGTATACCTTGCTCTAGTTTAAAAAGCAAAAACAGCCTTGCCTCCATTCATGACTCTGTGACTAATAGAACAATGCAGGAGCTGACAGACTTCAACAGTTCAGGCTCATTTGATGCAGATTATGACCCTGTACAGTGCCTTGCATCTCACACAGCAGGAAACTGCAATGAAGGAATCCTCATAGATAAGGGCAGGTGGCTGCTTAAAGAAAATCACCTTATTCGTAAATCTCCTCCCAATCTGTTGGGAATGTATGAAAAAGCAGAAACCACATCAGCTGACTCAAGTCAAGAAAATACAAGAGAGGAGGTCCCCTATCTACCATATGACAGCCAACACCCCACACTAGCTGCTATATCCTCATCAGAGCTGGAGGAGATGACAAAGCCTCCCACACCTAAGTGTACATACTTCAACATGTCTCACAGTAGTGACTCAGATCCTTTTCTGGATAACTGGAGTACTTACACTAATAAAGAGCGAAACAGCATAAGTAAAAGCTGGGAACTCAAAGTTTCACCAATGGGTGAAAGCTCACAAATGTTGGCAAAGAAAAATGGAAGTCTACCTTCAAATGGAAGTCTACCTTCATTTGCATCTGTTGATTTCAGACTAGTTGATGGGAAAGTCTACCCAGAAGGTGGTATATCTGGTCCTGTGAAGTCTCATAGATCCCAAACCTTAATGAACAGGGCACCACAAGAAGAAGACACAGTAGACAGTCTTAGTCTCAGATGTGGCCAGCACTGCAAAATACTGTAGAGTATAAAATGGAATAAGAATTCATTGTTCATTAGTTACTCTTCAGAAACTGCAGAAAATTGTTTAACCTCATCCACTTTTGGTTAATGTTCATTCCCCTCATTACGTTGCTCATCTTATCCACTCTAGTGCCTATTTTAAAAATGCTTGTTTTGGATTATACACTGAAAAAGGAAACTATGTATAGAAATTATATATAGTTTTAATAAATTCATGTTTGAACATGAAAGTATATTGCACCAAGCTGGTAAAATGACACAAATGCATTATGCATTGTTAAAGCAAATGGTTCATGTCAACAACGTAAAATCAACTAAGACAATACAGTGCAAAAAAAATAAATTATATATATATATAAGGATAGGATAATTAAATTAACAAAATCAACTAAGACAATACAGTGCAATATATATATATAATTTTTTTTTTTTTTTTCCCCAGGATAATTAAATTAACATTTAACTAAAAAATTATGTTGGGTTTTTATATGTGATTCTCTTTTATGAAACAATCATCACTGAATCATTGTTGAATTACTGACTTCAGCATTAAGTGACAATTTCTCTACCAAAGTGAATGTTGCACAGGGCAACAGTGAAGCCCAGCATGGAGCAGTGATGCATGGAGCAGTGGTGCATGGAGCAGTGGTGCATGGAGCATGGAGAATGAATCTGTGACATGTAAAAAAAAAAAAAAAATTGAAACTAAATATTTAGTTAGTTTACATACACCATAGCTAAAACAATGTTATTACAACTGACTTATATAAACAATAAAACTTTTTTAATTTGTACGGTAATTTGTTTTTTATATACAGAATTGTGAAGTATACAAGATTTCCAGAGAGATTTCAGACAGAGGTTCTCCATCAAATGTGTAAGCAAATTGCTTTGCTTGCAGACCTGATGAAGGACCTGTGTCCGAAACACAAAATATGTGTTTTTTGTACTTCTATATAAATGTATTTATATTAGCGCTTTTTACAACAATTTTTTTTGTCACAAAGCAAAACTGCCTAGGTGGGAATTAGGAAGAAACCTTAGGAGGACCAAGACTCGTTGGGAATCATCAGTTAGTAGGAGACCATTTTTAAAGTACAATGTCTAAACTGACGCACGTCCCTTGGCAAACCGAAGTATTTACTAGGTCTTTGTTTTTTATTATGGTAACACAGCGGTGGCAGCAAC
>JAOYMR010000016.1:568779-584371 GCA_025802075.1 Tenebrosternarchus preto | reverse complement strand
GCACAGCTCCAGACTTTGCTATAGCTTTTTTCCCCCCTATATATTTATGTTGTTGTCATGGTGACCGGTGTCGGACGGAAGAGGATGGGCTCTCCCCTTGAGTCTTGGTTCCTCCAAAGGTTTCTTCCTCACACTCTTAGAGAGTTTTTCCTTTGTTTTTCCTTTCGCCCTTGGCTTGATCACTGGGGGCTTGGATTCTGACACTTGTAAAGCTGCTTTGAGACAACATCTGTTGTAAAAGGCGCTATATAAATAAAACTTGATTTAATTTAATTTTAGAATTTACTGTAGGTATTATGTTCCATCACCCCACCACTACCATATTTTTCTGTTGGTATGATGTTCCATCACACCACCACCACCATATTATACTGTTGGTATGATGTTCCTTTTCTGAAATGCAGTGCAACTTCTCATCCAGATGTAATGGGACATTACATATCTCAACAGTCCATAGAGTATCATCAAGTACAGTATAAACAGAGACAACATAATAAACATAACTGCCCTCAGGTGGTAACCCGATTGTCACGGGAGGCCAGCCCTCCAGTCAGAGGGCTGACACACATACACACACAGCAGGTAACTATGCCGCTGGGCGGGCCTTCAGGCCAAATGGGCGTCTATTAGACAGCCACGTCCCAGTCAGTCTCCAGGAAGCAAAAGCTCCAGGGGCTTCACTGCAGGACACAACTTCCCAAGGCGGGGCTCCGGGTTGACCACCGGTATGGGTCCATACCATGACAGCTGTGTATTGTTAATTATCTCCATTATTCCTCTACCATTTAATTTTGTCAAGAAAAAAAAAACAAATGTTATAATAATTTAAAGAATAATTATGGTTAGCACAACAGTTTGAGCAGCAGACCCAGATGGCTGAACAGCTACAAACTATGCCTCCACTGTGAGTAAACCAGTATACGTTTGACAGCTCATTAGAAAAATCTAGGGGATTTCTGCTACAATGTATTTGTTTTTGCAACAGCTGAGTAATGGCCTGGCTTAAATTTAGTTTGTTGCATCCAGACTTACTGATACACTGCTGTAACGGGCGAGCCCCGGAGGATTGCAAAAAGCCGACAGGACTCGCGCTTGGAGTTGAATTGAAAACCGCTTTATTTTCGGTTTTGTTCACACTGAGACAATGACACTCACACGACAACGCCATCAAAAACCCACACCACACTGTGCAACAGACACGCTAATAAACGCTCACCTTGACGAGACTCAGGTGCAACGTATCACAAAGACAACGAGCTCATTCACACGCCACACCCACTGTCAAACACATACACGCACTCATTCATACAACGCGATGACAGAACACACCTCCACACAGACACACCCACACTGACACGGGACGGGGGGAGGCGGCCAGGGCGGCCACCGTGACAACTGCCTTCACTGGGCCCCAGCTGTTTGAAGTAGTTTGCAGAACTCTACCAATAAGGAATTTTCATCACACTTAAAAAAGCTGTTTTTAATCATTACAATATTTAATTATGTAATGCCATATGGTATGGATGATACTGTCCTCATAGTAGTTTTTTGTAATGGGTCTTAATACTGCTGTACTACAGGAACAGCATTGCAAGAATGAGGGTTTAAGTCTAGATCAGCTCAATGCTTTGGCGATCTGCCAAAGAAGCAAATTCTCCGGATCCCATATAAAGCCTGCTTATACCCCAGGAGAGTGCACTGATTCCATACCAAGTGCTAATGTGGTGAGTAAATCCACTGAAGGGGTGATCTCTACATTCACTGAAGGGGTGATCTAAATCCTTTCTTATCCCTGTTTCTTCAGTGTCTGCAGCCCTGATTAACTTTATAAATGCCAAGCCAATGGAGGAACTGAAGATGCCTACAAAACTCCTTAGAAGGAATTTTTGTCTGTCCACACTGGATCCCATTGCAGGTATTGTGGAAAAGCTCTGCACTAAACTGATTAGACTCTCCACAAGAGTCCTTCATTCTGAACTCATTTTCTTTTTGGTCATCAAAGGGTCTGAATTCCCTCTTGTCTTGGCCTTACCTTGACTGGAATTACATGACCCAGCTATTTCCTAGTATACTCAAGAGATCACCAACTGGTTTCAGTACTGTTTTAACAAAAACCTTAGTCTTAGGACTTACATTTGTTCTACCACTATATAAAACCCATCGTGATAAGACCTGTTATATTCATGCTGAATATCAGTATTTGTTTACAGTGTTTAGCAAGGACAAAGCTACCGAATGGCCTCCTACATTGAGCATAGGCTTTTGCGGTCTTAGTGTAGCCCCATCGTGCTTTGTAGCATGACTTAAAGGCCACTAAATTGGCTCTTAAGGAGTGGAGACAATGGTTGGAGGGTGCTGTGGTGGAACTCTCCAGTAATTGATAGACTGGGAGGTTCATGATCATGAGGAACAAAATTGGGGTCCTGCCAGGGACGTGCTCAATCCAGACCTTATTGCAGGTGTTCATGAGCGTTTCTCAGACTGGCTTGCTCCCCATGCCAGAGGGTTGTATGTTCCATCTGGAGTTTCATTGTCATGTACATCCTCGATCTTCTGCTATCCCATACTCCTTGGAGGAAGGTACTGCCATAGCATGTACTACTCAACATCATTCTCACTAGAGACCCATAATCCCTACAAGACCTAAATGATGTCACACCCCAGTATAGCTCGTCTTTGCTCCTCATCACCAGATTATTAATTTTATCTGTTTTGTTCTACTTAAACCTTTTTGTTACTCTAGATCTTTGCTATTGACACTTTCCCTTGTCTCCATACTGAGCCTTTTCTCTTTAAACCTGGTTCAGACCCTGTTTTTGGATTACAGTTCATGCCTTTTTGTCTAGCTCTTTTGTATATTGGTTGCCTAGATATAAAAATTTTTTATTTCTAAGATCTTCTGTTTCTTAAAGTTCTGTCGTTCTTATGCATCTATTTTTTTCTTATTGTGTCAGCTTGAAGTTGTAGATTCATAATGACTAAACATTGCCTTCTACATGTTAACTATTGTCACAGACTCAGGCATATCTGGCACTACTCAACATTTTCACTACAACCATTGTTTCATAGGATCATGCAGATTGTCACTGTAAGATTAAGCATGGCAAACGAATTATGTGCAGCTTCAACTATCGCACTTGCATAAGTATATAAGTTGGAGTACATTATGCAAAGGAAGGCAAATTCAGCCTTTATTGATTCAGTCTCCAATGATAAAAATGAGAGAATCCATCCTCATTCTGGCTCCACAAGTTCTTAAAGTGTGATACATTATCAGAAATGGTCAACGATCAATAGACAGAACTAATCACAGAAAGCAGTGCCTCTAAGCAGTGTCTAAATCTTCTCTTTTAACAGTTGTTTTAAAGCTTAAATCTGTGACTGTAATTTTGTAAACTTAGGAGGTGCTATTTTGTAATGTCAGTAAATTTATTGTCAAAACTTACAGCAGACACATGCAGAGCGAGAACTGATTCAGTCCCCTGCTATGTATAAGCACATATTTGTTAATGATGACAGACTTCTAAAAACAACTCCTCTGAGTGAGCCAATACTACTGTTACCATCATCTAGCATTCTGCAAAGATCAGAGCAAACAATTTATTTGTCGGCTACAATCGATTACCCATTAGGTAATCAATATTCTTCAATATTCCAAATGATTTATCTGTGAATTCTCTTTATCTCAGCATAGATTTAGTGGGCACTCCCTAACCCTAGGAAACAAAAAGCACTTCTATTAATTTATATTCATTATCAAATCTATTTATATAGCACTTTTTATAATAATTTAATTGTGGGCTAGAATCGATTATCCATTAGAATAAACAATTAACCAACAAAAGTTATAAAAAAAATCAACATTTGCACAAATCCTTCAAATTGCTGGAGTTATGGCTAGGATCCGTTTTAAGATCTTTTGTCAGAGGAAGGCACCATTTCTGAAAAGCAGGTGCCATAATCAAGAGAGAAGTGACTCACAAGGTCCAGAGAAGCAGGATGTTTTGGACAGACATCCTTCCCCAGTTGTGCAAGCAATGTGCACAGAGGTGAGGTGTAGGTGATAAACGGTGATTTGGGACCAAGAACATGAACGAAGTGAAGTGGAGGTGGGCGTGGCGCTAGGTCTGAGTGCCCGGCGCGACGTGATAGAACACCCCTGCCCCCAGGACCCCGACCGCCTCCTGGACAGCGAACGGCCAGGACGCCTCGGGGCAGGGCAGTCTGGGTGAGACCGGTGGAAGGATGCAATCAAGTCGGGGTCCAAGACCTGAGAGCACCCAGCTGCATTCCTCGGGACTGAACACCTCCCAGTCCATCAGGTACTGAAGCTGACACCTTCTCCGCGAGTCTACCAGTGACCGCACCCTGTACACTGATCCGTCCTGCAGCTCCAAAGGAGGAGGAGGAGGGGACCCCTCCATGACCTCTTCCTCCAGCAGTCCAGGGCACACCTTCTTTAGCACGGACACGTGGAACGAGGTAGATGCATGGCTCCCTCCGGGGATGCCAATCCTGGAGGTGACATCATTAATGTGTCTCAATATCGGGTAGGGACCCACATACCTGGGAGTGAGCTTACCTGCACCCCCTAGTCAACTGTAAAAAACAAGAGCTACTTGCACACAAATGGAACACAGCGTGGTTACAATCAGTGGCTGTGAAGCAGTTCACAAGTATGGCCAGTATACAGCAATGTGATGTAGTGTGGTGTGTCTTTAAGTAGTCCTTGGCTAACGAGCATCAGGTGCGCTCAGTAAACAGGAGATTGAGAGCGAGTTAGTGATGATTCGGTGGGCGTGGCTTATGAGCTGGGTGTCCGGCGAGACGTGACAGATATGTAACATATATGTGATACTGTATATAATATGTAGTGTATATATGAATATACTGAATAAAATATGTGGTACAAAACAAAGAGTACAGCACACCAGAAGACTTCAGAATGTTCAATGCTGAAACCTAGAATGAGAATACTAATTTAAAAAAAAAACACTGTACGAGAAGTGACTAACTGACCTAGTGAAAACAAAAGTGAACAAAAAAACATAAACCTCATTCCCTGAATGACCACAGAACATATACAAACCCAAAACAAGAACACAAATTAATACAAAGTTATATACACTGGAGATCAAAATTAGAGAACAAATTAGAGAACACACCATTTCCTAAATGTCAAGGTTATTGTGTAGTCCTATGTGAAATTATCCTAACAGGAGTGAAATAGCAGTATTTTAATCTTATTTCATAAATTGTATATATTCTAATGCACAGCATAAAAAACTTAAATGATATAATTGAAAAAAAAACACTGATCAAAATTAGAGAACACTCAGATACCTGCAAGTTGTTGGTGTTAATCTGGCACCTGGTGCTAATTTCCTTAATTATCTGACAAACCCTATATAACTGGCAGCATAACTTTCCAGTTTTCACTGACTTTGCAAAAATGGTGAGCCGTTCCAAAGTGACTGAAACCCTTCGGCAGCAGGTTGTCCAGATGAAGGCCAAAGGGGTGACACTATCAGCCACAGCAAGAGAAGTTGGTCGTTCCAAGTCTTTGATTTCTAGAATATTGCATCTTTACAACATCACAAACTCATTCAAGTCCCCCAAGAAGGCTGGTGGCCCACAAAAGACAAATGCAAGAGAGGACAAGATAATGCGGAGAATCTCCATTGGTAATCGGTTCAACACTGCAGCTGTAATCGCTTGCCAGTTCAGCACTGAACAGGGTAAGGATCTGTCTTGTCAGACAGTGTCTTGATGTTTAAGAGTATTTGGACTGAAAGCCCACTCTGCAGTGACCAAACCTCTCATTACCAGAAAGAATCAAAAAGCTAGACTCACCTTTGCTAAGGTGAGTCTAGCTTTGCATGTTGTGTGGACAGAGAAGTGGTCCAGAGTTCATTTTAGTCATGAAAGCAAGTTTAATTTATTTGGGTCTGATGGGAAACATTATGTTTCTCAACAAACTGGGGAAAGACTGAACCCAAAGTGTGTAAAGTCATTGAGAGGTGGAGGAGGAAGTGTCATGGTTTGGGTAATGTTTTCGGCAGCAGGAGTTGGACCTCATACAGCTACATGGAAGAGTGAATGCAAGTGTGTATCAGAACCTTCTTCAAATACACGTGGTTCCTTCTTTGCCTTCATCACTCAATCAGCCAGCAATTTTCATGCAGGATAATGACCCCTGTCACACAGCAAAATGGGTAAAGCAGTTCCTTGAAACTGAAAACATTGAAACAATGAAATGGCCAGCACAGAGTCCTGATCTAAACACAACAGAAAACCTCCTTGGTGACACAGTTATGGGCAAGAAACCCGCAACAGTCAGAGAACTGTGAAAGAGACTGGAAGAAGAGTGGACCAAAATCACACCAGAACGGTGTGAAAGACTAGTGATATCCTGTGGCTGCAGATGTGCTGAAGTCATTCAGAGCAAAGGCCTGTACACTTCCTACTGATTATTGACTGTTGTAATCTTTCTTTGTGCTACAGTCATTGCTGTTCTCTAATTATTATCATAACATTTTTTACAAAATAAAGGTTTCATGTTGATATACTTTGGCTTTTTGTAAAACCCTGTTCTAGTAGCATGGTGTACCCCTTTACAAAAATCCTTCAAATGCTGATCAATGTAGACATCATTTCTGGAAAAATCGAGTGTTTATACATTGTTCTCTAAATTTGATCTCCAGTGTACACTAAATACATATAAATACACTAAAAATAGGTACAAAAAAGGGCAATCCAAACTCGTAATCAGTAAACACTAGCAAAGTCAGAACACTAAACAACAGGAACAAGTGCAACAAAGAACAGCAATCAAGAACAGGAGATACCTGAACAAGGTCTTCGATGGTTCTTTCATAGTCAAATCAAATCAAAGCAGCTTTACAAAGGTCCAAGTCCAAGCTCCCAGTGAGCAAGCAAAGGGCGTTAGTGGCAAGGAAAAACTCCCTAAGAGCGTGTGGAAGAAACCTTGGGAGGAACTAAGACTCAAGGGGGGAGCCCATCCTCTCCTGGCTGATACCGGTCACCATGACAACATGTATTTATTAACATGTATTATTCTATGTATTTATCATAGAAAAAAACACAGTAGTAAATATAACAAAGTCCGGGACTGTGCCACAGCAGGGTGGGGGGAACCAGGGGTGCTGATGAAGGCCTCCATCCAGTTGATTAATCCTTCATTTGCATCTGGATAAGTAGGAGGTGGTTGGTCCAGGACAGGTAGCAGGAGAGCCTCATCAATCCTTACTTTGTACCAAGGACAGGCCTTAGCTCTGTAAAAGTAAAGTGAGACAATTAGTTCTGTATGGGACATAAAATATAGACATTTCAGAAGCGTGGCAGTAGCAACTCCAGCAATTAACTATTATAGCCTAACTAAGACAGAACCAGAAGATGACACAGACTTGGGGGCACTCTGAGGCGCTGGTATCCCTCCACCCCACCGTCAACAAACTTTTGAACATTGCAGTGAACATTTGCAGTGGTGGGACGACAGCACCAGCGTCTCAGTACACCATAAAATCCTCTGCCCATGAACCCCTGGATCTGTAACCTTCATCTTTTACAGTGGAATATCAATTAACAAATGCTAAACTAAATGAGTATGTTTTTAGCCTAGACTTAAAGATTGAGACTGTGTCAGAGTCCTGGACATTTTCTGGAAGGCTGTTCCATAGTTGGGGGACTTTGTAAGAAAAGTCTCTTCCCCCTACTGTTACCTTATTAATTGATGGAACCAGTAAGAAGCAGCACCATGTTCTTAGTAAACATGGAGGCTCATAATAGGAAATAAGTTCTTGCAGATAATCAGGGGCCCATGCAGAGCTTTATATGTTAATAGAAGGATTTTATAGTCAATGAGAAATTTGACTTTGAGCCAGTGCAGGGTTGATAGGACTGGGCTGATATGATCGAAGTTCTAGTTCCTAGTTCTAGTTAGAATTCTAGCTGCAGCATTTTGAACTAGTTGAAGTTTACTTAAGTTCTTACTAGATCATCCTAATAGTAATGAGTTACAGTATCTAATAGTGTATTCATTAGATTACTAACATTGCGTAAGTGAAGAAAAGCTACACTAGTAATACGATCATTATATTTATCGAATGATAAGTCTGAGTCGAATACGACACAGAGGTTTTTAGCTACTGAGCCCAGGTACAATGGGGAAGTCAGCAAGATTTAGCACTAAATCCGTCACTTTCTGTCTTTGGACTCAGGAGGAGGACCTCCGTTTTATCATCAGTCATTGGCTTCTGGGATGAGTGACACAGAACAGGACATGTCAGCTCAGGAAAACCACAGGGGATGGAGTTCCAGATCAGGTTTTGCGGTGCTATAATACAACAGGTGCTATAATACAACACCGAAACACATACACAGGTACAGTGGAGTGTAACATCTGGTAAACCAGGCAATATTTCACAAAGGCAGGTGAGACACACTTTAAAATGACTTTAAAGGGAGTATCAGTGAGAAGCAGGTGGATGAAGCCAATGAAAGGAGTTTGTTCAGATTAGACAAAACTGAGAAGCTGATTTGGAAGGATTATAAATTAGTAACAGAAGCAATACGGTGGGTTTAGAGTCATATGTTCAAAAATAAGTAAAATCAAGAAATCCACTTCTTTCACCCTCAAACTGATGTGACAATAGGCCTGGCTGAATCTGTAGGGGGCAGTGGTAGTCAAATAAACCAGTTCTCCAGATCACCAGACTGAGAAGCAGAAGAAAGGAGTTGGACTTGGGGTGAAAAGGAGTATTGGGATAGAAGATAAAAGGTAAGAGATGAAAATGAGTTTTGAGATAAAAAAAAGGACTGGGTGAAATGAAGGGGAGTTTGGGGATGAAAGGAATAAGATGTGGGATGAAAAAAAAGGTTTGTGGAAAAATGTGTCAGAACCTGGTCTAAAGATCAGGACCTGGGCTAAAGATCAGGACCTGGGCTAAAGGTCAGGACCTGGTGTAAAGAGGGGTTAGGGGTGAAAGAAGGTTGAGGTGGAAAAAAAACATGAAGAGCCAGGGAGAAGAGAAAACAAGAGTGAAGTGATGAGAAAATAGATAGGGAGATATAAGAAAAAACAGAAGATTAAATAAAAAGTCCTGCTTACTTATACTGTGCAGGAGAGTTGCAACCAGCAGGGGGAGCAGTGGTGCCAAACATGGAGATGCACTGTTTACCTCCAAGCAAACCAGAGTAGAAAATCAACAGCTCTGCCCTGGATTTTCAATATAATTTACTAGGAAGTGGAAGGCAAGAGCGATTTAGAAGATGACAGAGCTGGGGCAGAGTTGTTCTGCAGTAACTCACAAGGTAGAACAGGTAGACCAAAGTGATAGCAAAGTGTTAAACCCATGGCCATGGGTTTATCTCCCAGGGAGCACAAGCTTCCTATTGTTGAATGTGTTCTTAAGAGTGTGCCAGGTGCTGTATGTGTGGCATTTGCCTCACAGCTTTTAATATACTTGCTTGAAATGAACTGCAAGTCATCACTATTGGTATATTGCAACATCTGTATGAGCTTGTTCGACATCCCATTCCAAAACCATGGAACACTTTATAAAAGATTTTGGTGTGTCCCTGTAGAAGTGTGCACCCACTCAATCAGAAGAGCATTTGCGAAATCAAGAACTGGATGAGAAGGCCTGGCTCACAAACATCGTTCTTGTTCACCCCAAGGTATTTGCCCTGGGACTATGGGCAGACAACTGGAGGTCATCCACACCATACTGTCTTTATGGGCCCACTTTGTTTACAGGGGCACTGGAAAAGGTCATTTCCAAACAGTAAGAATTTGTATTAGTGCATATAAGTGTCTAAAATTACGTTGTCTAAAAGCAGCCAAACCAGAACTTGGAAAACCAGCTTCAGACAATTATCCATGCTCCACCAAACTTTACTGCTGTCACTACACGTTCTGAGAGATTGCATTCTCCTGGCATGTGCAAAACTCACATTTGTCCATCACGCAATAATAATCCATCACTCTAGAGAATTACATCTCTACTTCTCCGCAATCCAGTGGAAGCTTTACACCACTCCAGCCAATGCTTGGCAGTGTACATAGTGATCTCAGACTTTTGTGCCCCCGCTGGGCCATTAAAACCTATTTCATTTAGCCCCTGACACACAGTTGCACTGATGTTGCTTCCAGAGGCAGTTTGGAACTCTCTGGTGATTCAATAGACAATAGGCGATTTTTACGCTTTGTGCACATAAACACTCAGTGGTCCGGCTCTGTGAGTTTGCCTGACCACTTTATGTGAGATGATGCTCCTAGACACTTTGCAAAAAAGGTGTACGGTTTACAGTTCAGAAGGGCAGATTTGATTGGTCTCAAAGGTGGCATCCTATAACAATGCCATGTTTAAATTCACTGAGATCTTCAGAACAACCCATTCTAAAGCCAGTATATGGAGATTGCATGGCTATCTACTTGATTGTATATACCTAAAACCAACTGAGTGTGATTTAAATACTTGAATTCAATCACTAAGAGGGATATGTATTTGTTTTATAGTTAAATTGTATTTTTCCAGCAGTTGTTACTACAGAATAATTATGAAAAGAGCGTAGTCTAAAAATGAATTACTACAGTCAGTGTTTTAGAGAAATGGATTCGATTTTGAAATGGATTCGATTATTTGAATTATCTGAATATAAGGCAAATATCCAAGACTAGGCTTTGCATTCTTATAGTCTGCTGTTGTCTATACTAACAAATCCATGCTGGTGTTATACTGAAATCTTTTTCCACCGTTACTTGTTTTTCATAGAGGCAGCTGTTGCTTAATATTGTCAGGAACGCAAATTTTCACTTCTCTTGTTTCTTGTGCTTGAGAAGAAGCATGAGAAAAAAATAGCATGTAGTTAATTTAAGTTTCTACTGCAAGTTGGTCGTTAAAATAAGAGAAGTGCTGGTGTGTGTGTGTAACTATTAGAACTGCAGTGAAAATGTTCTCATTTCTGATCACATCACCTTTCAGTAAATATGTTATAATCCCATATCTCAGTACCAAATATAAGCCATTTTTTCCTCAGCGTTTTTTTTTTTTTTTCGCTTTTCCTTCCCAGAGAGGATTTGTGTCTAACTTAAAAAGCCATTTCACAACATATATAGGTTACTGTAATACTATACTGAGAAGGATATAGGCAGGTATGTGTTCTCTTACCTGTGACCTGAAACACAATGTTGGCTGTCCTGATTTCAGTGACCTCAAGTCCCACAGACTGAATATCAGTATCCATAAAGCTCAGGTGCATCATGTAAAGAATGTTTAGACTTATTTAGTACTACAACTCTAAAATGTATTATCTTTTATCTAAATAAATTATTCCTATTGTATAGGACCAACTATTCTGAGAGAATGAAGGGAAGCAAAAGCGTCCTCTGAGGTACTTGAAGCCATCTTTTCAAACTGTCACACAGCAGCTGAATATACTAAGAGGAGAGCTGTAATTGCATAAATCTGTGTATGTGAGCTGGCAAACATGTAGGATGGGCCAGCACTGCTTCAGATTGACCAGAGGGATTCATGTGGGATTGATGTCTATGGCATTGTTGGACTGCAAAGTTCCTCTTAACAAGGGACATCAGTTGAGACCCAGTGAAATTTGTTAGCTTCTGTAGCTACCACATTTGTAGCTTTTTAGTTTGAATGACACCAACATCTAATTTTTACCGTTAAATATTTTCCACTGCCCTAAGCACAGAATGTTGAGTCTTGTGGCGTTCATGTGGGACATTAGAACGTTGAGTCATGTTTAGCAAGGCCACATACAGGTAAATTACCACACAAGAACTAGGGAGATTCACACAGAATAACATGTGGTCACATGAGTGAATCTTTGATCACATCAATGAATATGTGATCACATGGATGTTTAAGCAGTTTTTTCTGCATGGTCTGTGCAACTCTGATTTTACTTATAAGCAGTAGAATCAAAAGAATGCAGCTAAATGAGCTTCGTGTCATAACTGGAAAACACAAAATGTCCCTGATGGTTATGCACCTAGTATCCCAGGAAAACACATCATTGCTCTGGTGTAATGGTTGTATCATCTTTTGCCAAACATTAACTAGCAAAATATTGCTTTGGTTTAACTATATTTTACTTATACCAAACATTAACCAACATGCTGTGGTGCATAGGAAGATAAAATGGCCTGAAAGTGTTCTGATTGGCTGGGTGGTGTTATGTTGTGAAATGCTCTCTAGACTGTGCCCAGCACCTCACCTTACTTCCACTGTCTCACAGACACACATCACTCCTTCCCTGTTCATGATTTTCTGGTTATTATTTACAAACACCAGTATCCAGTTATCCTCATTTGTTTTGGCCTTATTTCCCCCACTCAGCGTTCTGAAACTATGGGGAGGAATTTGTGTTAAATTGAAATTCCACGACAGTGGAACACACTACACACACATTACTTTTAAGTAGCAACATTTGGAATACATTGCAGAATGAAATCTAAAACCTCTCTTATAAGGTTTAAATGTGTTTAACTTCTTCTTAAAAATCATACATGGAGCTTTCTAATTAAAAAAGAAAAAGCTCAATTTTTGTCAGAATTACAATCCACCTTTAAATGCAATCAAGGTACTGTATTCCTTTCCAATTCAAACATACACTATATTGCCAAAAGTATTCACTCACCTTTCTTGACTCACATATGAGCTTAAGTAACATCCCATTCCTAATCCATAGGGTTCAGTATGACGTTGGTCCACCCTTTGCAGCTAAAACAGCTTCAACTCTTCTGGGAAGGAATGTGTTTATGGGATTTTTGACCATTCTTCCAGAATTTGGGAAATCACATACTGATGTTGGATGAGAAGGCCTGGCTCTCAGTCTCCGCTCTAATTCATCCCAAAAGTGTTCTATCAGGTTGAGGTCAGGACTCTGTGCAGGCCAGTCAAGTTCATCCACACCAGACTCTGTCTTTATGGACCTTGCTTTGTGCACTGGTGGACAGTTATTTGGATGGGGGAGCGAATACTTTTGGCAATATAGTGGATATGCCTCAGTGAAATGCAACACACACGTGAGATTGCATTTGGACATTGTTGCATGGAAAATAACCCTAAATGAAAAGAGAACATCAACTGCACTGATTCTACATTGATCGATCTCGTAACAGAAAGGCAGCATGTGACAATTTGTTTCTTTGACTTTCCTGATGATTTTCATGGGGCTATACACACCACTATAGACTGTTGACAGATCACAATTTGTTGAAACGTATCATTTGGTATGTTCGTCATTAGCTTGCTATGATATGGCCCTTCTCTAACTATTTTAGCTTGCAGAATAGTTTTATAAATGTCAAAGAAAACATTGGCTGACAGAATTTCTTTTGAAAAGACTTCCTTAATAGCCTCAAAGAAAAAGGCATTATTTAAAGTCACTAATGCAGCTGACAAAGGTAACCTTATCTACAAATGAGAAGAGCACATATGTAGTGGGCCTCTTGCAGTAAATCTTCCAGTCTGCCCCTCTTTGATATTTTTATATCCTTTTTGTAAAACAAAATAGGCAAGGAACAGTCACATCATTGTACCTAAACACACAAAAAAATGTGTTTCGGTAAACTGTGATTGATTAAGTCTGTTGTGGTCTGTACTTCCCCATATCATGCAACTAAACAGTGATTACATTTTATTGTGGCATGATGAATACAGTACTCTTTCTGACTGAAATACTCTGTATATTGTGTTTTGTTTGCAAAGCTTCATAGATCATTTTTCAATAAAAATGTCGAACATTATCAAATAAATTTATATAGCACTTTTAATAACACACATTGTCACAAAGCAACTTTACAAATGTTTAGGTCCAGATCCTTAATGAACAAACCAAAAATTACAGTAGCAAGATCAAACTCCCTGGGCAGTTTTAAGAAAGAGACCTTGGGAGGACCAAGACCCAAGAAGGAACCCATCATCTGCATGGGCATCCCAGCTAGTAACTAGTCTTATTACATAATCTTTAATCCCCAAATCAGTGTAGCCTCAGTTACTCCAGAGAGTCTTGGATGGATAGGCCCTTTCTGAAATGGCAGCATCAGTTTGTCTTCTGGCGTCATTGGTTCAACCACATGTGAGACCGAGATATTTCCTTCTTTGCAGCCTGTGAGCAGGATAAACCAATGTTGGCATCATCTCTGCAGTAGTATGCAAATAAAACCGAAATCTGTAGGTTAGATCTGTAGAGATGAACACCATATGAAATGTGGAAAGAAAATATATATGTAATAGAAGTTTTGCCTTGTATTCTAGTACGTATTCCACATTGAGAAGTATTGAAAAGTAATGTGTTTCACATTTCACATCTTTCAGTTGCCATGACTGCATTTCAATTTGGCATGAGTTCCTCTCCACAGAAACGCATAACTTGTCTTCAGTGCAAAGCAAATGGCTACATATTTATTTTACGTTCAGTTTCTTCAATTCTATGGTCCATGCATGGTCATATAAAAAAGTCAGCCAAGTGAGTTGTAAACAAGTAGTAAACTGAAGGTTAATAAACAGTAGTAACAGTAGTGAGTAAATGAAGGTGAATAAACAGTAGTAACAGTAGTGAGTAAATGAAGGTTGATAAATTCTTCATCTCAAAAGTCCAATAAAAAAAAGGGACTAAAATGATATTAGCATCCACATCATACTAAACACATTTATGGTACTACAAAGAAATACATGAGTGGAAGATTATCCCATAGTTTTATCCTATTTGAAACACCCTATATGTAGAAAACGTTTTCTAATAACCAACTTATACAAACACATGATTATATTACAGATGTTTTTCATGAATAATTTAGTTTTGTTGGGGTTTTTTTGTTTGTTTGTTTATAAATATTAACAGTTTATGTGACCAGTAGTATGTAACAGTTTATGTGACCAGTAGTATGTAACAGTTTATGTGAACAGTAGTATGTAACAGTTTATGTGAACAGTAGTTTGTAACAGTTTATGTGAACAGTAGTATGTAACAGTTTATGTGAACAGTAGCTTGTATATCCTTATGTAAACTGTATCCTATTTTTGTTTACCCATGTGCCTGCATATTGTGAATGACAATAAATTGAATTTTATGTTATTTAATTAAAGATGCCAAACATTTTGACATGTGCTGCTTTGAGTATTTCAGCTCACAACATGAAAAATGTAACAAAAAGTGTGGGTTAGGGATCGTGTCAGGTTTCATGATCACACATTTTCTTCAACATTCATCTATACTGGATCCAACAACAATTCTGACAAATCTAGTGGGATCACACTAATTTGCACACATTTAAATAGGACTAGACAACACACTACACAGAGCCAAAAGCCAAGCTAGTATTGGCTAAGCTAGTATTTTTTATTTCAATAGATGGCTGATGCTGGAATCCAGCCTTTATTTATCCTGAGAGTTTGTAATAGGCAATTGTGTGTGTGTGTGTGTGTGTGTGTGTGTGTGTGTGTGTGTGTGTGTGTATTTTTTTTTTTTTTTTTGGGGGGGGGGGGGGTGTTGTTTTTTTTTTTGTTTTTGGGTGGGGGTTTTTTTTTTGTAACGACATGTTATA
>JAOYMR010000016.1:483930-496399 GCA_025802075.1 Tenebrosternarchus preto | reverse complement strand
TCGGCCCCCCCCTGCGCGCTCGCGCGGTCTGTTCGTCGCGGCTGCCCCATTCTTTGCGGCACCCCCCCCGCGGGGGGGGGCCGGCCCCCCCCCCAACCACTGGGAAGCAGGTTTTCCCAATGAACAAAAAAGAACAACAAAAACCAAGAGTCCTGGTTTGAGGAAAAACTTAAAAGATTGCGAGGTTTGGTTTAGTGAATGCGGGACCAGAGGGCGTTTTTGCTGGTCTGTGAGACTCACAGCAGGTATCCGGCGGAGACGGTCCACGCTCGGACCAGGCCCTTCAGCCACTGGCGCGTGTGGCCCTGCTCCAGCAGAGCCGGCAGCACCACCTGCAGCAGGAGCAGCTCCAGGGACAGCTCACTCACAGGGGCGTCGCTACGGGAGACGCACGCACGCACACACACGCACACACACGCGCGCGCACACAGAGCAGAGTGTGCCGGGTGTGAAGCACGGATTGCGATATTCCACAGGGAACAGTAAAGTGATGTAAATACCAAGCAGTTTCATCATATGAAGGTTGTTACATCACTCCCACACAGAGAGAAAAGCAAACGCATCAGTAAACCCCACCAACCCCACCAGCCTAAACCCCCACCCTAATCTGGACACTCCCACCACTCCCAAATGATCGCACCCAGTCACTAAAATGCAAAAACAGACTATACGTGAAGTGAATGTGTGAGTGAACGGGGGCGACCGCCAGCCCCCTGAGTCGTGGGCAAGTTGTGAATGATGCAACAGTCATGCAACCTTCACGGGGGGGGGGGATGGTGTCGCTTTGCCCCTGGGGCTCATTCACCTGTACAGCATCACGTTGTAGGGGAGGAAGCTGGGCAGGACATGCTTGATGATACGGATGGGTAACCACAGCATCAGCAGAACAATCGACCCAAACACGACCTAAAAAGACAGGAGCGTCCCAGCGGAGCTCACAACCATCAGCATATTCCATTTGATCGCTTTTGTGCATTACAATGTTTCGATATGTATAAAGTGCCCAGTAAATATTATTCATAAATAAGTAGGGTTCGTTTTACCACTGATAAAATGAATCGTCTCAGGTGTCTGTATATTGGCAGGTGGATCATTTCTTGGACTGGGTTGAAGTCTGGATCGTTGAGGTTCCTGAGAAACCATAGGACTCCTGGTCGGAGGACCTGCTCCCAATGGACAAAAGCGTTTTGGTTTTAGCGCTTCGACTCGGCGCAGACTTGAACGTAACGCGTTCCCCCATCGCAGGGCGAGGACTTGCGTACCTCACGGAGCAGGAGGATGAAGGAGGCGAAGTAGAAGACGTAGACCATGCCTACGAGCCAGTGCAGGAACATGGTGGTGCCCGGCGCCGACTCGAAACTTAGCTCTCGGTCCTTCAGGGACGCATCGAACATTTCCTACGAAACAGACCGTTGAAACACAGCGACTGAAACTCTTATTCGCAGGTTAACAGGAGCGGTTCGGTGGTCGGATCTGGGGGACCCGTTCGTGTCTGTGCGATTCGTTAACGAACCAGAGAGCAGATGTCCAGCCACCAGCCGCAGATGAGAGGGAACACGCCGATTTCCACGACCACCAACAAGGACACCTAGTGGAGTCAGAACGGCCACAACAGTTCAGTCCAGCTGCTGATGGAGTGGAGAGCTACATCTTCAGCTTGGGTTTGGGCTCTAGGTTCTACCTATTTGCAAATGTATTGTTGAAGTAGTACACAATGAACCACGCCATTATAATAGCGCTACGTTACTCACCTTAACCACAATATAGCAGACGCCTAAGAGCCGCCGTGATCGCTGGAATCTCACCAGCGCTGCTAATCCCTGGAGCCGTCATTAAGGAAAACACTTGCGCTCTCGCACTGCTGCACAGGAGGAAAACACGACGCAGATTTTTCCACTTACGAAACACACAACTGAGCTTTCAGAGCTCAAGACACGTGGCCGCTTGTCCCGCAGCAAAACGGCTGCCCGTCCCGTCAGGGTCGCTGGACAGAAGGATACGTGGCACACGATGAGCGTGACGGCCAGCAGGACGTAGCCCACGATGGTGGTGATCAGGCCCTCGAAGTGAGAGGCGCGAACCTAAGACCACAACGGCTGGGTTGAAGTTCTCGCCGCAAAGCAGCTCGTTCTCATAAAAGATCTTCAAAATAAAAGTCTTCAAAAGAGCTGGTAAGTAAGGAAGGAGCTAAGCACTTACGTGGTCTTGAAAACCAAGTCCCACCACTGAGAAGTGCCCAATATGGTACGGGCAAAAGGCTACGAAGGTGGAAAACAAACTCAATTAAAACTGCACCCGTGTTTCAGTACGTTTTGCACCTTCTCAGGCAGCGTATTTGAGTGAGATTCGAAAAGGCACATACCGAACACCAGAATGAAGAGAGTGTTGAGAGACACCACCCAGAACACGTGTTCCTGCAACACAAACGTCTCACGTTATGCAAAAACCTTTAAACCACTTATTAAATGACCGACATCTTACCAAACAGGGACCAACGAAAACTCTGAGCGTAAATGACGTTACTGCGTACCAGGAAGACCAGGGAGCCGTCCAGGCCGAGCATCTGTGGAGGGTGAACAGACGCGTGATCAGTTCTTTCTGCAGCCGCCTCCACCTACCCGTGCTGCGGTGTGACTACACAGTCGTCTGGGCGCACGTGCTCACCCTCTCCCACGTGAGCTCCTCGGCCGCGCGGTCCCACTCCAGTGCGTTCCAGTTCATATCGTCTGCATCCAACGACACACACGGTCAACCCACACGGCCCTGTGCTCCCAGTGCCGTTTTACACTGAGCTTTTACACTGGTTATGTGTTAGGAGGCCACCCTCCTCGAACCTTGCGCGCCGTTGTTGCCGTCGGCCGCGTCTTCGGCCACGGCCTCCTCCTCGTCCTCGTTGTCCAGTTCTAGCTCCTCGGCGGGGGCGTGAGCGGCTGCTGCCGCGTTGTCCCCCGGGGCATCGGCGCCCGCCGGCACGGCCTGGTTCTCACCCCCTCCGTCCTCCGGGCCCTGAGCCTGGGGCAGAGCACAAAGAGGTTCAGCCACGCACAACAGAGCGTCGGCCTTCGTGGACACATCGCCTCAGACAGGAGATTGCAGAGAGAGAGAGAGAGACAGAGAGATGCAGACAGAGAAAGAGAGAGAGGCGCCTCTAAAGAATGTTCTCCACAAGTTCCACTCAGGCGGACTCAGGCCACTGGCATTGTCATCTTTACGCCTCTTGTGATTATGCAAATTCATAAGGAACAATGTCTTTTGTTTAAATCAGATGTAATCTAAAAAGTGATTCGAGTGTGAGAGCACTCAGAAGGAGGGATGGTGTCTGTGTGTTTGTGTGCGCGTGTGTAAGTGTGCGCTTTACCTCATTGGCTGGCCCTGCAGGGTGAGCTGGCTGTGCTGGGTTCTGCTCCAGCCACAGGGGAGCCCCACCATGGACGATTTGCTCTCGTAGCCACACCAAGCTGATGAAAGCGCACAGCGTACAGGTCACCACGAAGCAGCCCTGCAGACAGTCAGCCAGCAGGTTCTCGCTGGACACACACACACACACACACACACACACGCACACAAACATCCTTCATTCAAGAACCCACCTGGCCGACAAACACCAACAGCATGAGGTCTCCCCCCCCCCCCCCACATTTGACTCCTACTTACGTGGAGAGCATGTCTAACGGCAGAGTCAGGAGGGAGCTGACAGACCCAGTAAACAGACACTTATAGATACGGCCTGTGGGAACGAACAAAGATGAAGAAACGGCTAAACCACAAAGCTCACGGCACCACTCTAAAAACTCTACATCATGAACCGGGGCTCTGGTTGAAGGCCTGCCGGAAAAGCTTCGACTTACATGCGGTTAAAGGAACGACTCCCAACCAAGCAAAGGCAACCAGCGTATAGTGAAACCAGTACCGTATGGCCGTCCCTATACTGGTCACCAGACCTGCGAAAATGTCCTGGACTGGGAGCCTCGAAGGCATGTCTGGAGAATAGACTGCAATCAGAACAGAGAGCAATCAGATAGACGGACGCCTTTAACAACACACACACTTCTTCCTTTCCTGTCCAGAGCAGAAGGACTAAAGGACTGTATTAGACTCCAGTGCATCACTGTCTAAATATAGGACTACAGAAAATGATTCGCAAGAAGCACATCAGAATGTTCAAGGTGATTTCGATCATTTCCATATTCTGCCAAATAAGCTGACTTGATCCTTAAGAAGAAAGAATTATATTTGGGAGACTCTTGACGGAGAGCTTATAGCCAACAACTTCAAAGAGAAATACGCAACTTGCTTGAAAATGACTCGGACTGTGTTTGTTAAGGAACGCCCCTTGTGTTTTGACCGACTCAAAGTACCAGCAGGCCACAGTGGAGAGCTCAAAATCTCGGGAGAGTCACATGATCTTAAGCAATGTTAAGCATTCTTCCACCTCTCACAGGAACCCGTAGTGGCTTAAAGCCATGTGGCTTCCTAGGACTACACAGCCTCGGGCCGAGAGGGCCGGCGCACGGCGCCAAAACGATCCAGACCACGCCCCCCGTAACCGTGGCCACCTGGGCCAAAACCACAGCAACCTGCGAGGAGCCGAACTGAGAAGGCGGTTTTACTTACTTGGTGTGAAAGCGAACCTGTGCTTACATAACTCGCAATACTCCTTCCTGCTGTGTTTCAGCCACTGTACCAAACTGTTTGGGGGGGGGGCAAAGGAAAGGGAGTAGGAAAGGAGAGAAAGTGAGACTGGATAATGGAGCACGATAAATCACACATAGAACAGAACATTCTAATTACTGCTTTGGCTGAGGTTTTGTTTTTTGTTTTTTTAATGACTTTAACGAATGGGTGGAGCCCTTCATTTATTAAGAAGGCAAAAAGCACTTCTGGCCGCGTGCACACGCACATCATCACGGCAATACAAAGGCACTGCAGTAGCACTGGACAACAGACCCGCAGAACTCGGGAGAAGGAAAATAATTCAGTGGCCAACCTCCTCAGCTCCTGCCTGACGCCTTTGCCTGCATCCTCACTTAGCTGCTTTCTAAGACTTTGCCAGTGGGTTCTGGGTGGGATCATGTTCTTGCTCTGTGGAGTCCGTCGTGGCCTGGAGACCCATTCTCATTTCACCGTGACCCATTTCTGAGGCAATGCACGGCGGGCATATAGCCTAGAGATACCACCTCCATGCTAACGCCCCAAGCCTGTCAACACTCGCAGCATCTCCACCTCTCAAGAGCTTCACAATGGTGACGTTTGGGTGGATCATCACCGACGGTGGATTTACTACATTCTAATTACTCTTCTATTAATAAACACACCAGTTTTTACAACACCACCCAAAACTTTTATTAATGTTATTTCCTCTGTCCCACATCAAGAACAAGGACCTAAACAACATAACCAGTTACTGCTTGCATCGACAGTTGTATGTTATCAGTGATAAATGAGATTTAAATGAGGACTGACACGTCTAAAACTTTACTTCCCTGAAACATTTTTCTTTTACTCAAATCCATATGTAATGGGTTATAAGCTCACAGTCTTGACATGTTGAAGCACCACCCAATAAACACAGAGGCATGTTCTAGTCCCTAATCAAACCATAAACTATGGAACTTTTGACACTTTGAAAGCCATTGTCCTCTGGCCATATTTACTCTCAGGACCAATGAGGAAGGAGGAAGCAGAACCCAGAGGCTTGTAATAAAAAAAAAAAAAAACACCACCTGGTTTTAAAACGTTATTCCAACTCTTCAGATTCATGGTTTTTCCTTTCTTTTATGGTAATGAAACGATTGCGCTATGATGTGTAGCCATTAAAAACTTCCCAAATCAAAGGTGATCGTTCTTGCACTGTAGGAACCACTGCTGACAGTTAAGTACAGCGGTGTTTGGTTTTTCCCTTTATCTTTTAATCTTTTTGTTTTTAGTCAATCTAATTTCTATGCCACAAATGACATCTGAATTCTATATTTTTCAGACAGTCCCCTTGGTGGTTTATGCACACAAGAAAGATACTAAGGGCATTGTGTCCAGAACATATAAGCAGCCTGTTTTAAGTTGATTTATCTTAATTTGAGCCAATGTTTACAATACATTTGTCTAATCTTTAAATGTGTAGCTCAAACTGCATAGGAGCAAAAGAACGAGAACAGCTTTTTACTTCACTCTTCCAAATTAACACATTTGAGAGAGCCACAGAACAAAGTATCTTGACACACACTGAACCTAAAGCCCAAAAGTGAAGCTCTATTAAGAGTATTGCTTATGTTCAGACCTAGATGCAGAAGTTATATTCAAGATTTAGCTTTAGTTAATTTATCATTAATCTGAGCCACTTTTGCCAAGTTAAATACCAAAACACTCAAAAACTTTCAAACAGTATCTTAGTACTTCTTAGGGTGAACAAATAATGCCACTTACCATTCTTGGTGGATGAATTTAATACTTCCAGTGCAAACACAAGGGTGGTAGAGAGGTTTGTCAAGAGTTCCCTCAGACCGACACACTCTGCATATATCAGCTGCGAATAAAGGAGTGAGCGGGCATAAACACCACAGGTGTTTGTAAAGCCATCGTTGTGTTTAATCTAGTAACACTTTAACAAAACTCTATCCTACTTTAATTGCACTGGGTTTTATGAGCTGTGAACTAGTTAACCAAATGGCTAACCCATCAAACTATGTATGGGCCAGAAGTCACACGTTTGCAGATTTTTTAAGCAAAGCGTTAAGACAACGATAACCCATAATCAATACCTTTTACCTCACTTAGCTACAAATCAGACATATTAAGAAAGGAAAACACTGTCGACGGGAACGTTGGTGTTGTGTACGGCGCAATAAAGCAGTTCAGGTAAAACAACTTGCAACAATTTGACCCAAACTTTCTTAAAACCAATAGAATCGTGTAGCTAGTGTTTTTCCTCCTAAAAGGCTACAAGCTAACGCGCACGTTATTCATTACTTAACAACTTAGCTAGCTAGCCAACTAGCTACAGCAATCCAAATTTTAAATTTCACTACAGAAATATTGGCTAGCAAATACTTCTTTTGCTAATAGTGCAAAACATAATGGCAGGTTTGCGAGTAAGCTGTCAAATAACGCAATTTAGCTGGTTAGCTAGGATAATATTGTGATGCCAAATTGCCTAGGGTTGTTTGCCAGCTAACTAGCTATCTACCCATAACCTGTATAGCTAGCTAACTACAACAGCTCATACAGGCCAAAATAGTTGTGGTTATGCCCTGTCTGGTTGACCTAAATCGGAACGCAAACCAATATTATTCACTTAAAACCCGTGCGTCAAAAACATCTAATTTTAGATGTAAGGTTAAACCTGTTATGCGTTAAGCTTACCTTCTTCGCCAGTGTCCATCTTGTAGCTAGCAGTGACGCACTGTCCTCTCTACAGTCAAAACATAACACCGTCCAGCAGTTTGTAGTGATCGCAAAAATGAGCTAGCTTGCTAACATCTAAAGAAAGGAAACATCGAAAGAGCAGCAACCACAAGCTCTGCATAACACCACGATTGTTTTTCGTTACCGTTTTGTACGCACACAAAATACGTTTAGAAACTTGTCACTCTATTATCACAGATCGACACTACATATTGCTTCCATCGCTTGGCCTTAGCTAGAATTCAGCCAACAGCCTCCAAAGCAACACTGGTTTACGGCATAGAATGACGCACGACGTAAAAAATACGACAGTTTTTCCAACTTTCCGGTGGAAACGTTCTTCACGCCAGCGTTTCTGAAGCAAACTTTATTAGCAACGGCACAATGTTATACCTTATACGATAGCCATGTATTCTGTGGAACACAAGATAAAAGTTACATAAAAGCTATAGTTTTTATAGTTAAAAACAAACTAGGCTATTCATTCTTTTCTAATAATGTGTGATGTATTATTATTTAGTGAACAAGAAGATTGCAAATACAAGACATTTTGTATTGGTATTCTTTACTGATAAAAAAAAAAAATACACTCAAATCACCAGACTTAATAAACTACAGAAACAGACCATGTTCCCCAGATCATGGAGAGTGTAAGGTTTAGCAGTGTTTTGTCTTGAAGTCTTCACAGTTCTTCAGTAGCTTTGCTGCTGTTTGCAGGAGATTTGAATGTTTTGGCATTGTAGACCCATACAGTGTCAATTCCTTCTCCAGCCACACAATCGGGAGTCCATGTGGGAAAGGGGAAGCGACAGGCCACAACGACGGCTGAAGTCTGAAGCTCCGATTGAAGCTTGGCTTCCAGCTGTTCCATCTGTGGGGTGTGTAATTACAGCTTCACCCAGACCTTAATAACATGTCTACAACTCATCAATGTCTGGACCTTGTACAATTTCACACAATGTTGCTAATCATCCTGATTAAAATAGCAGCTTAATCTGATTTGGACAAAACACACAAGAGTGAATAAACAGTGTGTCTATATTAGAATATGTTAGGCTACATGTTTGTAAAAGCTGACCCATGTCAAAATTCATTCTTGTTACATTTATCAGAACTGAGTAATATCAATGCTTACCATTTGCGGAACTCCAAATATGACTACATTGGAATACTGTGAAAAGCTGACCTAGGAGAAACAAACAGCAAACTGAAAAAATAACTTGGTGACTAATCTAAATAATAAGAGTAGAATAAGTGCTTAAAATTCTCAACAACACTTGTAACATATAATACCCCTGAATATTAATTTCCCTGAGGGAACCCTCCCAAATGGATTTATAAAGTTTGTTTGTTTGTTTGTTCGTTCCATCCATCCATCCATTATGATAAAACAAGCAAATTAGTTGAACATTCATTGCTGACTGCAAAAATAAACACAACATATTTGCACTTTCCTGCTTCTTTCTTCAGTGATGAAATGATAATCAGATTTCAAATGGATCACATTTTAATATTACAACTGAACAGATGAGCAAAGTGTGTTGTAGAGGGCAGGCAGCAGTACACAAGCGCTTAATGCAGGCTCATTTGATTTTTAACCTGTGAGAGTTCACAGTTATCAGTGAAGTGAAAGCTTCCAAAGAGGTGGAGTGAAAGTATATTCCAGTCCATGGTGGTTCCCCAAAGTCTCATTCAAGATTATCAGAAAGAATCTGGGATGATGAGATTAGAATTAATCTCTTTCTTAAGCATTAAGAGCACAGAAGGGTACCTGTCCTCAGATGGACCAGTGAACTCTTTATTCCAATAATAATTTAACAGATGGCCTCAGCTTTGGCCTCAGCACACAGGCACTCTTTCTGTAACCCTCAGAGCCATTATAAATCCATTATAAATGTTTTTAACAAACTGTTGTTTCAAATATGCACTTGGTCCAAGTTTTTGCAGTGCATTCATGCATTTCAAGGGAAATGTGTCACCTAAGTATAATTCAGAGAAATGTTAGTTTATAATGTTAATAAAGAGTTTGGCAATAAAACAAAAAGAATAGACTTACATTTTGGAACAACACTATTCATAAATACGTAGAAAACGGACCAGAAGGACGACTGCGCCTCTCACCATACACTTACCTTCCACAGGTCAGACATGTGAAAAGAGGTGCGCTGATGAACCCCTTCCCTCCAAGCTTTGTAACGGGAAAACCACACCAGCCATGGATTCAGTTCAAAGCCAACTGCCCTGAAACCGTCCTTTGCTGCAGCTATGACCTACGATGGAGTACGTGGAAAAAACTATTTATGAAAATACGCTCAGTCGGGGTTTTGGGAATTTCATATTCATCTTGTCTTTGATGTCATAATTACAAATGTTGACAAATTTGCATTAGTCAGTAATTTATAATAAATGTGTACATTCAGTGAGGGATTGCAGTCCAATTAAAAACTGATGCTTTTCTTAGTCTCACACCCCTGACTCTTAATCCTAGATCCTTGGGGGGCTTCTGTTTGTACACTACGCCTTTGCCCAACACTCAGGCGTGATGACACCAATCGGATGGCCAATCGGATGAGGAAAGTATTAATTAAACAAAAGGCAGATTTAAGAAACCACATATCATGAGGGTTTGTTCAATTGTTTAAAAATAAAAAGCAAATTAGAAATTACTCACTATCCGTCCATCACCACTTCCAATATCCACAAGGTTTCCCGATCTTGCTTGCAAAACATTCAGGACGTTTTTCACTTGAGTGGTAGTTGCAGGAACAAATGGAAGACAGATTTTCCTCAGCGCCGGTGCAATAAACGGTCCAGCGACAGCATACAGGGCAACCAACGAACCTCCGACAGCGCAGGTTGCAATAATACCTACTCGCTTTTTAATACTGTTGTCCTTAGCTGCTTCCTGAGCTGTCTTAATAGAAGACATTGTAAAACACTTGCTGCTGCTACACCTTACTTTGTGTCATTTCTTTCTGCAAATAGACAGTATGTTAAAATATTCTAATGTGGTTTGGTTCATTTGCAATAACCTTTACGTATAGAAGACTTACATGAAACTTGAGAAAGAGCTTAAAGTGTAGGAGGCTATTATCTTCCGATATGTTACAAACGTGATCATATAAGTAGTTCCGTATTGATTCCGCAGAACATTCACAAACATAAGTTCGTAGTAACTTGCATTTTACTCGTAGCAGGTTACATATAAATAAAACGAAACGTGGATTTTCCATGCTTACCGTTTTACACATTTTGTGTAAAGACAATTTTGCAATAATTTCACAATCGTGAATTATACGTTAGTTAATCTTCTGGCCAGAAGGCGGCACCAAATCCCATGTGGAGATTTGTTATTGTGACAGTTGTGAGAAAGATACATTAACCGTTCACTTGTTCACTTATTTGAAAAAAAAGATAATGGAAAACATATGTATTTTTTCTAAATTGACAGTCTAACGAAGCCACGTCTAATGGGAGTCCAACGGGAAGAAGCATCAGTACTGTTTGTTAAAATGTATTTATAGTACAAGTTTTTCTATTTATTTTGATTTTGAAAAGCAAAAAAAAAAAAAACTTTTCACGTCATTTGTCCCGCATTTCAAAATGTGTGACAAACTGTCATTATATTCATAATGCGTTTCTAGATTCATAATGCATTTTGTTGACTAAAGCATATTATTACTTGAATTGTTATTTAATAAATAGCAAAGAGAAGAAAAACTAATATTTTCAGAGTATTCTTTCAAAGTATTCCAGAAAATTTTGGGCACATGTTCCCAATGTATGTTAGGCCTCAAGTGAACAATGGTGCTGATGTGTTGGCAGCAGGAAAAATGGGCATGAATAAAGACATGAGCAGCTTCGACGCAGGCCAGACTGTGATGGCTAGATGACTGGGTCACAGCACCTCCAAAACTGCAGGTCTAATGGGTTGTTCCCAATATGCAGATCTACCAAAAGTGGTCCTAGGAAGGAAAAACCGCTCCAGCGTCATGGGTGCCCAAGGCTCATTGCTACACATGGGGAACAAAGGTCCAAATCCCACAGAAGAGCTATTGTAGATCACATCGATGAAAAAGTGAATGCTTGCTGTGTTAGAAAGGTGTCCGCACATAGTGAATCTCATCTTTCTGCATATGGGGCTGTAGACTGGTCAGAGTGTCCGTGCTGACCCCTGTCCGCCACTGAAAGCTCCCACAATGTGCACATGAGCATCAGAACTAGATGATGGAAGAAGGTGGTCTGGTCTGTTTAAGCATATTTTCTTTTAAGTCATGTGGATGGTGATGTGTGTATGTGTTACCTACCTGGGGAGGAAGTGGAGCCAAGACGTACTATGAGTTGCTGCCGTGCTTCTGAAATATCTATATTTTATGTCCCATACAGAACTCTCACTTTACTTTTACCGAGCTAATGGCTGTCCCCCATCCGGCTTGGTACTAAGTAAGAATTGAGGAGGCTCTCCTGCTACCTGCCCCGGACCAAACACTTCCTACTTATCCAGACGCAGATGGAGGATTAATCAACTGGATGGAGACCCTTATCAGCACCCCTGGTTCCCCATCACATAGTGAATCCTATAACCTCAGAGATATGAATCTAATAACCACCGGGAAATGTTGCATTTAGCGCTTTGTCAATTCAAGCATGTGCTCACAAAGCTATCAGAAAGGCTTACCAGAGAGATTCAGAAAACTTGTACTTAATCCAGATGTCATCACAGCATTCATGATGCCATTCATGATAGATAGAATCTAAATATGTCCTTGTAACATTTTGGAATATTTTCCCATGTAAGCAAAGCAGAAACACTGTCTACACTACATCTTTGCCAAAATGAAATGCGCTATATTCACATTTAATAAATGTGCAGAGCAACAGTACTTAAAATGTTATGTCATTTATATGGTAATATGCTAAGGTTGACACTAGTTCATAAGCAAATATGATTTATTTATAAAGCATACTTGAAATATTTTGTTGACCAAAGTGCTATATTGTGACGGCGGGGCGGAGGGAGCAGAGGCAGACGCTGTAGGAAACATGCTCAGCGAGCGAGTTTATTAGACAG
>JAOYMR010000016.1:457702-483830 GCA_025802075.1 Tenebrosternarchus preto | reverse complement strand
TGTTACAGTAGATGACTGAAACAGACTGCAATTCTAAGCTAATAAAGCAGTTAAATGTATTTTTACCTAATTGTATTCCCAAGGACATTAAATATATTACATAATGGTTAAGACATATGATAACAGCATTCAAGCACAGTTGACATAGAGATCGTATAACACACTAATGGGAGCCATGTGTTCTCACTTCAGACTAATGGTAACAGCTATACAATCAGTTCTGGTCTAATGCATGTTTTGAACTTCATCCTTTAAGGAGCTCACAGTGCAATCTTTCTCTTACATGACAACTGTAAGGTAGGGCTAGAGAATCAGAAATTATGTTGTAAGGCTTCACAGTAATGACTGGATGTAGATTAATAACCCTCAAAACGGATCGTGTAGATTAGGCATGAGAAATAGATACCTCTTTATTGTATATTTTTCCTTAATAGATTTATATATACTTTCTATACTTCATTTGAGTGACGGCGGGGCGGAGGAAGCAGAGGCAGACGCTACTGGAAACGTACTTGCTAGTTTATTAGCAGAGGGGTTGCCAGTGGTGTACAAGTCATACAAATGCAAAGGTAAAGCAAGCAAGCGAATGAACAAAGCAATGTCCGGGTTGTACCGGCAGGACTGTAGTACAGCAGCTTGAAACACAACCTGAGGCAGCGTGTGAACTCACAGAGACTGGATACAGTTATTCAAGCGAGGCTAATGCACAGCGCTGTGGCTTTAAATAGTCACTGTGGTGATGAGCGTCAGGTGCGCTCATTAGACAGGCGATTGGGACCGGGTTAGCGTTGAATTGGTGGGCGTGGCTAGCGGACTGGGTGTCCACCTCGACGTGACAATTTGTAAGAGTAATGCTAAAAATCCTAAATACTTTACCAAGTACTTTTGCATAAAAAAATAATGCAACTTTTCAAAATTTATACATGGAATTTGTATGAGCAAGCTTTGAATCTAAAAATCATCCATGGATGCTCACTAATCCTCTCATGGTTTCTTATCTTCACCGCAGCTTGGCATGGATTATTCAGAGTGCTGATGAAACAGAGGACATGTGTGCAGGACTGCCAGCAGCAGAGCATTTCACCATAACCTTCACACCCTCTGAAAGCAGGCAAGCCTGCAATTATGTGCAAAAGAATTTCCAAAGGAACACGTCCCTTCACTCACCTGTACAATTCATGTACACTATGTTCAGTGTTTGAGAAATTTTACAGACAAATTACATTTATTTAATGTTTTTAGGCATACAGGGTAAGCAGTTTGGTAAAAACATTCAACTTTGTTTAGCTAGTCAGTAATCCGAGAAATAAGTAAACATAAAAAGCACAAATGTATGGTTTAAGACTCAGCCAGTGGAGTATTCCTACTTTAAGACTCAGCCAGTGGAGTATTCCTACTTTAAGACTCAGCCAGTGGAGTATTCCTATTTTCTTCATGTTAGTGTATAAAGTAACTGATTCAGTTGTAACATGCAGACAAATATAGAACTACCTATATAGATGTGTTGCTACCGACATCTGATGAGAATTTCATGTCAATATCACCTTTAGAAATATATTTACTTAGAAAACTGGTGACGTGTTCAATACTTATTTCATACGCTGTAATTTCCTCATTTGTATCGTTAGGTTTGTATGCCAGTGACCTGACTGTAACCTCTGACCTTACCCTGAGTGAAACTGTATCTTGCAGAAAAGCCAATGGCCTCCAGTTCGCCATCGGCGACAAATTTAATCCATAAGTATCGCCCACTGGACCTGATGTACACAGGGCTTTCCTGTCAACAGTATCGGCCGATGACGGGGGAGAAACTGAATGGACCATCCCTGACTTCAATGTGGTTGAACCTGCAGCCCCATGATGGCTCTACAGAATACCTTTCATCAAAGTACAAGTCGATACATTGTCTCGGAGAAGCTGGAACGACACATAGGAGGGAAGCATCAATGTACCAACTGCAGGACCACACAAGAGGACTGAAGGCACACAGATGAAACCTCAGTTCGTTATTGATACCTTAGATATTTCAGTGGCTGATACCCTAAACATTACACAGTTACTGATACCCTAAACATTTCACAGTTACTGATACCCTAAGTATTTTGCACACTTACCTTCTAATATGTAAGTGCATTGTCTGTCTGGAGGATATTTTTCAGGATAGTTAGGAGACGTGAAAGACCCTTCATTAGGTCCTTTAATCCAGTCACCACACAGATCTTGTGGTACCACCCCAGAGTTGTTTATAGCTGAAATACACAGTAAATGATTAATGTAGTCTTTGAAGCATAATTTTATGGAGTACCAATATAGAAGACCGTGTTTAAGGTTCAAGAGATTCACTGTTCACTTGACTAGTGGCTTGTTGCCTGTAGCCTTCTTTGATCCTGTTGCTGGTCCTGAGGACATTAGTTTAACGAGAGCTGCAAAAACTGTAAAGTAAAACCAGAGTTGTATTTGCTGTCACTGTGCACAACTCAACAGCATTTCACTACAATGCAGAAAAGATACTACTTGCCTGTAATACAACAATGCTGATGTATTTTAAGAAATAATAGTTTGTATACAAGGAAAAATCATTTGAAATAAATTCTTAAAGCATTTGAAATAACTGCATAAAGATTGCAGTTTAGTTTCAAATACAGGGATTTCTTAGATTTCAGCTTCAGTTTAACTTACCAAGAAGTAAATTTCGTCGCAGAACCATGGTTCACTACAAGGTTTCCAATTTCGAATTAAAAATACATGTTACAATGACAGAATTGCTTGACGAACATTCTTGACCGTATAGAATCCTAATTCGAAGACAAAACAGTGCTAGACGTGGACTGAATGAACGGATTAGGAATCTTCATCTCAGCACTGTTGAAACAAGGTGTGGACAAAGGGTGTATTAAGCTATTTGTCTTCAAATTCGCATGCATTTAGGACAACAATAACGAAAGAGTAATTTTATAATAATAGTAATGGCCAGTAGCATTCCTGATTAATTCTAATTTTTTATGAACATAGCAACATTTCTTAAAACGTTAATGTACAGAAAGACTGTAAGATGTTAATGTGTTGTTGAACTATGTGCAGTGAAAGTATCGTTAAATTAATATACCTATCATACGCACTTTTTACGTTGTAAAATGTAAATGTTCTAACTTTAACAACAGCAAAGCTTATGTTCAGCAGTGTTGAATTGCTTCGCGTTTAGGTTGGAGGCAAAATGTATTGTTTTGTATAAAGAACTGCATTCTGATGTGGAACCAACTGCTTGAAAAATGTCCACTGATTCACGAACGAGTTTATGGGGCGAAACACACATTCACACACACACGACCAAACGAAACAACGAACGCGTATTCAAGATATCTACGACATGGTATAAGATGTATAAATATATATATAAAACAATATATAGTGAATATAGTGGGGTAAACGCATAAATTACACTAATAAATGAAATATCCGAAGATAATAGGCCTACAAAATATTTACTTCAAAATTAATGTCCTGTAATATCCTTAGATTTTCTCGGAAATGGTTTCAAAACGATACAGTAGGTGGCGATATGTGTGCAATGTTTGCACCCGCCAGAAATGTAGAGAAGAAGTGCAAGTCTCAGGAGTGAACGCTACATGGCGGCAACAGGACATTGCGGTATTAATGAATAACTATTTTGTGTTTGTTTATATTAGCGACTCAAGTCGGTGTGTAATTTTTTTTGTATTTTTATCGTACGCGAAATCGACGATACAGAGCCACGTTGCTATTTTTCTTTGTCTTAAGTCAAATAAGGCCTGCGACAAAAAAATCAGGGCATAGCTAGTTAGCTAGCTAGCTAATTGTCTTCAGAAGCTAGCTAGCCAACAAGAATGTGACTTTATGCATTAGGTCAAAGCTGTATTAGTTTTCTGCATTGGGTCAAAGCTGTTGGAGATATAAACGGATATCAAATCATTACTTTTTAATATTCAATAGAAAATGGTTTGCAATTCATCCAATTTTGCTAGGTATCATACGAACTAACCTTACGTGGGCCGCGCACAACAAGCTTCTAACGTTACGCAAAACCAACGTTGGTGAGCGAGCGAGCTAGGTAGCTAAAAGCGAGTACAACCGTGGTGAAATGCATCTGTACAGCTCTAGCTACGTAGCTAGTTGTTAACATGCACTGACGGGGATACACGCATGTTAGAAAAATGCTCCGTGTAGATGTATATCAGTATCTGTCTGAAGGACGTAAAATATAACGCCCTTTTCAAGTGCCCTTTCGTGTTGCTTGAACCGAAGAGGGCACGCGTCGCTATCGGAGCTAGCTGGTTAGCTAATTGGTGATATTAGCTAGCAAGCGCGCAGCCATCGATGCGTTATGACCCCTTGTCGAACGAACTAGGTGGTTGTCTAGCTATGCTAACTAACTTTACAGTTCCACACACCCAACAAGATGTTTACCCTTATTGGCAAATATTCAAACATTGAACTAGTTAGCAAGATAGCGGTCTGTCTAGAATGCTTGTCTAGTCCTTGTAGATCTAGGCATATGCTAGCTGGCTAAGGAGCTACGTCCCGGTCTTTCTTTAGCTGGTGTAGATAAAACCTTTTGCTACGTTTATTCCGTGTTTGCAACTGTTTTTTGTGACATTTCCTGGTGTTCGTCGTTTTTCAGATTACTGACCAATTGTGAGTGATCAGACAAACTCTTCATACGTATCTCTCAGCCCTGGTCACCTTAGTGAAGTGTGGCCTCGTAGGTAAGCTGTTATTTGTGGATGATTAGTTGTTTTCGTGCGCCTTTCTGATTACACTATTTCTACGCTGATTTAGTTTGATTTTGTCACAAGACGACCAATTAATAACAATTTTCCTCATTTGATATTGCGAAATTCCTGAATGTTTGACATTTACTGCTATCAAATACCAGTTCCCTGAAAGCAATGTCCAAAAACAGTATACTAAATCCACCAGCTAGTTATTCAGACGTTGTTTTAATTTTCACCTTTTAATTTTTTAATTGCTAATGTGCTCTGATGCAAATGTTGTTGCTGCATATCATTTCTATATAAATAGATGAAGCTGTGGGCAGTTTCGCACCTTGGGTTAAAGCGATGTCTTCAACATGCTTATTTGTTTTTTTCTGTATTTGATGGTTCCTGCAGAGAGGCAAAGCTTTGATGATGGAGAATGGACAAGGCATGGGCTCCAAGTTGGGCCTGCCACCCCTCACTCCAGAACAGCAGGAGGCCCTGCAGAGGGTAATGCTTCCCTGCCACTTTGTTTGCTACTGTATGTGGAATAATGCACTTTGCTATAATGGGTCTTTGGTAGCAACCTTTTCTTAAAAAGTAGTGTGTGATGGGTAATTTTAAGTCTTGTGGATCTTGTCACTAGAGATTTTTATAACTATGGCTGGGGTGCCTTTTTTTGTCATGGACTATTATATGGTCTTGGTGACAATGCAAAATGTTTCAGCCAACTTTGTCATGGCAGTAGCTTATTGGCTTGTATAATCAAGCTTTGTGGCTGATTTTCATGTCCACTGGTAAAGTAAATGGTATTAATGCTCCGGCCCCACCAGCTGCTTGTGCCCTCTCTGTGTAGTTCCTCACTCTGCTGCTCGTCTGTTGTCCTTTTACAGGCTAAGAAATATGCCATGGAGCAGAGCATTAAGAGTGTCCTGGTGAAACAGACCATCGCTCACCAGCAGCAGCAGCTTACCAACCTGCAGGTGAGTTGGGCTGAAACTCTGCTAATGCAAAACCCGTGTTCCACGACAGGGATTGAACATGAGTGTTTTGTTTAAAGTCTAGGACTTGTACATCTTAGGGTTTTGGGGTTTTTTTCTTTTCTTCTGTTGGCTTGAATTTTTTTTATTTTTTTACTGCAGTCTAAGAATGGCTGTTTTTACCTTAAGAGTCTTTGTAACTGAAAATCGAGCTTTAATAGCTTATCAAGACAGTTGTGAGGATGATTTCTTAAACATGAAGCAGTGAAGAGCAGTAGTTTGGTAGGAGAGGTGAAAGTTTTGTAGGTGACTTGGATAGACTTGCACATGCCTGGCCTCTACTGACCGTTACCCCTCCTACAGCTTCCAGATTCTCTGAACGTCCCTTAATTTTTAATTTTTGTTTGGTTTCGATATATGGGGTGGATCATTTAAAAAAGAAAAAAAAAAACCCCACAGTTCTGATGCATCATGGGGTGTTTCTTGGGTTATAACAAAAAAAACAAAACAAACACCTTTGTTGAAAATCTGCACTGGTCACAGTAGCTTCAGGTTTTTCAAAGTGCCATTCTTGATCTCTGCAGCAGTTTGATGCAAATTAGTAATAGTTGACGTGTCCAGCTCATGGTGTCAACTTTGCCCCATCGCTGTTCATTTTTGATAGTGTTTTCATTTTGGATAAATGCATGGAGCGTATAATATGTTTCAATGTTACTGCAACCCAAAGTGGATACTAGTTTACTAACTTGCATGTAGGGTGAAATGTTTGGAGTAATATAGTGCCTTTTTTCGCTTTATAATTCTTGCCTTGCCCATGTGTGGTTTATCTGTGATCTAGTGATTCTTTCATTAAAAAAAAGAAAAAAGGTGCCGGGAGATGGGCAGGGCTTTAAGTGAAGTAGAACCTTGTGATCAATTGCAGATTAGACTGGCAGCCGCAGGGTCTCACTTGTCTTCTGTCTGGAATCTGATGTTTGTGTTGAAAAAAAGAGAAAAAAAAGAAATATCTAACGTACTTTTCAGCACTTTTCCATCTTTACTGTGTTTCAGATGGCAGCAGTGACTATGGGCTTTGGAGATCCTCTCTCACCTTTACAATCGGTCAATAGAATATTAAACTATTTCTTTCTCTGTGCGCATTTTGGTACTATGACTGTTAACCTTCTTAGACACACTTACCAGGCCAGATTTTCAAAGCTGATGGCCAGACATTTGCCTCAGCATATTTCAAAAGCAGACATGGCTTTGAAATGTGTATGTGTTTGTGTATCCATTTCATCATGAAATATACAGGCCTCTAACTGCAGTGTACTGTAGTAGGACAGTAGAGAAACTTAAAAATGTAGTGAAATACACAAGGTTTCCAAAGAAACGGAGACAGAGGCTGGACAGAGGCTCTTCATTAAGATGGTGAAGGGGACCCTGATGAAGGGACTCTGTCTAAAATGTGCTGTTAGATATATATATATTTTTGTGTGTGTGTATATATATATATAATGTGTGTCTCTATATTGGACATGTGTACTCAGACATACTTTTAACATGACAGTTTTGCCCCCCCCCATGCATGCATGTGTTTGGGCAGAGGTGAGAGGAGGACATTTGTTAGAATAATCTCAGCAGCTGTTAAATAGCCTAGGACAGCATTCGTTTCAAATTTACTATCACTGCATGACTACCGGCACTTATTGTAAACACATTCCAGAACTCATTAACACAGACAAGTTCCACGTGTAGTAAGTGTCTCTGTGAGTGTGCGTGTTGTATTGAGTGCTGGGAATGTTGGAAATCCATGTCTTCTTTGTAAATATGCTGTGAATTAACAGTGGCACCTTGGTCTGATGTAAAAGAGGGCTAGCAGTCACCACAGCAACCCAAAATGAAACACATGCAACTAACTTAAGTCATTTTTTTAAGAAGTACACCATTTACTATCAGGGTGTGGTTTGCTCAGAACCACCTTTTTTAAGGAATTGCAGCGTAAGTCCAAAAGCCATCAAGGAAACCCCTCAGATATCAGCTCGCATTAGTGTATCAGCTCGTATGAGTGTTTTGTGATGGTGTGGTTTTTGTTGAACATGTTGACAGTGTTGTTGGAATCCTTGCACTTCAGGTTAGTCATAACTACATGTTTTGAAATGTGTGCTGTGCAGGCCCACAGTAAAAACCCCTGAGCTTGCTCCATCACTGTTAAAACTGAGCGAGTGGGCCTCTCTGCAGCTTCTCAATTGACTCCGTGGCTTTTCTGCTTAAGTTGTAAGTTCATACACTTAAGAATATGAAAACCGAAGAGGACTAAAACTAGGAGCTACTTACTGGTTTAAAAGTAGTCAAGATTTTGCCGTTTTTGGGTTGGTTTGTTGTGTCGTCTCCGTTATGGCAACACACTTCAACAGCCAGCACTCTCTCTGTCTGTCTCTCTCCTACCTGACCACCAGGTGGCAGCGCAGAGGCAGCGAGCTCTGGCCATCATGTGCCGTGTCTACGTGGGTTCCATCTATTACGAGCTGGGCGAGGACACTATTCGGCAGGCCTTTGCTCCGTTCGGCCCCATCAAAAGCATTGACATGTCTTGGGATTCGGTCACCATGAAGCACAAGGCATGCTTTCTCCTTTTTGGGACATCTTGGTTTGTTAACGGGGTTTCTAAAAGGATTGTAGGCGAACGTAGAACTGGAGGGTGGGAGGTGTCAACAACACAAACAGCAAATTGTAGAGTTTTTTTTCACCCATAATAATCTGTCCCCCCCCGACAGGGCTTTGCCTTTGTGGAGTATGAGGTACCTGAGGCTGCCCAGCTTGCCTTGGAGCAGATGAACTCAGTTATGCTGGGTGGGAGGAACATCAAGGTTGGTTCTGAACCAAGGCAGTGTAGGAGCCACACTTACTGCTTAGCAAAAAGGCTTTTTAAAGTTTCTAACTAGCATTATTTCTTAATCTTCATATTTGTGTCCGAATTTGCTATAGTTGTAAGCCCTCTTTTAAACTATATTTGTTTAGACTGTATATTTGTATTATCCATCTGTTCTATTGATGTTTATTCAGATCACACACACCTCTGACCTGCGATATGTTCATCATCGTTTTCTTCTGTTAACATCAGAGCCTGCGTCAATGACGTTTGCTGAGTGTTTGTCAGGCTGACCAATTTCAGATGGCTAAATGTTTTTACTGAACCTCACCATGTGTTTTCTCCCCATGACGCGTTCCCTTTCCCTGTAAACGTTCATGATCAGAGCAGCTGCCAGGAGAGCAGTGCTGGGAGCCTGTCCTTGTCTCTCTTCTCTTAAAGATTAAGCGTTACATCTGCTCCTGTTCTGTGCTTCACTGTTGAATCTTTTGTGTGCGTTTCATCATGAGGCCTTTTTCCCTGTTTGTGTGTTCATCTGTCTAGTAACCTGCGTGTGCTTCTGTCCTAATTGTGTTTTTTTGGAGCCCTGATTTCTGCTCCAGCAGGGCCTCGCACAGGTCCCGCGCCTGCCGCTCTCTGCCCAGTAGGTGCTGCTGATGGGCTGTGCTTGGCTGGTGTTGCTTGGCCGCCCCACCTGCAGCACAGATACAGCACGAGCCCAATGAACTATTGTTCTTCCCAACCACAGCAAACCCACAAAGCCACTTAGGAACACGGTCACTGTTGCTTTTCTGACAGACTCTAGTCTAGCTCCCAGTGTTCTGGGCACTTCCACTAGAATGGTGTTGAAGTAGTGTGGTGACTCTGAGGACTAGCTTGGTGCTAGGCAACGCGTTCATGTGTTCACCTAAGTCAGAATTGCTTTTTGGTCACTGTCATTTTGCCTCCCACTGGTAAAATGAAACTTTAGACCAGTGGGTGGTGCTTGCAAGTTAATAGGCTTTTCTTGTAGCCAAAAGATATCTCAAAATCAGGTTTTACCAGTAAGAGAGACATTTTCTGATGCCCCTTTCTCACACACACACTCGCAGTCATCCTTCATCACCATGCAGATACACTCAGCAGCCCCCCTGTGCTGGTATATGTGCTGTAGGTGGGGCGGCCAGGTAACATCGGACAGGCGCAGCCCATCATCGACCAGCTGGCTGAGGAGGCACGCGCCTACAACCGCATATATGTTGCCTCCGTGCACCCGGACCTCTCCGACGACGACATCAAGAGCGTCTTCGAGGCCTTCGGCAAGATCAAAGGCTGCGTGCTTGGGCGGGAGCCCACCACGGGGAAACACAAGGGCTTCTGCTTCATCGGTGAGCAGAGCCTCCGCCCAGCCACAGAGGTGGTGGCCGTGCGCCGCTGCTCCAGTGAGCACACGCGAGAGGGCGCGCGCGCTCGAACGCGCGCCCTGTCGGGGACGAGCGGGTCCAGGCAAGCGCTCGTCTCAAAAGCACTGAAAATCTGTCGGCGTGAACGGCTCTGAACCTCAATTGGCAACCCGACTTGGCGAATTTTGACTTTGTGCAAATTTTTAAACGTGTCGAGCATCTATAGGTTTGAGGCAATTGCTGTGAGTTGCAGGAATAAGACCCATGTGTTGAGTACGGAATGCAGTACTGGTCAGTGGACTTAAAACTGCCTGGCAGAAGAGTAATTCAAGTACAGAAATGATATGGATGCTCCATTTGTTTGGGCTACTTTGAGAAGGTTTGCTTTTTAAATGTTCAACTTGGGACCACAGTAACCAGAGGCTGCAGGTCTGATTTACATAACGTCCTGATTTCTACTATCCCTATCAAAGCAATAGACCACCAACGGAATTAGACTTTCATCATATTTAACAGGGAACATTCAGTCTAATAAAATACGTGTTCATTCTTTCTTAATGTATGCTCTAGCAAGTTTATGCTGAGGTTTAGTGGTTTACATTGACGGTAGCAATAAGATAGAATATTCCCTTTTTCTCTAGTTTGATTTCCCAAAATTAAATCGGCAATAAAAAAAATAATTACTTTTTGTTGTTGGGCAGCCAGTATTGGCACATCCCAAATAGGCATAATGCATATCTGGAAATCAACCCATGAAGTAGAGCAGCATATCAAATAATCAGGCATCTGGTAGGCATGCACTGTTGTTTTCTGGACACTCAAGGTGACTAAACATCCGTTTGGATGCTAGATGGCCATCATGATGTTCCCAGTCAGAAGCTCAGTCTGAATGAACTTGCTTTGGATTGTTCTTTTACGAGAACTGAAGCCCAGCACTTAATGCCTCACCATGTGTCTCTCCACGTGAGTAGAGTATGAAAAGGCCCAGTCAGCAGTAGATGCAGTGTCCTCCATGAACCTGTTTGACCTGGGTGGCCAGTACCTGAGGGTGGGCAAGGCCGTGACCCCTCCTATGCCCCTGCTGACCCCAACGACCCCTGGAGGTCTGCCCCCTGCTGCGGCCGTAGCAGCTGCCGCTGCCACGGCCAAGATCACAGCCCAGGTGAGAGCTGCTCCACCCACCACATCCATAGTGCCTAATCATCAGAAATGCAGCACCATCACGTACATTCAAAGGATGTTTCGCTCTCTGTCAGTATCTTGGAGTGAGATGGACAAAAAGGTCTTACCAAAAGCTGCTGTTGTTTTTATCAAAATGTCGAATTCTCATTTGCTGGTGAGTTCAGTGTCTCCACCTGATGGTGTGTTGTCTAGGAGGCTGTAGCAGGAGCATCGGTGCTGGGCTCTCTGGCGTCCCCGGCCCAGATCCTGAGCCAGCAGATGGGGCTCCCCCAGGCCGTTCTGGCAGCACAGGCCCCAGGATTAATTACAGGTCTGAAGTATATTCTGCATATTCTTGAAGTATTTCAACAAACGGCGGTCATATACTGCTCAACTATTCTCACAATTGAGATTTGCTCATAAATTAAGACTTGCCAACTTGGGCCTTAGTAAACGTGTGTGAAAAAATAAATACATAAATAAAAATAAAACCTTCACCACCACCCCCCTCTCTCTCGCTCTCTCTCTCTCTCTCTCTCTCTCTCTCTCGCTCTCTCTCTCTCTTTCTCTTTCTTTCTTTCCCCTTTTGAAGGTGTGACTCCCGTTCGACCGTCACTTCCTGTGGTCCCTCAGGTAGGCCTGGTAAACCCCGTGCTGGCCTCGCCTCCCGTCCTGTCGACGGCCGCGTCCATGGCGACACCTGCGCCCGTGCTGCAGCAGCAGCAGCCCCCTCTCTCGCCTCCGCCGCCACCCACCGAGGTTAAACGAGAGGCGGAGGAGAAGCAGCCGCGGGTGGAGGAAGCCGCCCGAGCGGACAGCGCGGTGCAGGAGAACGCGAGCGAGCAAGAACAGCTCGGTGGGGGCGGGGGCGGACCCACCATCCCGCAGGCAGGGGTAAGCGCTTCTCTGACGCACCGCGCCACTGAACACCTCTCGGGGAGCTTGTGCTGTAGTGATGCACTGGAGTTGATATGGGAAAAGATGCTAGTAGCACAGATTAGAAGCTGTGGAATGAGCCACTGAATGAACATGTTTAAAACTTAGTTAAAGCCCGTTTTCCCCTCACTACTGCTTCCTTTCTGGGTTTGTTTGGTTTTTTTATTTATTTATTTATTTTTTTTAATGTAGTCGACAGTAATGGTGTTGCGCAACATGGTGGGGCCTGAGGACATTGACGATGACCTGGAAGGGGAAGTAACGGAGGAATGTGGGAAGTTTGGTGCCGTGAACCGGGTCATCATCTACCAGGAACGACAGGGTGAGGAGGACGACGCAGAAGTCATCGTCAAGATCTTTGTGGAGTTCTCCAACACTGAGGAGATGAACAAGGCCATCCAGGCCCTCAACAACCGGTGGTTTGCGGGTCGCAAGGTCATGGCCGAGGTCTATGATCAGGAGCGTTTCAATAACAGCGACCTCTCTGCATAAGACTGCCCTGAAATGGCCGCTGACCCTCTCTCCACATGCTCAAACTCGCTCAGCTACCACCACCGCTGCTAGAGTTTTGGGCCTCTTTTAAACTTGTAATTATTTTTTTATTGATGTCAATAGTAATAATATTGGGAACAATCCCATTGATGGGATTCGGCTTAGAAAAATATGTGCGCCTCATTGGAGTTTTGTTTTTTTTTCTCTCTCTCTCTCTCTCTTTCTCATCACTTACTGTGAATTTTTTTTCCCCCTTTTTTATGGTCATTTATTTGCAAATTGTTTTCTAACTGTTGAAATTAGAATCCTTTGCAGCACCCCCCCCCCCTCCCCCCCAAAAAAAAAACTAAACATTTTTTAAAACAAAACCAGTTTCAATAACGTTCTGTTAAGATTCTAAACGTTGTGTTGGAGTCATTGGTTCTGGATTTACCAAAACAATAAATTCTTCAAATATGCCATGCATTCTGATTTGTGAATTGCATAATTTTAGGGAAAGAGTTTGATGCTCATGATATGGGTTTGCTAATAAGATGTAGTCGAATAGTTTTTCTCTTAAAAAAATGTCCATTTTATATTAGTGTAAAGTAAACTAAAATACAAGTCTTTATTATATGGCATGTAAGCTGTATGTAGTATAAACTACAAATTCTTTCATTTTTTGAAACATTGGGAAGCAAAAGACATCCTTTACCGAGAAGCCAATTCCTGAAGTCAACTGAATATCAAACAAGAAACATTTATACACTTCCCATAATAAATGTGTAAATTTGCAATATAGTTGGGCCATGTTAGAATTCATCAATAATGGAAAGCTTCAGTGAGATTTTATCTAACATTTTATTTTTACGTAATTTTATGTAGTCAAAGATATATGGACATGGAAAAATGACTATATAACTACTAATAAACTATACCTATCTTAAATATATAATACTGATACTAATGATTTTTTACAAAGCTGCCATTAATATGTTGCTGAGGAATCATGCGCACGCTCCAGCAAACATAAGAATTCAGACGCTTAAACGTATTTGCATTTGAGAAAGCAAATTATTTTACTCCGGTAAAACAAAAAATGTCTTCTGACATGCCATGGCTTTCAAAGCTCTATACTACCACAGCAATAGTTAAAATTTACTAGGGTTTGCTGATGTTGGAGAGAAAATAGGCTTTGGCGAAATACACGCTTACAACGTGCAACGTCAGTAATATAAAGCATATATCTATAAAAGCATCTGGTAAACGAAAAATGAAAAAAAGGGCAAAATAATCGTTTTAAATTCTATTGATTGTTAACTAGCTATCTGGAAAAAATCTACTTCAGACCCAGGCAAGTACTCTTATAAACCATTCAAAATTCTTATACTGAGATTGAAACAAAATCGATTCAAATGCATTCGAAAACAATAATCCGTGGTCTCGAAACCAAGATCGGTCTCGTGTACTACAACCCTAAAAAAAAAACTCAACATGAATAAAATAGCCCATATATCTAACAGATTTTTTAAATGAGAAAACACTAGACACTAGGGGCGGATTTCAGTTTTAGAAACACCTTGGTGTTCTATTAGTACTCTTACTTCGTCTGGTAGAGTTGAAGTAACAGTTCACATCACATCACAGGAAATGCTGCAAGCGCTTCTCATATAAACATTACGTTCAGAGTGTAAACACATGAACAAATAAGTCATCTTTCAGATTCATAACCCATTTGCCCACTCTCAAGTAGAAAGGAATTCAACGTGGCATTTGAGAACAAAACTTTAAACGCATTAAAATTATTTGAAAAGAGTACCAACTTTTCAATATATATATAGTTAAATGTCGCATTGAAACAAGTGTATTGTGTTGCTGATCGTAATAATACAGCTATTATAATAGCAGCATACAAACTGCGGGAGGCGCACTTGCATAGCAAACGTCACTGATGACTTGGTACATCTGTTAAGAAACGTCAATAAGTCAATAAAGCATACTGTATGATAGTTATTATACGAGCTGTTCTGTCTGCAACAATTATAATTGTTATTATGCTATTTTCAATATGATGTATGATAACGTCTGAAAAAAAAAACTGAATATTGCTAAACGTATCGGCCTGTTGAATGTGCCACAGGCATGTTACTCGTCCTCCGGACTCCTAGGTGTCCTCATATTGAGTCCTCAGTTTATGTAAAAACAGTGTATGCGGGAGGGGGCGTAGGGAGCTTGCCGTAGTCGCAGAAATGAGGCGGAGTTGGGAATGGTTTGGTAAGCGAAGCACCACTTTACTCAATACCTCCAAAGGCGGCTACAAAAGCAGGGATTTCCCGGGCGAATCAACATAGCCAGAAGTGTAGCTAACAAATTAATTACTTTTAGCCCTATGAATAACAACACAATAGACACTCCTTTCACGGATTGCTCAAGTCATTTCAGACTTTCCTTGCGATACGGGCTGCGAAGGTCCACAAAGCCGGCTGAGACGGTACCGTATGGTTGAGACCAGCCCAGCCCCCCATACGCCACACTGGCCTGGTGCTGGAAGAGGACTACGCTACGTTTGGCTGGCCTGTTGCTGTATTCCAAGTCACTCAGCTAAAATTTCATTTACGTTTTTCTTTATCGCATAGATAGTTTTGTATTGTTTTATCGTTAGTTTTGTGTTTGCTGTTTTGGGAATAGTGGGCTAGTTAAATCTGAACGTTGAAGCTAAAATGCTAAACAGTTAGCTAGCTGGAATGTCGCGACGTTAAACTAGCCTCTACTCAGCTAGTCGACTTAGCAAACAAACTAGCTAGCAAAGCTTCTCGGATTAGCGACACAACTGTAGGTTTTGAAATTATTTTTAAACGCATGTGGAAATGCACTGTTGTTGAGCACGAATGAGATCCTGAAGTACAAGCGTTAGAAAATAGATTGTAGCAATTGTTGATACAAAAGCAGCGCATCTGCGCCGAGATTGGGTCACTTCTTGCAGCATAATCGCTTTTAGTTAGCAAGCTAGCTAGCTACGTAGTGAGCCAGTCAGACAGTTATTTAGCTACATAACGTGGGTTTTAGACAGTTCTTTTAACGGCATTTTAAGAGATGTGAGTTCTAACTGCCCTTCTCCTTGTAGTACCAAAACAAGTCTGTCGGTAACTAAAGTGCTTTGTAATGATTTCTGGGACTGCTGTCTCTAAAGAAGACTGCCTGAACTGACCACATCTCGCTCGACTGTACTGAAGTGCTTCTCTGGATGCACTAGAAAGAATAGGAGCCCGGACCTAATCGCAAATCTTTCTTCCTGTCGTCGTGCTCTGGGAGTGGAATTTGACTGTCCATTTTTGGATAACATTTAGGGATTTTAACGTTACACGCCGAGATCAGCGCCCCATCTGTATACAAATCCCCGTCTTCTCCGACCACCATCTCTAATGCGGAGGGCCTGATTGTCACCGGCAACCTTCTCTAAACGGCGGCCGGACATGCTTAAGTGTATTCCTCTGTGGCGGTGCAACCGCCACGTCGAGTCGGTCGATAAACGACACTGCTCCTTACATAGCGTGCCGGACGAAATATACCGCTACAGTCGCAGTCTTGAGGAGTTACTGCTTGATGCCAACCAACTGCGAGAACTACCCAAGGTAAGAGCCGTTACTACGAAACGTCTAGTAGCATTATCCTGTGATGTGGGCCAGGTGCTGTTTAGTTTTTTTTTTATTGCAGATTAAGCGCGGCATGTTCTGTTGTGAGAGATTATCAGTGGTGATGAACGGACACGATGGGTAGAAGGGATAGCAGGCTTGGGTCTACCACAATAACAGATTATGAGGATCGTGGAAAAGGAATGTAGACCCCAGATTATAACCCTGTTGAAGTTTATCATTTCGGGGGAAAAAGTGTACACCGTGTTTCTGTCGTACTGACTTCCCTTTGGGGGAGTAGGTGGGTGTGTGCGTGTAAGAGATGATGTTGACTTTGCCTCTCTGGTCTTGTCGATACTAAGTGCAGTGACTCACCTGAGGCCGTTGTGTGTGATGGCGTTAGAGATGTGTGTGAGAGGGTGGTCGTATATTGTTGGCGCCACGAGCGCCGTGAGTCTGCTAAGCGACCGTTGCAAGCGCACGATAGTCTTGAGGTAGCACACTCGGTCGTGTCTGTCAGGACGGGGTGGGGGTGGGAGGCGTTTGCTGACACTGCATTTCGGCTCGGTGGTAGAAGGAAGACGCTACTAGCTAGGCTGGTTGTTTCGGATAGAATGGCACAAGAAATGCTGACGACGAAGTCAAATCCCTGGTGCAGCCAGGCAGGTCGGATCTCGTGCGTTTAGTGTGAAGACAATTTGGCATGTGGACGCCCTGCAGCAAGGGGAGAGAGTGAGAGGATTTTTTTTTTTCGTTTGAAGCAGGCATAAAACGATAACGCTGAGTTTGGACATTTTTCCTCTTCAGGAATGAAAGATTTGTATTTATGCTGGCGTCTTGCCGGAAACGTTATATTCAGAAACAAAACCTGTGTGAAAGGCATCTGATTAATACATCGTTACCTGGCGGCGCGCAGCCATGAGCTGCTGCTTTGGTCACAACCTGGCCGGAGCTTTTCTGTCCTGCCAGTACCATATGGTGTGTCTCAGTGTGTGGCGCTTCTACCATGTGGTTTAAGAGGTGGTGTAAGCTGCTTTTGCCCTATCCCCTTCCCCACCCCTATCACAGCTAACTGTTATTCACGACTAATGGCACACTAGTCTAATAACAACCCACCATGCCTCTCCAACAGTATGATATACATACTGACAGTGGATTCCATCTGTGATAGCTGCTTGTTGTATACACAGAAGCCTGCCTTGTTAATGGGGTAAATTATGTTAATTCAAGACCTACTACCCTTGTAATCATTGACATCCCATAACTTTAGATGATTTGTTCTTATCAAAGTGAATTGCAGTTCAATATTAACCCATTTTCAATCCCACTGCCAATCTAAAGCCTTAACTTCAGCACTTAGCTCATGATCTGACACTTTACATTAAATGTCAAGCAAGGTCAGGCTCTTTCCCCGTACCACCAGGGGTTGCCTGAGCTTCCAGAGGAGCCAGGTGGCAGAGGTTTGTATAGTCAGTGTGCTCTGCTTCTACCAAGGTCGGGGAGCGAGGCGAGGACCAGACAAGTCTAGACGGCAAATGAACTGTTTCGGTCTAAGCGCCAGGGTGAGCGTAGACTGGCTGGCAGGCAGCTTCTGTCTGAGCAGATGGAGGTTTGCTTGTCCTTGCTGTGGCTTCTGAAGCTTTAGTCCAGGACTCTGGGCTCCCCACCTGGATGCCAGATGCCCATCAGTCAATTGTAACTATAATCACATCTTAGAAATGGCTAAAAAAAAAAAACTGAAATAATGTTCTTTGGATTATTACTGGAAGACATTGAATGTTTGTTCCAAGGCTCTCACTTGTGGTTTTGACTGATTTATTGGTAAGGCCTATAAAAATTGTATTAAAGAGACTATGGTATGACCCAGTATTGTAAGATGCAAATCCGATCAGTACACATTCCTCATTTTGGAGCTCCATCTTTTTTTTCTTTGTTAGTTTGGGCGTCCACGGCCGTTTTAAAAGACAATAGGAGGGCCCTCAAAGTCGCTCATTTCTGTGTAAAAATGCCTGGCAGTTCAGTTTTATCATTACACAAAGCACTTGAGACCGATCCAATGCGTTGTACCAGGTAGATAAAGAGGAATTCCTTTATGCTCTCATTCATAGTGAAGGTCTGGTCCTGCTCATTGCAGTCCCTAATCTGCTCTATTCCTCATTACCTCCTTCGTGTGGGTTAACAGGATTAACCCCTCATAGCCTCTCGCCATCCAGTACAGTTTCAGTTCGAATCATCACGGGTCAGGTTAGCTTACCCAGTTACATGCTCACAGTCTCGCACAGGGCAGGTACAGCTCCTTGTCTCTGCCCGCCTTCGTTTCAGGAAGTGGGAGGTTCCTCCGACTGTTCCTGAGGCAGTTTTTTTGTTTTTGAAGGGGGGGAGAGGGGGGGTCGTATAGCTTTGACAGTTGCGGCAGATCTTGTGACAGCTTACATAGTAGGTTCTTTCAGTCAGGCTGACGTTCTCCACCCAAGTGCACATATTGAACGCGCACGGTCATTGTGCCGGCTTTGTTTGCTTTGCGCGTTTTTGTCAGCCATGACTCACATGATTGCAGTCAGGGGAGGGGGGAACTTTTCATCTAGTGCAAAAGGCAAATTACAAATGAGCCAAATGGTAGTTTTCCTTTAGGCTTTTGGGCCAAGGCCAGTGATGTACTGAGTAAACATGAACGAGGAGGTTCTCATCAGCAGCAAGTGCAGCTTTGTACAACCATCACTGCAGAGGGGGGCAGAAAACCAGTGGGAATCATTACACAAATACAAACTTACTAAGCCTACAGCAACCCTCCTGCCATAGACCTGTTTACTTTCCTTATTATCCATATATGCCATAAATCCCCACAGATACGTTAATGTATGGATTTTCTTCTTTATCCCTAATGGTATATATTTGCAGTATGAAAGTGAAGGTAGGTGTACCTAATAGCTGCAATTAGTCACTTTAATGCATGGTCTGTTGGCCCAACCCTAGCTTTTACAACCTGTGGCACAGAATAAACGAGCTGGTGGTTGCAGGCGTGTTTGTAATGTAGTCCTAATGGTGCTTCATGACGTGGGGAGCAATGCTACATTGCCGTTATATTGCTATTACGCTGCACTTGCTCTACGGCTCGAAAATGTATGAAAAAACCTGCTGGTTGAACCCCTTGATTTGACACGGTTAAAGATTAGCCTGTGTTTGTTATTTATTTATTTATTTTTGACTAGAATTTGTTGGATTGTGAGATGTGTCGTGATCCAGATGGTCCTCAGAACACCCATCTGGAGCAGCTGAGATTGGTCAGAATGCTCACAGCAATGCTGTTTAAAAAAAAAAAAAAAACTGATTTGTTGGAGGGTTTATTTGCATATTGTGACTTCTAGCGATATCGGCATTGTAAAATCCAATATTGTGCCAACGCTTAAAAGAGCTATACTGTACAGCCCAAAATAAAGCTAGTCGTGGATCCACATCCACAGTACACATTTGGTCCTATAGTTGCAGCATAATCGTGTTGGGATGCAAACGCTCAGTGCTACAGTCAGATCTGAACAAGTGCATCAAACAAAGATCCCTAAGCTGCTATATTCCCAATGCATGCAGTGCTGAATCACTGGTGAGGTGGAATTTGGGCAGGACTGAAGGCTACTTTCCATGTTGAAAGTGATGCTAACATTTGAACCGTCCTGTGCAGTTGAGTTGGTTCCTGACATTTATGATCTAGTGTAAAAACCTCTGTGTGTTTTTCGAGGCTGGGTGTGTTCCTGGAGGGCACGAAGGGCATCACCTGACCCCACCCCCACCCCCCTCGCCAGCCACCACTTGTAGGTGTGGGTCTGGTTGTTCTCTCTCTCCCACACCTGACCACGGATTCAGGCCCATCGCACAAGCACGTGTTATATTGTTAGTGATTCGCTGCCTGCCTCAGCCACAGCAGCTCCTTTATTACATAATAGTGCGAGCGCGGTGGTTCACGCTACTGTATGTGTATTCAAGCAGATGAAAGGCCCACAGTACCCATGTCTCACACAGACTTGTTCAGCAGCGAACAGCTTGTTTCAACCGACCCCCCCTCCCTGTGTCAGATTAAGGCTTCGCTCGTGTGTGAAAAGACTTTAACCCCCCCCCAAAAAAAAAAACATGAAACGGGCAATTCGACGTTTGCGACCACAGACCACAGCCACAGAATGTTTTCCTTTCTATTTAAGGAGATCCTGGTAACTTGAAACCTCAACCTTAAACCTTATTTAAGGGGATCCTGGTAACCTTCACCCTAGATCTGTGTACTTCACGCCACTCCTTTCCTGCTCTTGTCTGCTGGTACCATGCAATATTCCCACAGCTGCTAATTCTCTAATATTGCCGCAATATTTAGATGTAAAATGAACCTAATATAGAGTTGAGACCTCCTGTAGATCAGCATGGTGAAGATGCAGTGCTTCATCAGCAGGAATGTCCTGTGAGCTGGTGGTTTTGGCCAGAGCTCCAAAGGTTGCTGAAATTTTAATGCTCTCCTGGGGGACTGAAGTAGGCGGAGACAGAGGTGCATGGACAAAGTAATGAAGTGTGATGTCTTATTAATGTCTTAAGTTGTTCGAAGATTCTGGGGGTCTGTATAAAAAAACACTCTGCAAGAATACTGTGAGCTTGACCCAGGATTCAGAAGCCTTTCTGAATGGTGCAGGGTTGTGAGCGTCTCTGTGTGTCTGAGGGAATGCTTGAATGGTTATGGGAGAGCTTGCCCTGCCAGCAGAACTGGGCCAGCAGACCCCCCATAAATCAGAGACGGTGTTATTTGTGCTCTGCAGTAAACCCCCACCCCACCTCCCATAGGCGCTCCTCTCCTCTCCTCTCCTCTCCTCTCCTCTCCTCTCCTCTCCCAGTGCAGCGTGAGCCTGATCTGCAGAAGCCCATTTACAATCGTCTGTCTCTCATTCTCTGTGTTTTTCATCTGTGCTTATTCCGTTTTTTTGAGTTGTTTCTCTTGAAGCACCTCTCTTTTGGTTCCTCCGAGTCCAGTTCAGAACAAAACAGTAAAGCATTTTTTTTTACTTCTGCCACTGAACAGAATAGCTTTTTTTATTTGTATTTATATAACATAAGACGATACAGATTTTATACACACTTCGACAAACACCCCTTTTACCTTCAAGGTCTTTGTACGCAGCAGAAAATTTGGCAATGTTATGGAACCTGGATGAGAGAAACCGGTTGAACAGGGACGCGCGCGTTGGGAGAGTGGCCTGGTGAGGAAGGACTAAAGCTCTGTCTCCACGGGTAACTGTTTGTGCCTTCGCTGCAGTTTCTCCTGCCCTCACGCTCGGGCCTCGGCCGTGCGTGATGGAGACCGCCGGATAACGCGGAGCCCCCGACACCTTTTGTCCAAGGCGACGGCCAGCTACCGCCCACATCCTGCCCCCCCCGGTGGTGTGATTCCGGGGGAGGATTAGCGCCTGGCGGGCCCCTCACAACAGGGAGGCCTTGCTGCACTGATGCAGTGTCCCACCCACACACATCAAAGCACCAGTGCCCTGTTCTGTGGTGCCGGGTGTATCCGGTGAAAGAGTAATGCAACTTCAGCCATCTCAACACCCAAAAGATACGCGTTTACATAGATTCCAGACCAGAGTGGGTCACCTGTGTTTGTGGGTAAACATGGGCGGCTCCGCAAGGCAGTGCTGCCCCTCCACCGCAGGCTCCGACTCCACCTTTCTGCGCTCTGGTACGGAAACTCGGGTGCCGTGATCTTTTCCTGTTTTATCCCGGCACCAAACAAATGCACTTTGCCTCTCCCTGAGCTCTCCTTATTACTGGTAACACAGCTCTGACCTTAGAGTGGATTTCCCCCCAGGGCTGCATGCATTCAGAATCGACGCGCCAACTGGTCGTAGTGCGTGGAGGGCCACCTCCTCCTCAGTGGCTCCCTGTCGCTGGGTCCCCTGAATCTGATACTCCAGTGTTTAGAGTTCTCTGTATCTGGCCCGTTGTCTCTGTGTGTGGTCTTTCCAAGCAGGTGTATGACGAGGTAAACAGACTCGAGCACAGATGGTCCAGGCTGAATAATTAAAACTCGGTCTCACTTGATTCGCTCCCAGGGGCTCATAATACCGCGGGCAGGTGTCAGCATTAATGACTGTGTGTGTTTTGCGCGTGTTCGCGTGCACGTGTGTGTGTTTGTATATGTTTGCGTTTGCATGTTTTTGTGTTTATTTTTCACATCACAAACTCTGAACTTCAGAAGAACCAAATGTGGCTAAAGAAAGAAATGAATCTTATTGACGGCTGAGGTTCAGAGTAACGACATTTATTAACATAATGGCTACAAATGCCCTTTGATTTGACCATAATATAGCCGTAACCACAGTGAGCACTGCTCTTTCTGAAACTGCTGTTTGTTTAACATGTCCTGTTAAACACGGTTGTCCTCTTGTTATACGAGATCCATGCTTTAAGCAAACCTCATCACCAGTGTCTAATCACCAGTGTCTAATCACCAGCCGTCTGTCACATACCTGTTGAACACCATAGTCCTGGTCGCAGCTAGACAACCCGAGTCCAACCAAAGCTGCCGTTGGTTTAGAATTACACAAAAAACAAAGCAAATTGTGAATGAAGGTTTTATGTCTGTCCTTTTCAGTTGATGTGGGTTAAGGGTTAAGACTTATTAATGTTAGCTGTTTTCGATATTGGATCTGCAAGTTAATGAAGTGAGTTTTGTTGCTCAGGGCGATGGAAGCGTACTCTCCTCCCAACGCGCTCATGTGAGCGTCAGGTGACACCAGACCGGACGTCGTTTTTACCGCTGGTGCCCCTGTCCAGTCTGACGGCAGCAAACCGGGCTGCAGATCCAATATCACTGCAGCTCCCATCGTATGAACCATGAACATCCTGCTCGTCCTGCCCGGCGACTCGACCTCTGCCGCCGCAGGTCTCCCCGCAGAGTCCCGTTTCCATGGTCACAAAACGCAAGAGAGGTCCACGCCGAGACCATGTCGCTGTTGCCAACCAGCCCCTCGGCGTTTCCAACTCGGTCAGCTTTCCCGTTGGCTTTTATTTGGATTGGCTCAACTGTGCCAAGCTGTTACATTTTTACTCAACGATAAAGCCTTCATAAATTGGGTCATACAGGCCGATCTTAGTAGAATCCTGACTTTTGTTAGAGCAGGGAAAGGGGCAGCAGTTTGATTTATCCTGGTTGGCGTCTTTTTTCCAACATAAGGAAGATATAAAAGCATCTGTCATCAAGGCATTTAGTCGAAGGCTGAGTCAGATGTGCTGATTCCCAGAATGGCAGCCAGAGGAAATCAGAAACAACATGAAGGAAGTGCAAAGCGACCGACTGCACAACTGCAAGGGACTCGACCACGTGGGCAAATTGCTTAGCTATGCCCTCTCATGTCCTTTTTGATGCATCAAGAGGTCACGCTACCTGGCAGGCTCTCCGATTACCACGTTTGAAGACTTCTCACCCGGTTGCCTGTCGGGCTTCTCTGAACACCACCATTTTGAAACAGCGTATAAATAAAAGACGAGTGCCTTGTTTGTAAGGTCGCCCATTTTCCGATGTGCAGGATAAACATGGCACTACAAGCTATTGTAATTGTTTATTTGTTTTCCTTTGAGTTTGTTGAAATTGAGCGTTAGGAATTTCGCAGAGGAAATTGACACATACCCCAGCCTGCCAGTCAGGCTCCCATCCCTGACTATTCTGGATTTCTTTAGTGTTCACATGAAGTGGGTTGTCTTTTCTTAATACAAGTTCTGTGCAATCTACCTGAACTTTTACAACCTAAACTGAATGTGGTCTGAATCTGAGCTTCGTTCTGAGCCTCAATCTGAGAGCTGAAGGAAACTTCTGGTTTGAACAGACGTCCTGTGAACGCATTTCACCAAAATGTCGGCCTGCTTACACCTTCAGCTCAACGTTGTGCTGTGGTGTCGCGGTGTGGGAGGGCGTGACGTGTATCAAACGCGTCTTATCGTGGACGGGAAAAGCTTTCAGACAAAGTAGCCTGACTCGATTAGCAGCAGCGCAGTCAAATTGCCTGGTGCGTTAGACAAACACCCAGATAATCCGAGTGTGTGCTGGCATGTTGCTTTCCTCTGTCACATTACATCCACTTTTGTTTTTCGCCAACTGGGTGTTAATTAGGTGAAGTAATTGGCTCATCTGATCACCTGAGTTGCACATGGCCAGCAGGGCAAGCAGAATGGGGTGTGTGTGTGTGTGTGTGTGTGCTTTATAGTCAGTTCAAGCTTTTTAATTTGCATGTGATCTGTGTGAGATTCAGCCATTCACCTTATGTTCCATAATACACAGACACTCCTCCAGTGAAACTCTCTCAGCGTTTGACAGTTGATGGTGTGCAGTGTTGGTTGGTGCTGCTCAAGTACACAGTGCAGCTGAGGGGTTTGGCCGTAGTCTGAGGATCATGTGTGGTTAAGCCTGTGGGTACTCACAACACAGTAGTCAACAGATTTAGCAAATTAGTGTTGCCATGGATGTATTTCACCCTTAGCCAGTAATTTAAAGGTCAAAACAGTCCAGTAAGAGGAGAGGGAAAAACTAACATTCCTAATGCAAATAGGCTTATTCAGCTTTCTGAGAAATCCTGTTTTATGAAATAGCCTTGTGTGAATTTTATCCATTGCATGATTTTTTTCCCCTGTTCAGTCTGGCATTTAGAATGTGAAGAAACTTTATTACCTTTTGTGGTGTTTTATTCTCTTAGCCTCAGTCTGACTGTATTACACCCTTTGGAGATATTCAGGCCCTGGGTGACTTGAGGTCATCACTCTCTACTACCGTCTCTAGTACTTGGGGTCATCACTACGCTCTCTACTACCGTCTCTAGTACTTGGGGTCATCACTATGCTCTCTACTACCGTCTCTAGTACTTGGGGTCATCACTACGCTCTCTACTACTGTCTCTAGTACTTGGTCATCACTATGCTCTCTACTACCATCTCTAGTACTTGAGGTCATCACTATGCTCTCTACTACCATCTCTAGTACTTGAGGTCATCACTATGCTCTCTACTACCATCTCTAGTACTTGAGGTCATCACTACGCTCTCTACTACCGTCTCTAGTACTTGGGGTCATCACTACGCTCTCTACTACCGTCTCTAGTACTTGGGGTCATCACTACGCTCTCTGTACATTTTACATCTCATTTCTGTGCCAGCATTTCCTTCACTGAACTTGTGAACAGGTTAGACTTCATCCGTTCAATTTTGGAGGGAAAGTCTTAAAAATGTTCATGATATTTTTAAAAGCAGCCAAAAGGTGAATCTCAGAAATGCCTTTGGGAAGCAGCAGAACTTGTACTGAGCTCACAAACAGTGGTAACCATTCATCATGGAGCGTATTCGGCCTGATCTGGTGATTGTTGTGATCTATCCACAACTGTGTAATACCTGCATGACCCTCTCTGGGTTCTTTTTGCTAGGGACATGGAGGTTCTTCTGTGCATTGGCTTTGGGTGAAAGGGCCTGCCAAATCAGTTTTACATAAAGTGCGTGTGTGTGTGTGTGTCTGTCTGTGTGTGTGAGAGCCAGTGCATGCATGTCTGGGTGTGTGTGCGTGTGTGCACTTGCATGTTCGTATTTTTGTTGGTTCTCTGGGTGTGGCAAGTTAAGGAAACACAGGCATGAGTGGAATCTCCAGGAGCCTCCCTCCAAGCTCCTCCCTCCAAGCTCCTCCCTCCAAGCTCCTCCCCCCAAGCTCTCTGCAGTAATTCCAGAGGTCACACGTAAATGCTTCCACAGGACAAGCGTCACTCATCTTTGATGTGCTTGTCATTTTTGCATGCTGTGTATCAAGGCCTGCGTGTTTTCAGTCCCTCGGTGGCCGAGGCAGCATCTTGCTCTCCGTCTTGCTCCCCGAGGCAAGGCGCTGCCCTTCTTCCTCTGTTTCCTTTTGCCGTGGGAGCTGCCTCTTTTGTGTGTGGGTGGATGGGTGTGTGGGGGTGTGGGTGTGTGTGTGGGTGGGTGGGTG
>JAOYMR010000016.1:422211-432421 GCA_025802075.1 Tenebrosternarchus preto | reverse complement strand
AGGAAGAAACCTTGGGAGGAACCAAGACTCAAGGGGGGAGCCCATCCTCTTCTGGCTGACACCGGTCACCATGACAAGAAGATAAATATATATAAAAACACGGTTGTAAATGATAAATAATAACATAAAGTCCGGGGCTGTGCCACAGTAGGGTGGGGGGGGGGACCAGGGGAGCTGATGAGGGCCTCCATCCGGTTGATGAATCCTTCATCTACGTCTGGATGAGTAGGAGGTGGTTGGTCCAGCACAGGTAGCAGGAGAGCCTCATCAATCCTTACTTAGTACCAAGGACAGGCCTTAGTTCGGTAAAAGTAAAGCGAAACGGACATACAACACACATTTTGTTTGGTATAAAGATCATTCTGTCATTCTGAAATTGGTAGTTGCACATTGAAGCTTTAAAGTTTTATTGTCTTATGGATTTAATAATTTAAATAAAAATAGTAATTATGATTTTGATTTTATCAGAACAGATATTAATCTACTGAGAAATGGAATTCAGACTTTGAGGATTCGAAGAATGGTGTGTGTGACCATTGATCAAAGAAATAGTTTTTGCATTGATGCTAATGACCATGAAAAAGAAAAGGCTACTTCCAAAAAAAAATTTGCCAAAATGTACCAAAATTCTGAATTCAAGTTATTGAAATTGTATTAAGTTTGATTCTTATTTTGATGGAAGTAATTATATAAGACATATTTAAGGTTTTCGGACCATTTCGAACATTTTGGTATTTTTCTGGCTTATCTTAAAATGGATACATAGATCGGATCAGTTTACACACAGTACTCCAGAGTGCTGAATCAAAATAGTTTTTTGAAAAGTTATGTATATTTATTTAAATTAAATTAATTAATTAATTTTATTTTATTTATTTAAATTAAATAAAAAATTAAGTCAGAAAGTTTGAATTTGCATGTCACTTGCAGTGGAGGTCTGATGCATCTTCTGTCAGTGTTCCTATGCTCCTGTGAATTCAGTCCACTTGTGCTTAATTCAATTGATTTTAAGTGTAATTAAGACAGTTAATGCTGTATGTTAGAGCGAAAACATTCATGAGGTCAAAGGGCATAGTTCAGATGGGTCATCAATAGGTCACTACAAATGAGATTCAGGACTCCTCTGTAGGGATGGGAGACCCTCAACACACAAGGACAACCGTCAGTGCAGCATTTCTCCAACCAGGCCAGATAGAAGCCATTCCAAGAGGCAAAGTAGAGTCTGCTTTTGAATTTTCCAAAGGCAGCTGAACTCTGAGACAGTGAGAGGCAAGATCCTCCAGTCTGATGAAACCAAGATCTGTTTGGCAACAACCCCTAGCGGTGTGTGCAGAGGACACCCAGCACTAAGAATCACCTGCAGAAAACGATCGATCCTGGGTAAGAACTTTTCCAGAATACCAATTTCAGACTGCTGCCATAGTTTACACCAGACAGTGGCCCGGACCATACTGTCAAGAGAACACAGGAACGGCTTGGGGAAAACTGGAAATTCTGAAGCAGCCCAGCCAGAATCCACACTTGAACCCAATAGCACATCTGTGGGGAGAGACGTATACCAATGCTTCCCCATCCAACCTGGCTGAATGATTTTGCCAAGACTGGAGAACTTTCCAACAGGAAGGTGCCAAGCTTATGGGATTGCTTCCAGGAAGATTTGTTGTTCCTGCCAAAGATGCTTTAAACCAAGTGCTAAGTAATGAGTCTGAATGCTTATGTGAATGGAATTTTTTTAATGTTTAAAAAAAAAAAAAAACTATAAATCAGTTTTTGCTTTTGTTTCTTGAGTATTGTGTGTGTATTGGTGGAAAATTTGGAGCGAGTCTGAAACAAACATGTGGGCAGACAAACAATAAAGTCAGTCAGTTTTATTTATATGGTGCTTTTTACAATAAAGGGAGACCCTGGAGTCAGACACCACTGCAATTTTTTTTATTGATCTGATGACTAATCCATCATAATTCCCATACAGAATACAGAAAGATATGGATTTAGTGCAGTTGATCTTCAGGCTTGCCGTTGGACAGCTTTAGGATGGAATTGTGTTGACGGATGAATCCCGTTGCCGTTTGGCTTGTTAGCTGTTGCGTGGGCCTACTGCAAAGACGAACAGAAGGTGCTTGTGAACCTTCTATAAAGGAATGTGGAAGACCTTCACCGGCCCAGAGTCCTGAGCTCTCCTCCTTCACCAGCCCAGAGTCCTGAGCTCTCCTCCTTCACCAGCCCAGAGTCCTGAGCTCTCCTCATTCACCGGCCCAGAGTCCTGAGCTCTCCTCCTTCACCAGCCCAGAGTCCTGATCTCTCCTCCTTCACCAGCCCAGAGTCCTGAGCTCTCCTCCTTCACCGGCCCAGAGTCCTGAGCTCTCCTCCTTCACCGGCCCAGAGTCCTGAGCTCTCCTCCTTCACCATTCACCATTCTTTGATTCATCTTCCATGTATTTCTAGTTCATGCCAACCCTGTACAGCTCCCCTTTGCATGGCTTGCTTATGTAGAATTGTAAATGTCTGATCCAAGCTGACCCCCTCCTCCTCTCCACCCCCTTCTTGTCGTCGGCGTCTAAAGTCATTGTTGATGCAATTGTTGTTATGAGTCGGCTTCAAGACTCAGTGCATGCAGTATATATAGATGGCCAAATCTGTACATATACTGTATGTAAAACATCAAGGTGTTGTATTTTTTGTTTGATAGTTTTTTTTTTTAATGTTCAGGCAGTGTTTTTGATCCAAAAGGGGTAAAATGGTATAATAGTTAATTTGTGAATTTGCCCTTGCTGGTCCCAGTGTCAAATGAAAGAACCAATACACGGACCTTGACATTTAGATGGTGGACTTAAATAACTCACCATTCAGATGTTCTTGGCCTTTTCTTTTATCTGTGTTCATTGGATCAATATGGGATTGGAGACTCTGTATCCTGTCCCAACATGCATGGCTTCCTTTCCTTGATTCTTTATACCTTTCATTCCTTCAAAGTTTACTTTGCCAAAAACTTGGTGATGGACAGTCCACTGCTTCTGTGGCCCCACCCCCATGCTCTTCCTGCAGACCTCTTGCTCTGATTACATTTATATGTAATATAGAGAACCTTCACAACTTGATGGTTTAGTACACTCTTATAAATCAACTCCCCAGTGTCCTGACCTGAAGTGGTCTGCCTGCTGCATGGTCTTTGGCTATATCATCTCTGAGATGGAGAAGATGCCACCAGGGTCCTAGCTGGATCCAACCACACAAGCACAGTCTTAACATTTCACTACAAGAGTTGAGGTTTGAGGCCTTCTGTCTCGAGTTCAGTCACTACAAACATGGAAGCAGGGGTTGTCATATTAGAATGAGGGGTTGTCATATTAGAATGAGGAAAGGAATCCATTTTACATGTTGGTTTGGATGGGCTATCCTCTAAACCTTCCATTAAGACTTGTCTCCCTCCAATGGCATGAATGTTGCATGGAAAACTACAATACCCACAGTTACCTCTTCTTTTTTTTATTATAAATACCAAAATGTGAATGGAAAAAAGTGTGACCCCCCCCCCCCCCTCTTTTTTTAAAGCCAAGCTATTGCTCTTCAGAGAAACAATTTGTGTAATTTTTTTTATGGAGGTGAGAGCACTTGGGAGTCTGTGGTGTGGGTGTTCGTGTGACCTTTGTGATTTTCCCCAAAGCTGGTCCTGACCATCCTACGCCAGACCGGGGGATTAGGAATCAGTATAGCTGGGGGCAAAGGATCTACACCATACAAGGGAGATGATGAGGTAAACGCATCATCCTTGTATTATTCTATAGTCTTCTTAAAAAAGAGGATTGGAGCGCGTAGTTTTCTTGCTGGTTGAATGGACTGATTGTGTGTGTTCTCTCCAGGGAATCTTTATCTCCAGAGTGTCTGAAGAGGGCCCAGCTGCACGTGCAGGGGTCAAAGTGGGAGACAAACTGCTCGAGGTAAACCTGCGTGCCACAGAGTTTCAGAACTTTCTGTCAACATTCTTCTCCAGGTCCACTAAGGCTGTATGGAAACATCAGTAACACAACCGCAAATTGTAAGCCGACCTTGAAGCAGTGTGATGCTTCTGTTCCTATCCAAATCTTGTGTTCACTCAGCATGTGAAACCCTTCCACAGAAACTGAACACAGTTTGAACACACATTTGGACTCTGAAGGTGGAAATAACCTGCTTTTGCAAAGATCACTAGCAGCACTTTAAGCTTGTGTTCATTGTGTGACCTGTGCTATACCCTAAGCTGGCCCAGATAATGCTAACAAGCTAGCTAGTTAGCTAGAAACAAGCCCATACATAACATTAATTAACAGAAACCAATCCACCTGACTGAGACACTACATCAGTACTGTGCTGTCTACATATGCAGCCGATTGGTTACTGCGTGCTTAATCCACTCCGCTGGCGCCACCCCAGGTGAACGGCGTGGACCTGCAGGGCGCCGAGCACCATTCTGCTGTCGAGGCGTTGAGGAGCTCAGGGAAGGCCGTGACCATGGCAGTACTGCGGGAGCGCATGGTGGAACCGGAAAACCCCATCACCACCACGCCCCTCAGGCCAGAGGACGACTACTTCCCCCGGGAGAGGAGATCCAGCGGCCTGCCCTTCCTCTTGGAGTCTGGCGAAGGTGTTGGGTGCGGAGGGGCCGCGGGGCCCGGCCAGCGCCTAGCCACCTGCCTGGTGCGCAACGACAAGGGCCTGGGCTTCAGCATCGCAGGGGGCAAAGGCTCAACGCCCTACCGGACAGGCGACACGGTAAGCCTTCACCCTACACCACAGCTTTCACGCTACCCAAACATTTGCTTTTCTCAATTTTAGCAGATTTGTGTAGCTATTTTAGTATTTGTTTGGTCAGAGAAAAGGTGGCATTTTGTGAAACGTCTCGCCTGGTCTCTCTTGGTTGTCTTGAGAGGCCATGTGTTGAGAAGAGGGGCAAAAAAAAAGACTCACTGGGAATATGGGAGCATTTCAGGCCAATACCAGTTTGATGGGGTCTACCATATGTTCCCCAGTGTCTGTAAAAGAGTGAAATCAACACAAAGAATTCATGTAGGGAATTGGTGTTCATGTGACTTAGATGGTGGAAAAGGAAGTGAATACATCCTATAGATAATGAAGTGTCCATAACACCATGGAACCTAAGCAGAATCTAATTTGTCCTTGACAACCGAGTTGAAAGAAGTTCTTTGTACAGTTTGAGGAATGTTTCTCTTTTGGAAACATGGCAGTGTTGCACTCATAAACAAACACTCACACACACCACACATTGCCACTGAAGGTCTAGCCCAAGGTGTGTCATGTATCTCGTTCGTCAGGTACAACCCTGCTTACTCTGGAACCTTTCACAGTGTAATGGCTTGGAGCATCACCAAGGCAACGGATATATGAATAGCTAGGCCCGACACCCGATAGGGAGCTAGCACTCGAGGCCAGGAGGGGTATTTTTGGCTCAGCTTGCTTAATCTCACACACACGTACAAACACACACACCTACATACACATAAACAAACAAAGACACCCAAGTTTAGAGTTAAAGGGTTAGAACAGGAGACGGGACCCATATGTTTGTGTATTTCCACTCTGAATCTTTGCTGAGTGTCTGTAAGTTTTGCTGTGTTTTGCATTTCTTGAGTGGAGTGACTACTGGAGTGGAGTGACTATTTTTGTCCTGGTTTTGGAATGGTGGTGATATTATGGGCATTTGAAGCCTGCTAGAGTTTATTTATGGGCATTCGAAGCCTGTTAGAGTTTGTTTATTCATATTTTTGTTGTTTTTGGAGGCATATTCTCTTGGAAATGTTTAGAACGTTAATGTCCGAGGTGGAGCTGGTGCACACTTCAGGAGTCGTTAAGTTCTGTAAAAACGTTTTCCTACTCTGTAAATGTCAAGATCACACTGGATTAACATCAACATGTTAAATATGTTTTGTGCTAATATGAAGTGCTAATATTAAAGGGACCTTGATGGAGCAGGTTATAGATTTTGATCAGTGTTTTTCTTTCTATATGGTTACTGTACAAATTTGACTAGAGTTGACTGGTCCTATACCTCATCGGTTGTCATGTTACCATGGTTTTAGAGTTATGGTTGGTCGACAGCGTGTTTCATAACCTATCCATCACAATCAGACGTTTATAGGATACCACAGGTTATGCAGTTTAGACTGAATGTATCTTCTGTCTCTATTTGTAGGACCTTAAGTCCAGCGTTTCTGCTAGTGATCTGGGGAACGCGTGTGCAACCTATGGTTTATCCTCACTGCTAATCTCCCTCCATTCCAGGGAATCTACATCTCTCGCATTGCCGAAGGTGGTGCAGCTCACAGAGACAACATCCTGCACGTGGGAGACAGAGTCATATCAGTGAGTGCCTCTCCCCTGTCTGTCTGCCTGCCTGCCTGCCTCACTCTCTGTCTGCCTGTCTCGCTCTCTGTGTGAGCGGACGTCTCGCCCTCCGTCTAAACCTTCCTTCAGCCAAACTGGAGCCTGTGTTCTGTAAACATTCTCCTGACGGGCCAAAGCACCATGAAAATAATTTCAGCGGAAGCCAGTGAGGCTCCCTAAAGGAGGTGTAATGGAGGCGCACCGTGAGCAGCGAGGAGTGCAGAAACGCTCCCCTCTCCCGCCGCACAAGCCGCACTAACCCAACTGCCAGAGTGTCTGTTCTGCTGACCTCAAACCTTGACGCATGGTCCCCACCTGCTGCTCTTCAACGGAATTCGGGGGGGGGGGGTGTGACTGCGGTATGTCATGTGTAGTGTCGGATTTCTTCCAAGGATTGTGCAGTAATGACTATGTGTGGGTTTGGGTTTTAGCTCTCCTCAGAGCACTCTGTCCCTTTCCAGTTCTCTCTCTTTCCTTGTCCTTGCATGGAGGCACACTAACGCACTCCTTGCCTGCTTGGTGGTGGGTGTGGTGGGCTGGGTCCTGTGGGCACAGTCTATGAGTGACTGGTTGTCCAGTTACCATAGCAGCAGCTGCTGTTTAAGAGCCAATGGTAAGCACCGATACTGAATGGTCAGTGCTGGTCTTTGTTGTCTTTAATGTAAAGGCATCTGTCAGGGAGTTTCTGGTTGCTGAGCACTGCAGGCATATTCAAAGCACAAAAAGAATTCAACTGTACCCTGGTAGAAATGCAGTCTAGTGCTAAATGAACTCATGTTTGTCCTTGAAGGCCCTCATTGCCTATGCATATTTAAGGCCAAGTCTTTTAAAGAGTCATTACTCTTTTGTGCTTTAAATTGACAAAGGCAAAACATTTTTAAGGACTTCTAACCTATTATTCCAGTAACTGGATAGCATGACTATATTACCCAGTTAGATAATGCTAGTCCAAGCTAGCAAAACCGAGCTGTTTTTGTGCTAAGAACAAAAAGTTTTCTAGTCGTAGATTTAGAATGGGCTTTGCACAGGCTCAGAGTAGAGCTGCAGCTGCTCCTCCCTTCCCTGCATGCACGGCCGAGCTTCTGACTCTCCGACGCCGCTTCCTGTCCTTACACTTTCACTCCTCTCTCTTCACCCCTTATCAGACCGACCTGCTGCTCACTCAAACCTCTCTTTGGAGCTGCATGCAGGCTTTCCACTAAAAGACCCATTCTTAAAACGTAAACACTAAACGGCCCGAGCCTCGCGGGCGTTCACGTAAGCCTGGGGAGCTCTCAGAAGGGCCCCAGAGCCTCGCGGGCGTTCACGTAAGCCTGGGGAGCTCTCAGAAGCGCCTCACCCCGCTTGAAGTCTAGTAACTGTCCCGAGTCTCTAGCTCGCCCAGGTCGTGCTGTCTCCACCCGACCCCGGCTCTGGTTCCTCACCTCCTTCCCCCCTCCTGTGGTTGTGTGACTGTTGCCCTAGATCAATGGCGTAGACATGACAGAAGCCAGACATGACCAGGCAGTAGCGCTGCTTACTGGCACCTCCCCCACCATCGCCCTGCTGGTGGAGCGGGAGCAGGCGGGCGCGGGTGGCTCCTCACCCCGCACGCGCCCCCACTCGCCCCCTCCCCCGGAGCCTTCTGACTCCCCCGAGCAAGAGGAGACCGGAGACGAGCGTATGGCCAACCACCTCACCTGTCCCATGGAGGATGAGTACCCCATAGAGGTAAGAACAACAGGAACTCTGGTTTCACTCACTGGGGACTTTGAGGACTTGTAAAATTTGAGGACCATGTTGACGGTGAGGACTTTGGATCTCCTTTTTTGTGCTTGACCTTTGGTTTAGATGCGATTTGTTTGTTTGTTTGTTTGTTTGTTTGTTTTTTATTTATTATTTGAAATCATCCTGCCTTCACAGGAAGTGACGCTGGTGAAAACAGGCGGTCCACTGGGCCTAAGCATTGTGGGGGGTAGTGACCATGCCAGCCACCCATTTGGCGTCAGTGAGCCGGGGGTGTTCATTTCAAAGGTAACTTTCCTTTTATCACGGCGAGACCGGACTCCCTGGCAGTGGAACTGCAACTGAATCTCAAGCCCTGCCCCTTCTGCCCCCTCTCGGGTCCCGTGTGAGCAGGTTGTCCCGCACGGCTTGGCGTCCCAGAGCGGGCTCCGCGTGGGCGATCGCATCCTGGAGGTGAACTCCACCGACCTGCGGCACGCCACGCACCAGGAGGCCGTCAAAGCCCTGCTCTCCAACAAACAGGAGATCCGAATGCTTGTACGCAGAGACCCCTCGCCTCCTGGCATGCAGGTACGCCCAGCTGCACCACCATCTCCACCCTGTCAGGGGGCATTCGTGGACAGTCCCACAGAACCGTGCTTGCCTACATAGAACTAAGGTGTTTTGGACTACGCAGTAAGTAACCGCTGTGACCTCGCCATGTTTAGGAAATTGTCATTAACAAGCAGCAAGGAGAGAAACTGGGCATCAGTATCAGGGGAGGAGCCAGAGGACATGCAGGCAACCCCTCGGACCCTACAGACGAGGGCATCTTTATTTCAAAGGTAGCAGTTCTGCTGTAGACCTGGAGGTCTTTCCGAAGATGGAGCAAATCTTGTTCATACTTATTTTTAAACACCAATCGCCTTATGGTATTGGTTTGTAACTCATTTGATGACATTTGGCATGCGTTGCCACAAGGGGGCGCTCGCCATCAATGACGCTGCTGTGGTGTCCCGCTGTTCCAACGTGTGCGTCCCTGGCATGCTGTTGCCTAGGTGAGCTCGAGCGGCGCGGCGGCGCGGGACGGCCGTCTGAAGGTTGGCATGCGGATCCTGGAGGTGGGCACCCACAGCCTCCTGGGCATGACTCACACAGAGGCCGTCAGGGTTCTACGCGCAACTGGAGATACTTTATTCATGCTGGTGTGCGATGGCTTCGACCCCAGAAACGTGGCAGGCATGGAGGTAAAAGTCGAGTCTTTAGAGGCAGAGGACAAGAGAAACGGCTGTACCATTGGGAACCCAGAAAGTATCCAAACCCATGTTCCCTCTGCGTCTCCAGGCATCGCCGGGTGTCATCGCCAACCCCTTTGCGACGGGAATCGTGCGAAAGAACAGCATGGAGAGCATCTCCTCAATAGACAGAGACCTGAGCCCAGAGGAGATGGATGTCATGCAGAAGGTGAGTTCCTGTGCATCAGGGCTACAGGGCATTTCTTAGAGGGTGAGAAAGGCAGGAACAAAAAGCTTAACCTGTTGCTATTTTCTTCCAAAGGAGGTTGAGATGGTGAGGGAGACATCTCAGTGGGAGCAGGAGGAGATGGAGAAAGTGGTAAGTGGACTCTCAGAAGCAGGACTCTCGACGGTGCTAGTTGTTACAGGGCATGACATCAGGGCGACTGCAGTAGTTTTTCCGAATTCCTTACGTCACGGACTTCCCTTATGGCTTTTGCTAATATATGTGGGTTCTCTATCGTTTTCTCTTCATCCCCCTCCCCCACATCTGTCCCTGAATGAACTTGGGTCACTCTCTCATTCCACACCCTTCCTGTCTGGATTCATCTTTCCCACTCCTCCTCCATCTTGGTTTTTCATTCGACATTCTTGAACGTGCTTCATCAACGGCCATCGCTTTCATTTTTGTGTTCTCCCTCGCGTCATCCCCAACGCCATCATCACGTAACACATTTGCCCCTCAATGGATGTGTCTGCGTTACCCGTCCCTGTTTGGTTCACCGCCTCTTCGTGTGCGTGACTGGTTAACGCACCCCCGGCCCCGGCGGGGGCCGCGCGCGGGGGGGGCGCGCCGCGGCGCCCGACCCCGCGCGGGGGGCGGGGGCGGGGGG
>JAOYMR010000016.1:396115-417675 GCA_025802075.1 Tenebrosternarchus preto | reverse complement strand
ATCCCTCGTTCCATCCCTCCAGCCGTGGACAGCAGATCCACCACGTGCCCTTGACCTGCTCCTCCCCAGCAGCATATCTCCGTCTCACTGTCTGTCCTGTTCTTCCTCTCCTACCCCCCGCTCCCCACCCGGCCTCCGTCCGGTCGGCCCCCGCCCTGCAGCCCCGCCGCCCCTCCCCCGACACCTTTGACGAGATCCCCGTCAACATCAAGCATGCGTACAAGGCCTTTGCGGCCGTGCCCCGCTCCACGGCGGTGCTGGAGCCGTCGCAGGTAGGGCACATGCTCCTCCACGCTCTGAGCATGCCGTGTCCCTCCCTTTGCCAAGTCAGCCAATCGGAGCCCGTCTCCCAGGAACGGGCGTATTGCATGAGGCACCAGCGTGGTGGAGTCGTGACCAGTGTCAGTCGAACGTTTGCACCGTTACCCGTTGTTGCCTTCTGAGCGTTTGGTGATGTGTAGTGCTTCTAACAAAGTCCTTTTATCGAGGGAAGCCATGAGTGTTTTCCGCCATTTCCTTGCCTGCCGACATTCCGAACTGTTCTGTGATATAGTTTGTCTTCTTACAGTCTGTTCAGTAGAACTTCAGCCTCCTTATCTACAGCTTCGACCCCTTGTTTTAACGTTTGTTGTTTTGTTTTGTTTTGTTAGGAACTGTTTGGCCAGAGGAACAACATGCACCCAAAGCTGCCATCACCAGAGGTATGTCCGAACCCATGGAAACACTCTCTAGTCATGCGTTTCACCAGACAGTATGAGCCTCGTCTGTGGTCCTGAGCTCTTCTGTTGACCCGTGACCTTCACCAGCAGATTTGTGAATTTGTCACCTTTTTTACCCAAGCCATGAAGAGTCCTGAACAGGTGTATATGGGTAGAGCTAGAAATACTGCTAAACATTTCATATGTGGTAGATGAAAGGTGGTAATATAACTAGCCATGTGAAAGCTAACGTCACAGCCAACCGCATAGCTAGCAGGACAACGTATTACCAAACAGCCATGTCATTTACAAATAAAATGTTCATAGTGTGTAAGTATTTTTTTGTGGTAGCTTGACTTCTTTATTAAAAATGGTACCCATTTTTATCCCTTGTTCAGGATAGGAGGTAGTGGCGTATTGTTGTTTGTGTATGCTTCTGCACACGTTATAATACATGAATACTCATAATTCCCCATATTGAATATTCAAAAGTGTCCTTGTCCTCAATTTACGCTGCATGCAAATGCCCAGCACTGATGGAACCCATGTCATGGCCTTTTCAGCCTGAGCTAAGTAATGAGGTGTTTGTAGAGGAAGGGGAAGCAAAGGGCCCCGGGCCCCTCACCCCTCGTCCGTCCCTCTCATCTGACCGGCGTGAGTACAGGAACCTGGCAGCTGTGCCACACCTGTCTCGCCCCTCCGTGGAGCTGAAGGTACCCGGCCCTGGCTAGGCCCCAGCGGGCCCTGCAACCCCTCCCCCCGACCCCTGCCAGCTTTAACAGGGTGCTGTACCTCTTTTGCTTCTGTGGTGATGGGCCAGAGGCTTGTTCAGCTTCAAAACATCCATCCATGCAGCTGGTGGATGGCTTCTTGGTTGGGAAGGCTTGATTTAATCAATCTGCAGTTGTAATCAACTTCAGTCGTAATACTTTTCTTTTTTTCTTTTCTACCTGCTGGTGTTAGAATGGTAGCGAAAGGGAATCTTTTTTTCTGTTACTGCAGGGGTTGCGTTGAGCTCTTGAGTTTCACATGGACCTCATCATCTTGTTACAACAATTCACATGTTGAAATGTCCTCATGGACACACGCTTGTGTTGTTCTGCTCTGGCTGCATGCTTCTCTATAGTAAATCAACCACACAATGCAGAACCAAGTGACCAACAGTGATGGCGAATCCGGTTTGTTAGATTGTCTGAACCAAGTACCTCAGCACAGATTCAGCCCGGATTCAGCTCGGTTCTCGTTCTCCGGGCTCACGCAGGCTCCTCACGTGGTTTTCTCTCCCCTAGACGCCCACATCGTGCGCCAGAGCCAGTCCGGAACAGCGCTCGTTTCGAGACAGACAGAAGTACTTCGAGATTGATGTGAAGCAGCAAACGCCAGACAACAAGCCCAAGCCTCGCATCTCATTAGTGGGAGAGGACGACCTTAAGAAAATGAAGGAAGAGGAAGGTTGGTGTTTGCTGCTTCATGTGTCTTCATGCAAAAGACCTCCTGAGGGTCCATACTCTTACTAATTAACACGTTTGTTAACCACTTTTGTCAGATAAAAGTTTGAGTGGCATTTTGAGATGAAGCTTTGTCAGAAGACTGAGTTGCGTGCCATGTGTTCCATTGACCACAGCAAAGCGATTTGATCAGAAAGCACGGGAGTATTTGCTGGATGAAGATGAGGAGGATGAAGAGGAAGATTTGGCTAAGCAGGTGGCAGCAATGAAAGCTCAGGGCAAGGTGATCCTGGATGGGGTGGAGTATGGCGTGGAGTCGATTGGCAGGCACTCATCTACTCCGCCCAGGCAATGTGCCACGCCTCCAAGCTACAGTGCCACACCCCCCAGTTACTGTGGCAGCTCAGGGTAGGGCGCTTTCCTAGCTGTCTTATCAATACCCTGTTTACTAAATCACCTGTTGTATTTCTGCGTTTCTTCCTAAGGATGTGATGCCAGTTTATGAATGTTTGAAACTATGATTAGCACAAAAAATATGTAGCAGTGACCATCCACCTTTGGAGACATTTGGACTATTTCATAGTTTCAGAATATTCATCAGTGGGCCAAATGAGTTATAAGTTTATTAAGTTTGCAAGTTTGTGATTGTTAGCTGGTGCTCATCTGTAGTTGATTAGAATGAAGAAATCTACATCAGTACTACAGTAAATCTTCATAATCCTTTATCTCTGCATACAATAAATATATATATATATATATATATATATATATATAATGTAAAATATTTTGCTGTCTTCCCAAGGACTTCCTCTGTAGATGGCAAAGGAGAATCTCAGCGGAACTCCATGGAGGACAGTTACAGACTCGAGCAGAGACCCAACTCCATGTCTGGGTAACGGAACGCGTTTTGTTCCACCTCAGCCTCTGCTTTTCCTGCTCCCTTTGCCTTAGCATTACTGACGTGTGTGCGTGTGTGTGTGCGTGTGTGTGTGCGTGTGTGTGTGCGTGTGTGTGTGTGTACACACAGGCTGGTCCCCATGTACCCCAGCGAGCCGGCCGCTCCCATCCGAACAGCGAAGGCCGAGCGCAGGCACCAGGAGCGGCTGCGCATGCAGAGCCCTGAACTCGCCGTGGCCTCCGACAAAGAGCTGTCGCCCGCCGAGAGGCGCGCCCTGGAGGCAGAGAAGCGGGCCATGTGGAGGGCAGCCAGGTAATGGCGCACGGACGCCCAGGGAGCAGAACGCGCCGCCGTTTGGGTTCTCGATCTGTGTGGTGCAATTCTTCGTTTCTCCTCTTCTTTTGTGACCGAGTTTATACTGTTTCTCCGATAACTGTATATTCTACGTGGTCTTATCCTCGTTGGGTTAAACTCCTCTAGCGCCTCTGTCTGTGCTTCCTCCTGTTGTTTTGTTCACGGGTCTGGGTTTCCGAAGGTGCACTGAAAGATTGAGTTTGTTTTCGTCCACGTTTACCTGATGCAGTACTATACAGGACTTCCCAGCAGTACAGATCTGAGGTTTACTGTTCTCAGTCTATGGTCGGGGTCCCTGAGCACAGCTGTAGTTACACTGTCACTGGGAGGGAAAGGCCCGGGGAACCCTGGTTCTCTGGGGTCGATGTACCTGGTGTACCTCGGTCGTCTGGAGCAGAACTCATCTCTGTACTGCAGGAGAAAATTCCAGATGTGTCTCCGGCAGCCCAAACCCTGACGTTCCAGTGTAACCTCCCTTTCTGATTCTTACTGTCTGTCATAGTGTTTTATCTTCCATCTGTACTCTCTTCTCCTCTTCTTTCTCTGTCTCTTTCTCTGTGTTCCTATATTTTGTCTCCCCTGTGCTGTTCCTGTTCTCCCCTCTGGTTGGCTGCTCCCAAGGCCTTATGGTCTAGAGGAAGACGTTAGACAATATGAACAAGACCTGGCAAAGAGGCTGTACCAGTCCCGTGTGAGGGCATCGCTAGGCAACGCTGCAGCCCCTCCCACTACCTGCTCCTCTTCCTCTCAGCCCAGGTCTGCCCACCCACAAAGCATCGTGGGGGCTGAGCTCTGGCACCTTTTAAGCTGTTCTGTGTGCTTGTGGGAGTTTGTGAGGGCAGCTTTAGTTGCTAGTTTTTGGATTTGCACTGGGTGAATGTGCTGCGCTGGGTCTTAAAGTCACATGTGCATGTGTGCAGTTCTCCTTTAGTTACACCCTTCGTCTCTGCACTCCCTCATCCCCACTCATTTTTGTTTCTGTTCTATTGGCCTGTAGTGTTTCATTATCTGCCATGTTTTGTTTTCCCTTTTATAAATGATTTGTTTTGGGGGTTTTTTTTTTTGCCTGTAACTGTGTGAATTTATATACATTTATCATCAATCTAACTATCTAACTTGGTTCCATCCAGGCTTGTCTTCTGTGTTCTCTGTCCTCGCCTTAGGCCTGCCCAGTTAATCTCTCAGTCATGATTGTGGACTGTGTTAATCTCTCAGTCACGATTGTGGACTGTGTTAATCTCTCAGTCACGATTGTGGACTGTGTTAATCTCTCAGTCACGATTGTGGACTGTGTTAATCTCTCAATCACGATTGCGGACTGTGTTAATCTCTCAATCACGATTGCGGACTGTGCTAATCTCTCAATCACGATTGTGGACTGTGTTAAATAGCCTTCATTAAATCTTGGTCCAGCTCCATCTCGCATTCCTCTCACTCTCTTCATCTCTCCTGCTTTTTCCTCACCCCTCTGTCTCTCGTCCTTTCTTGTACTATAACCATCTTTCTCTCTCTAGGATGAAGTCTCTCGAGCAAGACGCCCTCAAGGCTCAGATGGTCATCGCTAAGTCCAAGGAGGGGCGAAAGAGAGGCACCCTGGACCAGTTAGCGGAGTCGCCCTCTCCTGCCCCTACACCCTCACCCACCCCTATGGAAGGTGAGCACGGCATCTCTACTGACCAAGACAGTGTTGGCAATAAGGCTTTCAAAGTCTTGGATTTCTGAAAATAAATGAACCTGAGAGTCTGTCCATCTTCCTTTGGCTCACCACAGATGTCAGTCCTCGGGCCGTGACCTCTCCAGGCCGACTGGTATGGGACTTTTATTTTGTATTTCCTTTATTTATTGTCTGTCTCTTGGAGAAATGGTGGTCAAGCTGCATTAAGTTCTATATTAAGTTCCCACTGTGCTATGACCACAGTACCATTTTGTTTTTCTGCACACTGAATGTAAAAAACCATGCAATGCAATCCATTCTTTAATCTTCCGTTCATCGTTCAAAGCACAATCCTATCCGCATGATCCCATCCTTTTTTTCTGTTGTTCTATCCTCTCCCCATTCTTTTTCATCTGACCTGTTTTCTCATTATTTTCCATGCTTTCTTTTTCTTCTCTCACTCCTCCCCTCTCTGTCTATTCGTTTGTCTCTCCCTGCCTCTGTTGCTATACTTTTAGTCCCTGTCAGAAAAGAAGTTTGACTACCGACAATTTGCTGCCATTCCTTCTTCCAAACCCGTATACGACATTCAGGTATTGCCTGCATGCCAAGTTCCCAGGAACCCCCCCCCCCCCCCCCCCTTAACCGCTCACACTGGCCCCGTTCGCCTGGCTTTCCCTGTTGCGTCTCTCCCTCCTGGCCTTGCTGATAACTGGGAATGTATCTGGGCCTTCCACTCCTCCGAGTAACCATCTTGGAAGGTTGACTTTGCTTAAAGCCACTACTTCGGATCCTTATTTATCAGCCAGGCTGAGAACCAGTGGCTCTGCTCTGAATCTCATTTGACTTTCAATTCCCCTCAGACTGAACACGTAGAAACGTTCTAAACTGGTTGAATCTGAGACTTGCTCCGCCGGCTTTATGGTGCTGCGAAATGCACTAATCTTAGGATGCATCCTTTAGTATCCTCCTCTTTACAATCTAAACTTCTCCTACTCACACACATCAGGTTTCACCAAATACCTTGTTACTCTGGACCAATCACAAGTTAGATGTTAGTCTGGACCAATCACAAGTTTGGTGTTACTCTGAACCAATCACAAGTTAGATGTGTGGGAAACATCTTTATGCTTCATTTAGATTGATTTCATAAAATTTTTCTTCCAGCCAGGGAAGAAAAAAATTCAAGGCTTATCTCACTGTTAGGAAACCATAAATTTTGATACATTACTTGTGAAATATTTTTTGCTCCCCCCCCATGCGTCCAAATACATAGTGCAGTTTTGTATCAGCAGAAATGGTCACGGACTGCATTAAATAAAAACAGGTGGAACAACACTGATAAAATTACACCTCTGTATCAGAAACAGTCCACTTGAGTGCAGTTGAGTTCTTGAATGAGTAGTGTAGTGGATTAGTTGTACTGGGTGCCAGGAGAGAGTGGCTGAACAGGGCTTGCAAGGGAACATGGGGAACTGGGAACAGGGGAAGGGCTCCCCCGTGTTGGTGTTGGTGTCGTGTTGCTGTGGATGTTTGGATGAATTTTGGTCACAGGTGGCAGAGCAATGAACTGGTGGCGATTGATATATTTTACTTTTACTGTGATACCACACCAAAGACCACCAAACCTGAACCTCCGTAAAACCTGGAAGTATTCAGAAACCCAACAAACTTAAACCACCTTCGTAACTCTGAAACTGACATTTACTTGAAAAAGAGCAGATCGCACAGGACCTCATCAATCAAAAAGAATACGGAGGTTTAAATGAGGCCTTCGTCCTCCCGCTGCCAGAAGCACTACAGTGTTGGTCTGTGTCTTGTGGTGGTACAGTATCCTGCAGATACAGTAAAGGCTTCGAAGGAATTCCCATTGGAAGTAAGCAGAAATGGAGAGCTAGGAATGCTGGGCAAATTCTGCTCTGCTGTTTGGTGGCCTTTTGAGTGTGCCTTGATTTGAAAGTGTTGAGTGCTGTTTGTGACGTCTTTGATGGATGGCGTTTCGGTGTTTTCAGCAATGCCTTCACCCTGACTGCAGAAAATGGAATACATGTGACTGTAACTGGTAAATGGACTGAAGCATTGTACAGGTCTGGCACTTGGTCAGGAGTACAGCACTGCTCATACAAAGCAAACGTGGGTGAAGGACTGTGTGGCATGCTGATCTTTTTGAACGTTGCTGTGGACCTTTTATGCATTATAACATACAAGTCTTGGTAGAAGCTGTGAGGCCAGACGGGTTTAATCAACCGCTCTTTTTTTTATGACATTTTTCTTGTTCTGTTTTTTTGGTTTGTTTTATACCTTTTCTTAGATCGCACCAAAGTGCAGGTGGGTAAAGCATCTAATGCTTGACGTCTAGAACCACAATAAGAGGAATTTGTGTTGCTGAGGGTTCTCAACCAGGAAGGTTCTCTCCCTGCTCTCTGTAGAAGGCAAAGGAAATAAACCTTGGTATTTTTGCTGGTTCTTGAGAAATGGTTTTCTACCCTCAGGCTTTTCCGATGGTGATGGGTTTCTACCTGCAGGCTTTTCTAAATGTATATTTTATCTTACCGGTCTCACATTCATTCTTCTCTTGCAGTCTCCTGATGCCACAGATGATCTGTGCTTCATTGACAACGCCTCCACTAATCCACGTAAGTTGCAGAATATTTGACTTGTACATATGCTTAATTAGTTTAAGGCTCATAGCAGAAGGGCGAGTGTTTGAGTACTCTGTGACTAATACTCATTACAGTTGACATTGCTGACAGTTGTTGTCCTCTTGATGCAGATTTCCTAGGATAGGTGCTCTTCAGAGATTGGTAGGAGTTTGGTGTGTGTATGTTGGTATGAGTGCATGTTTGGGGCTTAAATGACTGCATGTTCTACAGGAGCAATTTTTTTAACGTCTTGGGCAGGAAACAGGAGCCTGCAGCAGTGCTTTGGATTCTTCCTTACTGTGAATAAAAGGGATGCAACTTGTCAAACGGGACATATAAAAAGTTTTCTGTTTTTGTGTTCTTTTAAATGTATGCATAACATAAAGACTTTTACAATGCTTTTTAAATGTAAATTGTCTAGATCAATATCATCTCATCCCAACACTTATCATTGTTTAATTTCTAACAAAACCAGTTTTAAACAATAACTTTGTAACTTAATCTCTATTTACCACAAACTGTATTACTACAGACAAACATTTGGAAAACCAAATACACTTAAGGGCATTTGAAATCCACTTACTTAAAACAACAGCTACTGCATTTAAATGGAAGTTTGGATGGCACAGGTATAGGAGAATCTTTCAATAAAAGTGTTTATATTAAGTTTTTACTTGTTTTTTAGATTCAGAGATAATTGTCATGCTATAGTCAGTTCATTGGTTATGGATAATTACGTCATGCTATAGTCAGTTCATTGGTTATGGACAACTTAAAATTACGCCACCAGAAAAAGTAGTTCCATCTCTCAAACCTGTGAATTCTAGTCAACACTTTCCTTTTTTTTTTTTAAACAGAAAGCAGTCATGACTACTTTTATAAAATTTTTATAAAATTTCCATTTTAAAATATTGAACGTTTATATTAAAATATTGCCCCATAAGTCTATTTAGAATTATTTAATTTAGTTAATTTATGTTATTAATTAAATTATGTTATTTCTCTTATAAGAACATGAGAATGCATCAAGAGTTTTTGTCTGGGGTAATAGTCAGCTCACGCAGTTGTGGTGCATTGAGATTAAACGACAGTTAGCTCATAATCTCCCTTTATTTACAGCCTACATCACTATATGTTGACATTCCAGAACTAGCCCAGAAATGTTCAAGTCATGAACAACACTGCTTTAGGCTGTATTTCCATGTCGTGTATGCATGACTAACCCTGGACCTTGTGTGAAATGCAAATTGCTCAGCAAGATTTAATATGCACACATTATGAAGGGCTGTTTTCCAGCCAAAAAGCTTCCCATGATCCTCTGCGGCTTGTTGGAGCTTTGCAACTGCTCTCTGCTGAATGTTGAATAAAGGAATCCACAGCTGAGCTACTATTTCCTTGAAAGCTCAGATCTACACACCGCAGTTACAGATCAGATTAGAAAAATCCTAGGTGATGGGTTCGAGTACTTTGGTGTGGGTTGTGTCTTGGTTCTTTACTGTCCTCCAAGTACTCTGGGTGACTGTGTTTACAGCCTGTTCATGGAGAAGTGGATGGGTCTGAATGTGGGAAGCCTTAATAAGCGCTCTGTAGCCAAACGTTCCTGACGCGTTTCTCTTGCTTCACTCTCTAGTTTCCTCTGTAGATGCCAAGATACCGGTTGCTCCCGTCACAGCGGCGTCTGCTCTGGAGGAGGAGGCTCTGTATAACAACAAGCTCCAGCAGGGCCGGCAAAGCCTGGAGACGCCAGTTCCCACATAACCGGCGCACACACACAGGCACGCTTAGAAACGACACCGATTAGGGTAGTACACATTTAACTAGATATTGTTAAGAGGTCTGAACTAAAATGACATACATTCACAAGAATGTGTAAAAGACACAGGTTCAACCACTCTGGCTTCAGTGCTGACCAGCAGCACAACAGGTTTTCAAGGAAACACTACAGCTTCTTGTGTCATGCATACCAGTTTTGCCTTTACAGTTAACAGTTGGTATAGACAAAGATGGCTACTCCTCTGTAGGAGATGTTGAGGATGACCAACCTCAAACCAAAACTACATACCGGTTTTAATCCCTGTTCTTTTCTTCAGTTTGCGTTTTAGAAGCTGAATTATTTTTAGCAGATGATGTCTGGGGTTCTTTTTAACTATTCAAGTTCTGATTTTAATGTAAAAAAAGCTTTGATTTACACAACAAAATTGTGAATGTAATGAACTTTGCCATTTTAAGAGAATAATCTGCTACCTTCACTGCCCAATACAGGCTGTTTTGGCCATTATTTTAAAAAGTCCATTTTAAACATCTTTTATGTAATTTATTACTGTAATGTATCCTTTCTTGCATGGGCATCCTTCCATTTGAGGCTCTTACTTTTTTACATGATTGTAAACTTAGAAGAAGAAGATTGGAGAGACGAATACACATCACTTAAAATTCAGTTTTTATTCACTTTATAACCATATCGAGTTCAAAAGTTGTCATTTTATCCAATATTTTGGATACATAAAATGATGCAAATTAAATGTTTTTGTTCTTGTGTTTTGGGTCCCATTTCATGTGCCTTTCATGTGACCATAACTCTTTAAACATTTGTCATTATACATATCATTTCTATGTAGCATCATGCAGTCTGGTTTCATTTGATTGTCAGCTTAAACCAAACCTAGTGGCTTTCCAGTCTTCCTGGACTAGGAGAAGATAAAAGTTTAAAGAGGACCAGTATCACAACATGGAAATAAACTTTCAAGTTGCAATAGTTACTTCCTCAAGAATATTCAGAAGTCCTCACTTTTTAGGTCCTTGCACCATGTGGCATGTTACTTTATTTGCTGGAACATTCCCATTGCCAGGCTGACTTTTAAAATGCATAGTGAACAGCACTGGCCGACAGCTACCCCTCTATCCAAATGGGCAGGTATTCTCAGCCTATGACATTTTAACCTAACAATTTGAAGAGAAGGTCCATGAGTCCTCCTCACCTCCTCCATCAACATATGGTACCATTCATTCTATTTAAGATACGGCTGAGGGAAGAACTATACGTTCCCTTGATCGTTGTTTCCATGTGAATCTTGCTCACCATTTGCCTCTGGGACAGTACTGCAAGCAGGCATGTGAAGGCAGTAGATATGTTATGATTTATATTACTTCTCCAATCTAAGTTTTGGTTAATTTAAATCTGAAGCCACTGAAATGCTTATTACTGTGTGAATAATGTACAAAATGCTGAGAAAAGCAAACATCCAAGTTGAAACTGAGCCAGTCTGCACTAAGATTGATCCACATGAGGTCAAGACTGGGTGCTCTTTGCGTGTATATTGGCTTTACTGCAAATTTTCTTTCAATCTTGGGTCAGGAAAAAACATTTCCACCCCCCAACGTGTTATTTGATATATGAAACGTCATTCTATTACTTCAGATGCCACGTACACTGGTCAGATGACTACCATGTAAAAAAAAAAAATGTTCATTTAACTTTACTAATCTTAGCTTTTTGTGTTGCTCTTGCTAACTGAAATTCAGTTTTGCATAACATTTTGGGAAAGGCTGACCATTTGTATTTTTTTTTTAAGCCAAGTAGAAAAAAAAATCATGTAATTAGTGGGATTCACTACATTTTTGCAGCAGCAGAGTTTTAATCTCCCTCTTTTTTTCTTCTATTTCTTGATTTCTTCGGGGGATTTTTTTTTCTTGCTAAATGTGTGAAGGGTGAGGGAGGGGCTGAAGCCTGGTGGGGGTAGAGCTCATTCAGGACTGTAAACTAGTGAATTTGTACAACCAAAGAAAGTCTATTTTGTGGTTCAGGAATAATAAAGTTTACTTTTCATTTAATGACCTGATGTCCCAAAACGTCTTTACTTGTACATTTATCAGATACAATACTTTAGTTGTATAAAGTATATCAATATTTTCTGTGCAACCTTCCTTCTTATGTGAAGTATTGTTATTTTGTTAAGATAGTCATCCTCTTTTTTGTGTTGGGATTTGATTTTTTATTAATATAAAGACAAAGAGTGTAAAGTTTGGTGGTGGATTACCAGAATAAGGAATGAACAAAGACTGAAGTAATGACCATTGTGTCAGTGAGTTAGGGGGACATGACCAGGACATCAGAGTCGTATTACTCTGATGATGGCGATTCATCATCTTCCTTGGCTCTGTATTCAGAGTCTAACATTCATTAAGGTATATAGTGTAAATAATTAAAATACCAAGTTTTCCCCCTGACTGTGATGATCTTTAATGAGGTGCTAATAGTGTAAGTTTATCCTCCTCTGAATTGTTTTGTGTTTAAAAAATAAACAAACAAAAAACACACAACACATCCCTATTCCACCAGCCAGCTCTCCAGTCATACCGTGGAGGGTGTGACGAGCAACATCTTCCACTGAGACGCGTAATGCCAAGTATCTCATCTCTTTGAACTGCTGCCCATGCTGTGACAAAGAAATTGCTTTGTTAGTTTCCATCTGAATTGAACTGGGCTGAAGCACCTAATTAAGGTTATAAATACAATGGTCATGTATGTCGTCATTCCAGATTGCTACAAAGTCTAGAAAGTAAAGTCATTTGAACAAGAGGTTTACGTTGTGCTGATTATATTGGCGCCCTACTTAGGTGACTGAGATGAGCAGGAAGTTTGTGATTGGTTTTTCCCAGTCCACATGCTGTTCTTCCTGGAATCAGGATTGTGAGCAACCGGCCTGCTTCCCCTCTGCAAAGGTCACGGTCACACACACACACACACACACACACACACTCCTCTATTTACCTGTCTGCAGTGCTAAGGAAATCTACATGGTGTCACTGTTGCTGTTTTAGCATGGTACATCATGCTGCTTTTAAGGCAGCAACTTTACACTGATCATCCGAATTAATATGTGAAAATGCTTCTATAAGTTAATTTTTCCACTGTTAGGAAACTCCAAAATATAAGCCCTTGTGATTAAATATTTGTATTCATCAGTGCATCATGTGTATGTGTTCCTCACCCTCTGCAGTGTCCTGTTATGTGCATTGTAAAAACACACAGTACTGTGACTGTGTGCCAGCAGTTCGGTACGCAGATGTTCATAGTGCTCCTGCTCATCCACTTCCTGTGCATGAACACCACACTCACTTTTATCTGCAGCTCACTCAGTCTGTATATACATATACATTTACTGATTATATTTTATACCAATGCTGAGTAGCTCAAATTCAAGCACTTATTTGTTATTCTTTGTTACTGTATTTATCATTGTTTAATAGAACTTATACTAGGACTGGTGTGGTTCTTGTATTTTATCAGTGTTCTAATTCAAATGTCTATTGAACTCTATCCTACTTACTGGCTAGGATGCACTCTGTGAGTCAACAACGAAGCACTCTTTGTTAGATAAGAGTGTCTACCAAATGCTTTAAATGTAAATATTATCTAGATTCTAACAGGGATGGTGCTTGGACCCCTAATAACATTTGTGCAGTCAATAGTAGTCCAAAGCTTAAAAGTCTGAGCCAACATTAATATTCTTGTTATCTTGTAGTTGTTTTATTAGGATATTAGGGTTGCAGTGTCACTAACCAGGGCCAAAGCTTTTTCTACCGGCACCAAACCTGGCCTGATGGGTCCACTCTCTCTAAAGATGGACTGAACTTTATCTGGTAACAGGAAGGACTCATTGTACCAGCTCTCAAACTCTGCCATGAATACAAAATACCATGTCAGTGGATGTGAAATTAGCAGGTATAGAATGAAATAAATATGTTCGCAGATGAGAATTTATATATATAATAAAAATACTCAGCCCTTCAGAAACTCCTTACCGGCGAGCAGGCGTATGCGACACTGGGCCACCATGTGCTTGCAGTTTTGCACCTCTGCTTTGGTGGCCAGCAGCTCGTCGTGGGTCCGCCTGTAGCCGTCCTTAATCTCCCTGAGTCTGAAGATGAGAGCCAGCTCGGCCTCCTCCAGCACAGGCTCGCCCTCCGCATTCACAAACTGCCCTGGAGATGCAAACGAGTCATCACAAGCATCAGCTCAACGGAGCGGCTTCACACGTGCTGCTGCCGTTTGCCGGTAGACGACATGCGCACCCTGACTCTGCCTGTTCGCTCTGAGCTTCCCCAGCTCAGAGCCTGTGCAGTCAATGTCGTGTTTGGCGGCGTTGATGGCGTGGGTGAGTGTGTGCAGCCGGGACAGGCGCTCCAACAGCACAGTCTTGTTATCCATCAGAATGCGGTTGATCTCGCTGCCTTTCTCCATCTTGAAGTGCTCAAACGCCTCCATCTTGGACGGAGGAGTGCTGCCAAAAGGCAGGTGCAGGAATAAAATGTCAAAAATCAAATAAGGTGATACTGTTTTTTGTTTGTCTTTCAGGCTTTGTTCACCACCACACTTTTGCACATCAGTAGTCAAAGTACAAGCAGGCATTCTGCAAGGGCAGGACAGATGCATTTCCAAGCAGCCAAATGTTTCATACTCGCTTCTTTTCTTGCCACTGTCTTTGGCCACAAGTGACTGCTCCAGACCCTCAGGCTCCAGAGTGGCTGTCAGGGCTTCCGGCTCTTTCTGGGTTAAAATAGCGCCCTCTGTTGGACTGGAATGGATGTGAACACACCAAATTTCTGATCAGTTATACAGATATTCAAAAACAGCTGCTGAAAGCCAGATCCATGTGCAAAAGGCCTATAATTTATGTTCACATTAGTAAAAATTAAACTTTTTTATTTTGCCTTCTTTCATCTGCATATATGGCCCCTTTTATAGAGTGAATATTTAATGCAGACACTAAATGCACATACAAAATGTGAATTTAGCAAATATCAAATCAAGCTTATTTATATAGCGCCTTTTACAACAGATGTCTCAAATATTTATATGAAAATATATATTTAACCACATATAATTTTAATATGGAATTATTTTTTAATTACCTGCTGCTGTCTTTTGCTTTCTTGCGTTTGTTTCTGCTAGGGGACGGAGGCTTTGTGTATCTTTGGGAGGGTGCAGCCACACCGAGCCCAAATCCACCCTCCAACTCTCCTACGGTGCCTTTAGGTTCCTGCACCTGCTATGCCAAGTGGGCGTAGGCAGAGTGTGAGTGTGGAGGCTTCAGTAAGACAGCAACTGAAGCTGTGTGGGGCAGATGTGGGTAGATGACCACACCCCTCAGACTGAAGTGTAATTAGCTTACTTTAGCAGCAGTGGAGGAAGACTCACTCTGGATTTCCTCCACCAGAGTGTATTTCTGGCAGAGCTGCTCCCGCTCTCTATAAAACACACAGACTGGTAGTTATTTTGAGTTGGCTACCAGTTCTTTTTCTGTTCATTATCCTTCATTAAATTAAATGAAATAGTATAATCACTCTTAAGTAGATAAGCAAGCCATTCAATAGTTCCTAAAGGTTTACCTACTGGAATGCTTTTTTAAACTGGGCAAACACTTCCTGGATCTGTCTAACATTCACAATCTGAAATGGTTGTGGTGAAAAGATTGTGGTGTCAGAAATTGCACTCCTGTTCATATTATTCACACCTATACACCTTGTCCTTATATATATATATATTATATATATTATATATATATATATAAATAAAACACTTCATAGTTAGTTTCTGTAATACTAACTGTGATCTCGTCCAGTGTGCCAGTCAAGTATCTCTGAACCTCTGCCGCCTGGGTCTCCCGATTAACCTTTGGGGGGAAAAAGATGGATTGTACAGCACAAATGTTCTCATGATTATGTAATCTGCTATGTTTATGGTTGTTTCTACTTATAAGCACTAACCAATGTGTCATTAATGGCTAGCTCCTGCTTCAGAAGTTGGTTTTCTTCTTTCAGTCTTCGTACCTGGAGCTGAACACACAGTCAAGTGGTCACTGTTAACCCAGAGAGAGATTTCTGTACCACATAATTTTATGTCACTTGACATTTTGTTTTGTCAAGGACTATGTCCGATCCACTAGAAGGGTTCTTGCACAAATATTTAGTCTGACTTTGGATCGCTTTAAAATACCCAGCAAGGTCGTACCGCAGGGTCAACGTGCTCGTTGAGGAGCGGCTTCATACTGGCTGCAAAGCGTAGAGTGGAGAGCTGCAAGCAAGACGAGAGAGCTTTCAATGCCAGAGTGTGGATAAAGAGGGGTGTGCCCCCCCCAACCCTCCCAGGCTAGGCCCTTGCTAAAGAGGCCTGCTCACCGTCTCCTCAATGTATGCCGCCACTCCATAAATGTTGGCTACCACCACTGTGTTCCCACCTGCACAAATATAAGCAAGTTTAAGGAACTGCTCTGGTGATGATGGCAAACCACTGGAGACCTGACGGTTCTCCAGGATCTCAGAGCCTTCAAAGTCTCTCAGTCCCACAACCTTTTAAATCATACAATGGTATAAGCTAGGACCCAACACTGCACTGACCGAGGGCGTCTCTGAGGGCGTGCGTCAGCTTGCTCTGTCTAAAGGGCACATGCTTGCGGCGACGGTCGGCCAAGGCCACGATGGCTTGTTTCAGGAAGTACAGAGACCTATTAATGTACATGGCCTCTGTCTGTACCTGGCCCTCAGACTGGGAGAAAGAGCAGAGAGAGCCGTCAAGTAGTTAGCCACACCGCTGAAGAACAGAGGCAGAGCTACAAAGCTGCTGGTATAACATGCTTTTATCCTCACAACTGGAGCTTCACAACATGCACCATTTACAGAACACGTGGAGAAATATCCTGCGGCTACCAGCAGTTTAGTGGTTGATGCGAAGGGAAACGTGAGCTCACCCCAGTTTTGCTCAGCCTCTTGGAGCCTGCAAGGTCCACCAGATTCAGTTTTGACTTGACGTACAGCGCGTCTGAGAGTATACGAGAGCGAGACTGTGCCATACCGTGTACACACACACACACACACACACACACACAACCATCTTACATGGAATGGAGGGCTACTTACATCAGTCTGCTATAGTTTACATATACAGCTGCCTTTTGTCCAAATACATGGCAGACTAAATGTGATGCAAGATGTAAGAAAGATGGTTCACCTCAATGTATATAGTCAGGATACAGTGTGACCTGGAAGAGTTCTTATTGAGGTCATGTTCTCCAATTAATCTATTCATCTCACCCTGCAAAAACAAGGCCAGGGCATTGGCCTGTCACTATTCAGTAAAGTCTAGCATATCAGTTAGGTAACGTGAGGCAACACCTCACCTCACAAAACTGACATTTACATTTCTTCCTGGATGTACTAAATTCCCAGACAAGCTCCAGAACCAATCTATTTTAATAGAGTAACAGAAAAACATCTATGTGATTAGCATAACCAGGATGTTGACATCTTTTGAGAAAATACAGTGGCAAGAAAAAGTATGTGAACCCTTTGAAATGATTTGAGTTGGTTGTTGTTATAAAATGTGATCTGATCTACATCTGTAAACAAACACAATGTGTTTAACCTAATACGACACAAACAGTTATATTATTTCATATCTTTATTGGACACATCCATTAAACATTCAGAGTACTGGTGGACAAAGTGAGTGAACCTTTATGCTAATGACTTCAACAAAAGCTAATTAGAGTCAGGAGTTAGCAAACCTGGAGTTCAATCAATTAAATGAGATTGTAGTGAAGTGTAGAGCTATTTTGACTTATAAAAAGACACTCAAATTTTTTGAGTTTGCTATTCACAAGAAGCATCTGCTTATGTGAGCCATGCCTTGCAAAAAACAGATCTCTGAAGACCTACAATCAAGAATTGTTGATCTGCATAAACCTGGAAAGGGTTTCAAAGTAATCTCCAAGATTTAGGTATTAACCAGTCCAAAGTTAAACAAACTGTCTACAAAAGGAGATGATTTTGTACTGTGGCTACTCTCCCTAAAAGTGGGCACCCCGCAAAGTTGACTGCAAAGGAACAACATAGAGCTCAAAGAGGTAAAAAAAAAAAAAAAAAAAAAAAAAAAAGAACCTTAATGTAACAGCTAAATGCTTGAGGGAATCATTGGAACTGGTTAACATCTCTGTTCATGAGTACAGCATACACAAATCATTGAACAGGCATGGTGTCCATGTCAGGACACCACGGAGGAAGCCACTGCTTTCCAAAAACAAAATCAGTGCACACCTGAAGTCTGCCAAAGAGTACCTTGCCATTCCACAATGCTACTGGGAAAATGTAAGTGAACTGATGAATCGTGTATCATCCCAACGGTGAAGTACGGTGGAGCATCATGATTTGGGGCTGCTTTGCGGCTTCAGAGTCTGGACCGCTTGCCACAATCGAAGGGAAACTTAATTCTCAAGTTTATCAAGGTATCGTACAGAATAATGTCAGGGTGGCTGTCTGCCAGGTGAATCTCAGTAGACGTTGGGTGATGCAGCAGAACAATGACCGTAAACATCAATGTTTAAATCTACTACTAAATGGCTTGCAAAAAAAAAAGCCTTTTGGAGTAGCCCAATCAGAGTCCAGACATGAATCCAATAGAAATGCTGTGGAATGACCTCAGGAGAGCTGTGCACACCAGACATCCTAAGAATACGGCTGAGCTGAAGCAGTTCTGTAAGGAAGAATGGTGCAAAATTCCTCCTGAACATGTAGGTCTGATCAGCAGCTACCAGAAATGCTTGTTGGAGGTTATTGCTGCCAAAGGAGGTTCAAATAGTTATTAAATCCAAGGTTCATTTACTTTTTCAACCAGCACTGAGAATGTTTAATTGATGTATCCATTACAGACATGAAATATTATCACTGTTTGTGTGGCATTAGGTTAAGCACATTGTGTTTGTCTATACTTGTGACTTTCAAAGGGTTCACATACTTTTTCTTGCCACTGTAAATATGTGTCAAGGTCTAAAAACACAGTGAAGTTGTTGTTCATCAGACAAAGCAGCAAGAACCTGAGTGCCTCGTTTACCTCAAAAAGCAGGTTGAGGGCCTCCTCTTCAGTATGAACTGGGTGTAAAGACAGTCCCTTCACCACAATCCCTCCACCTGGTTCCTCCACCACAGTCAAAGTTCTGCCTTGGGTCTCCTGACCTCCTGTTATTGAGGCTAACAGGTCCAACAAGGTCTCATTGTAGATTTCCAGGTATGAAAGGTGAAGAGAGAAGGTGCGATCAACTTGGCGCTTCACCTCACGAAACACCTGCCCACGAAAAAGGGACCATGTATCCACACAGAGACAACTGCAACAGAATTTGTAAAGGTTTTGAATTTTCCCTGCTCTAACAACCAGACACTATAATTAAGGGTTTGACTAATAACTAAACTTTGCTAGAGTAAGAAAAGCCCAAGAATATGAAACAAAGGACATAGCAATTGGGGTTGAAAGCCCTTGAGCTCATAGAACAGCAGTTGCACACCTCTTGCAGGGCACGAGGGATGATGCCCCTGTGCCTGTAACCCTCTGTGATACCAGACATCGTGTATGTCTTTCCCGCTCCAGTCGGCCCAAAGCACATAATGGTACCTAACAAGACAAGCATCAAAAAAAGAGAGAATGTTGTATTCAAAGGTGAGATATTGTACAATAGACTCCAAGTGAGCCTCTTCTGTTGGTTGTTAACTCATCCATTACCATGAGTCACATGCCCCAAACATGTAAATTAGCAGTTATTAAACCTCTAGTCAAGAAACCAAATCTTGATCCATATATATTATCTAGTTACAGACCTATCTCAAACCTATCATTTTTATTTAAGATCATAGAATAAGCCGTGGCCCAACAATTACGCATATATTTGCATAAGAATCACATATTTGAAAAGTTCCAACCTGGATGTAGGCCCCACCACAGCACTGAAACAGCTCTAGTTAAAGTAACTAATGATCTCCTTCTGGCTTCAGATCAAGGTTATGTATCTCTGCTAGTGCTTCTTGACTTGAGTGCAGCTTTTGACACAATAGACCATAATATTCTGCTAAAAAGACTAGAAAATAGGATTGGAATCTCAGGAACAGCTCTATCATGGTTTAAGTCTTACCTAACTGAACGCTATCAGTTTGTAGAGCTAAACAATGTTTCCTCCAAACACACAAAGGAAATATGGAATCCCACAAGGATCCATCTATTATAACTTTCACTGCTATGCAGACGATACCCAGCTATACATATCAGCCAAACCTGATGACAAACCCAGGCCAGAAAAAACTGAAGCCTGTGTAAGAGATGTGAACGATTGGATGTCACAAAATTTCCTCCACCTAAATGGAGATAAAACGGAGGTCCTCCTCCTGGACCCAATATAATCGGGTATATAAAGCCTATTACAAACAAGTAGCTAATATAACTTAATATGTCTTTTTTTAGCACTATCATTTGTGTGGATATGTGGAATGAACATAAAACATGTCTCTAGAATATTGTGAACACAAAAGGTAACTACACATATGGACACACTACTGACCATTATAACCCTGCAAAGCACTGAGCACGACAGTGTGCGCCACACGATCATAGATCTCTTCCTGAGAGACGTTATGCAGAAATCCATCCAGGCGAAAGCACCACGAGCTCCTTTGATTATTAACCACCCCCTTCCTGGAATGCCTCTGGTGCACGTTCACAGTCTGATAAAGACATGAAAATATGCACACAAAAAAAGTTACAAAAGGTTTGGAAATATTTAAGTCTTTGCTAACTTTTGTTATTGTTAGTCAAACCACGGCAGATGTAGAATAGTTAGATTAAGAGAATTTTAAAGTGGAGAGGTTAGAGTTAGCTTTTAGAAAAGTATATGATATATTCTGTTGTGCGTGTTGTGTACCTGTTTATCAGGAAGATATTCAATGAGATCTTGTGCAAAGCAGGCTGTGGGTCTGGTGCGGACATACACCCTTACTTCATTGCGCTTTACATTCATAATCTCTGTTATAAATAAATAAAATGTTAAATGGCAAAGAGATACCGCTGTATCTAGTTAACTTATAACTTATGGAATAGCTAGCAACCTTTTCCAGGTATAGCTAGCTATGAAATATATTAAAGAGCTAGGTTAGCTAGTTGTCTGACTGTCTAAACCTGATTTAGACAGAACCGTCGCAGTTAGCACGTTTTGGAAACTGGTCGCTGTACACGAAAACTGACAACGTCAAAGAAACTCGCCTTTATAACTGGTTGTTGTAATATCACTCAAAATAATGTTACATTACATTCATTAACATAATAATTTTAGCTTATTAGCTAAGCATTTATGCAGACAAACCTAATATAGAGAGAGCGGACCGTTCTTATGTTGACACTGTTGTCAAGGCAACAGCATTCATAAAACGCATTTTCCTTAGATATATATACACACACACACACACACACACACACACACATCCACACCTGTGGCATTACAGGCCAGTAAGAGTTCCGTGGTCTGTAAGAGATTTGCCTTGTTGTTGGGTTGCCGATCAGAAAACTTTCCAATGCCATGAAGAGAAGAACGTCTGTTTGGTTGTGGAAAGGGGAGCAGTGTTGGGAACGTTACTTTAAAAAAGTAATTAGTTATAGTTACTCACTACTTGTTCAAAAAAGTAACTGAGTTAGTAACTGAATTACTCTATAATAAAAGTAATTCGTTACCAGGGAAAGTAACTATTTGCATTACAGTTAAAAAAAAGTTATATGTCAAAGAATAAGGATTTTTTCTCTTCAAAGCTCTTTTTAAGCTCCGTGTTCATTTTGGCATACTCAGGTATTTTTGGGTATTTTAGCAATAATTGCTCGGAATGAATCATCTTCCAGCGTTGATAATGGCAACATACTTTTGGCATTGATAATGGCAACAACATATCTGCCTATCATGCGGTTGACTTCGGCCTGTGTCACAGGTTTTTGATCATCTGAGGCAGAAAAATCAAGCCTTTGCTGCTTGGCGGACTTTGCTCCGAGTCCTTTGCTAGTGG
>JAOYMR010000016.1:361102-393647 GCA_025802075.1 Tenebrosternarchus preto | reverse complement strand
CCAGTACCTGGTTTAAGGACCATGGTATCCCTGTTCTTAATTGGCCAGCAAACTCGCCTGATCTTAACCCCATAGAAAATCTATGGAGTATTGTGAAGAGGAAGATGTGATACGCCAGACCCAACAATTCGGAAGAGCTGAAGGTCACTATCAGAGCAACTTGGGCTCTCATAACACCTGAGCATTGCCACAGACTGATCAACTCCATGCCATGCTGCAGTAACCCAGGCTAAAGGAGCCCCAACTAAATATTGAGTGTTGTACAAGCTCATACTTTTCATGTTCATACTTTTCAGTTGGCCAACATTTCTAAAAATCCTTTTTTTTGTCTTGGTCTTAAATAATATTCAAAATGAAAAGAAACAAACATTGAAATATATCTGTGTGTAATGAATGAATATAATATACACGTTTCACTTTTTGATTGGAATTACTGAAATAAATAAACTTTTTCATGTTCTAATTTTATGACCAGCACCTGTATAATTAATTCTCAGTCTCTTTATTAAGATGCAAACCAAAAATACAGGAAATATATACACAATTTTCAAAAATATCTTCAACAGACAAAAGTATTTAGTATGACCTCCCTTGGCAGTGAGCATATCTTGAACTCTTTTGGGGAGGCTGTCCTGAAGTTTTCTTAATTTTTCTTCTGGTATATTACAACAAACTTTAAGAGGCTTTAAGAGAGCCAGTTTCCTGCTCAAGTGTGAGGTGAGGTCCCACTAAATACTTGCCACTGTAATCTTCTGGTTATATTCTAATAAATAGACTCATAAATACAGTCATTATACCACTGCTAAAACAATAAATCTAATGGTGGCCTAAGCCCTTTACACAGAACTGTAAGTAACAAAAATTTCTTTGTATTAAACATTGATTTGAAGTATAAGATGTAATACCTTACTGAAGCTGAAGACCATAGAAGAATATCAAGAGACCAGAGACTATGAAAACCCACCTTTGTGTTCCTGTGATGTAACTGGTTTGATCACAGCAAGTGTTTGCTCCACTGGAAAGAAACATGCTAAATCTCGTTCCACCTCCTCAATACTGGAGCTCCCATGGAGTTGGTTGATCTGTACGTCATCGATGGCAAATCGAGCACGAAGACTGCCACGAGCAACAAAAATGTTATGAACTTCTTGAGTCAAATTTGTTTTTGGACAAGTATATTCATGGTTTATTCCATCTAATTTCTAAAACATAACTAACTTAACTGATACACATGCTGCACTTAACAATCACATGTGCTTTTGTTACCAATACGTTCAGCTTCTTACAACATTGAATCCAGTTTCTCGTTCAGTCATCTTCTTTCATCTTCCTTTTTTATACCACTTATTCCCCTTTCTCTTTGCAAAGTATTACCTCATCATGTATACCAAATGCTTCTCCTGCCTGCTCTCCTGTGTGTCCCTTCCAGACCTTGCCTTCTGTCTAACCCTCCTGCACTCTGCCTCCCAACTTGGGATTTGCTTTCATTACAGCATGTTATTACACATGGAAATCACAGTTCTCTCAATACCACTGGAAGAGGTTTCATATATGATTTGAGCCACCTCTTTCCAGGTTAGTTCAGACCTGAAATATTTGCTTCCCAGGTAATTGTGTTTTGCCACCTGTGAAATTTATTTTGACAGTGTCATTCCAGCAAGCTCACAGCCATGATCACACTGACTCATAGAAATCTTTTAAAAAGAATGAGTAGTTAATCAGATTAGATATTGTGGTTGCACACCTTACCACATCTGTTGATCAAGTATTCTGTCTAACCTCTTCCATGCTGGTGCCATAACACTTACCTATCAGGAGACTTCTCCTTGGCTTCCTCCAGTATTTTAGGACCTAATAAGTTTCTCCATTGTTGGACAGCATCTTCACGGATTAGTGCCAAAGCTAATACTGGACCACTACACAACGAAAAGACGAGACAATATCTGCCCATGTATTTTAGTCTTTCAAATTATTTCATGTGAAGTATTCCTTTGGCATTGAGACCTTGTCATGTGCTTGATGAGGCATGGAAAATACTCAGTCCCCTCATGTTCTTTGTAGAACTCTTTGGCTTGCTCCTCAGTGAGGACTACCTCACGCTGCATAGCAACCTGGAAGCCTGAATCTTGAATTGTCTGTAGAATCTCCTCTATTCACGAGCCAGTGATGCACAGACAAATTCAAAGACAGATAAATACATGGATGCAAAATTAAGCTTCATATAAATTATTTAAAAAAAACAAAACAAAAAAACACCTTTTTTCAAAAAAACGTGCTATGTGTGTTGCAGACCTCTGACCTCATCACATTCAGTATCTGAGAAAAGTGAGTACACCCCTCACATTTTTGTGAAATACTGTGTAGCAAATTCAGAATCCAGAAAATGTCTTAAAGGAAGGTGCACCTTTTTTCTCTTGGAGAAGACTGGGTCGAATAAGGGCCACAGTCCTTTGGATTTGTGTGTCACAGTCTTGTTTTACAGCTGGAATGTCTCCATTCAGGCTAAATGATGGGAAGAAAAAGCCAAGCTGCCTACTGGCATTCTCTTTGCTGTCCGTAGTAATTTCAAGATTTACTTCCATGGCTTCATTTGACCTATTGCAAAAATGAGAGTTACCATTCAGAATGATCCAGTATCACAAACGTTATGGGGGAAAGTACAGCACAGAAACATACTATGAAAATGACAAAGAATTCAGAGTCTCTTGCATTTCACACCACAGACCTCTTTTGAGTTTTAATGACCTCTGCTTGAACAGGATCAATGATGTCTGAGAAGGTAGGACAACCTTCTCTTTGCCCTACTTTCTTTAAAAGAATGAGCACATGGACAAGCTCACTTGACATCACTGTTAAGAAATGTACCTAAAAAAGAAATCATTGCATTTAGGATTTCTTTTTTTTTTTTTTATCCCTAATTCATACTGATTAGCTCTAATCCAATGTGAGTAGAGCTTTATTGATAATCAATGTACAGTACTGTACTTTCAATTTCATAAGAAATATTTTAAACATATTAAAGAAAACTAAGATCTACAGATAAAATATTTACAAATTAGGCAGAACAAAGCCCATACTCAACAAATTTGAAGCTCTGAGGGTTCACTTAAAGAAGAGAATAAAAACTATCCAAAATCAAAAGGAGCATGGAACAATTGATCACTGGAAGCTTTTTTTTCATCAAATAAACACTTACTGATTAATAACTTTAAATAGATTTTTTAAACAGCTTTAGACTTTTATGATGTATTGTGTATTATAACTGCAAAATATACAATACAGTCAAATGTGATTAACATATTATATGGCATTGCTTACGTACATCCCCAACTTTGTCTGGATAAAAATCCTGGATTTGTTCTTCATTCAGAATCCTGCGTTCTTCAGTCACAACTGAGTACCCTGCATCTACAACCTACAAGACTAACTGTAACTGAACAAATCTGTCTCCACAAAATGTCAGACTCAACTGCATAGTACTCTTAAATATGTAGTATTTTATATGATAAAGACTTTATAATTAACTACTGTCTTACTTTTTGCTTGACTTCCTCTACTTGACCTCCTACCACAGCATCTGGCTTAATTATGACCACATAATACATCCACTGATCTAGAGCAGACCATAATGAGAAGCTTTGTGATAGCCAAGCCCATGAAATAAACTGCTGGCTCTCATAGCTAACAACTTCATTTGTTAGCAAACCAGGTCTTTCAGTACTAAATATAAACAGATATATCTAATCTGGTTAAATCATAGTAAATATAGTGTACCTCAGCACCTGTGATATACTGTACTCTCTCCACTTAAATGTACAAACTTTAATGTGGCCAAGCTTACAAAAAACATACACTAGGTATGTTACTCAAATTATTTCCAACCATGCACCCGTAACTGAACCTAAATACAGTAAAGTATATGATCATTGAGCATATAGTGACCATTCTGGAATCAAACATTCCACACATTATTAAGTGATACAGACTCTGGACACAGCCTCTGATCAGACTATATACTGTATATACAAGCTATCTTTCTGACTGAAGTAATTGTATGGTGGACTTTGCACCTAAACGTAACACAGATTACATCTACCAAGAATTGGAGCTGTCTGACCTGCAATGAAGAAAACTAAAATGAAGAAATTACCCACCACTGATGTCTGTTTGGTCACTCTGAGGAACTGGATCTTTCTGTTCTGTCCCTTGACATTCCTCAAGGAAAATCTCATTTATCTAGTGAGAATTAGTTATGTATAAAAGGAGAGAAAATGGGAAAAAATAAGAATGCAGCAGACTACACTGACTACCAGTGCTAATGGGACTTCTTACGTGCTTCTGAATACAGCCAAGAATCTTGGGCTGCTAGTTGCCAGGCTTGGACTGTCCAACTTTGCCATACTTCAATCTCTGACATTTGTACTCAGCAGTGTTTCTGGCCTTAATGTAAAGGAGGCATATGTCCATAATCAATAGGACTCTTACCTCACAAACATAGTCTGAACCTAATTCTTGCTTTTTTCTCTCTTCCTCCACCAGCTCTATAATGGTCCTTTGAAGAAGTGGTCCTTTGACCCCTTTTATAACTGACAGCAATTTCTTCTCCTAAAAGAAAAGCTCAATAGCATAACTGAAAAACCATACATGCTGAGGTTTATGAGTTGTGCTGAGAAAATACATACACTGTAGAAAAGAAAGACAGGTTGACATTTGCCTCTAAAAGAACGCAGATGAATTATTGAGTCCGCCTCGGCCTAAAAAGTAACAAAGAAATATTGCTCAGCTATATGTAGAATATCATTTTTATTGATTGAAAAATGGCACATTCATTAGTCACCAACTATGAAGGCTATACGAACTCTATCTAAAAGAATAAAAAAATTAACATCATATTTCTGACCCACCACAGCAAATTTAAGCACATCATCCCCATATTCCATTTTAAAATTTTCGAAGAGGCTCTGCACAGCTTTACACGGTCCACACCACTTTTGATATACATCAATAACTGAAAAACAGATAAGAATATGATTATGGCCAAAATAAAAGAAAATAACTATTTTTCCATGTCACTGGATTAAGAGCAGAATTTGTGTAACTAATGGGAGTAGCATCATTAAGTTATTTTTGTATGTTAACTGATAAATAACAACACTGTTAACACATATGGCTACATAAAAGCATAAGTGGAGCAAAGCTAAAATAGTTTTAACTAGGTTTAGCTAAACTAAAAACGAGTTACCGAGAAGTCCTAGACTTGAAAGTGTTTCTTCCCATTGTTCATCATTGGTAATTTCCATCTGAAATGAAAATGGAAAAATGACAAACACGTACTCCTGACTAAAAGCCTTTATGAGCTCGCTAGCTATCCAAATAACATAGGCAGATCGTTAACGTCTTACTGTTAGGTGATACAGCGTACTGTGGTCATATCTGTGAATGTCAGTTTTGAGGTAGCCAGCTAGCTAAACCTGCTAAATCTGTGCATGATACACATTAAATCATTAAACTACGCAGTTGCCACCAAACATTAAGATTGTTTTATTCATATTTGTTCGCCGCAAGATAAGCATAAAGTGTATGTTTATTGTCTATCTGGTTAACAACCTAGCTAGATGATCTTGCTGACAAACATAATTACGTAGCAACGCAATTTCGACAACTGTCACTAGGATTTCATCCTTTTAAAATGCGTTCAATCTATGCTAGCTAAAGATAACTAGTTCCAACATAAGCCTAATTTCAATTTAGGTAAGGTTCACTAACTAGCTTGCTAGGTTACATAACAGCGACGATTTGTCGTTGATGGTGGACCTGTTTGTCTGTTTTAAAATGACTAAACTTTTACCTGTAGTTGAATATGTTTTCTCCTTCCCGCCATGGTATATAATTAACAAATGAGTGACTAGGTAGTTAGCTACGAAAAATGTAAACATCCAGGAACCAGGTATGTGTGTTAGCTAACCTAAACTAGCTTAACTTAGTTAGCTAGCTAGCTACTTTTGCTGAATAAAAACACCTGCTCTATTGCCTAGCAACGCTGACAGCCTACATGAACAGTCTATGAGCACACATTACACTGCAAAACATAAACATAAGTGTACCTAAACAAAACTACCTAAACATAAAATTTCCACTGTCACTGTGAACATCTACAATGGTCCTGTCAATCAGCAATATCCTGTATCTTAGGGACACGTTGCGCACAGATCTCTTTAACATACTTTAAAAAGAAGATAAGTCTATGATTGTTTATACAGCAAAACAACGTAACATTAAATGGTTACTATTCCAGGTACGCTACATGTGTGTCATATGACATATACCTTATTGTATGCTTTTATATCACTTTTAGCTTCAATGTCTTCATGGATTGTATGACAGTATCACAATTGTATGGTATGCTACCATAATCATTACAGAGTTGTTAAATGGGATATCCAGGATAATCTATCAGTAACATTTTAGGGATTATTTTAAGATATCCTCATCAGATTTGCCCTGACACATGGTGTCACTCACACATTCTTTTATGCATTATATCAGATAGATAAGGCCTTATGTATTCAAGCTTAATGAATATATTATCATATGCTAACCACACAGCAAAGCGTTGTTAGACTCATACAAAGTACAGAGGAAACTGTGAAAACATTCGAAAATATTTTTTTTACATTTGCTACAGTTCTGTGTTTTATGCTTACTTTCACCTTCAAGACAAAATATTTATTTAAGATTGTGCCAATGGCATTTGGTCCACGAAGCACTGAAACAAGGAACTTAAAACTTTTTTCACTTTGTGATGCATAGAGCACGTCCATTTTTTAAAAATAAACTAAATAAGTTAACTTATTTAACTAAATAACTAAATAAATTTTCTCTACTTAACAGTAATAATTAATAAAAATGATAATAATAATAATTTGCTGTCCATCAAGCAGTTGCTTTTTAAATGGCTTAAATTTTAAGAGACATGTTTTCAAGTTCAGACAGACACAATGAATGTCGCATATATTGTTTGCATTTTAAGAGATCAATATGAGAGTTAACATGACCCTTGACATGGACATATTGCTGTCATATCAGTGCACAAGAATAAAACACAGAAAAAGAGAGAAGAGGGGTAGAGCAGACAAGCAGTGGTGGAGGGATTGTTGTTTATGGAGTCATGGACGCAGTAGTGTGTTCCCAGATTATAGCTTCACCGCAGCTCTCAGCAGCAGATAATGAGATTAGCCACTCTGAGTGCCCTGTGTCACACACATGGGTCAGATGCTGGATTAACACACCCAGCTCTCAGATTATGCCTCACAATCCACCATGTTTCTCTCCCCCTTTGAGCTTTTCAGACAGTTCGATTAAATTTTCACCCTCAAGAATTTTGGATGAAATTACCTGTTTCAGCTGAACCTCAATGCTGTGAACTTCAAATATTATCTGTTCAGTGATATATCAAGGTGAACATGACTATGGAGCAATCTGGCCTTCAAAAAAGAAGATAAGGTAAAGTTTGATTGTACCACTTTCAGGTACCAGGACAGGGGTTCACCCTGGCCAACAAAAGCAGCAAGCTTATGTTACTCTCTAATAACAAAGTTGCTGATGATAGAACCTCAGCACATCCTTTCCAGGAGGGCCAAGCCATGGTGGACTCACTCATGAAGGTGGGATTCATTCAGTAAATTGATTATACTGATTATGTTGTTAGATTATATGCTGCATTTAGCATTTTCATAATTTCAGTCACAAGTATGTTTTTTAAAGTGAGTAAATAAACATAAATAAATAAAACTATGCAGAGGAACAATATTTATTAATATATTAGTATGTAAAAGCTTAAATGCCTATTACATTCATTTTTTGGTCATAGATAAATATAATGTCTGTAGTAAATGTTTCATTGAGGGATATCTGATTAGATCTTCTGCTTAAAATCTGATCTGAAGAAGATCCACAGTGTAGTCTGTGTCCTCATTTCCTTATGATATGTTATCATAGAAATATCTTGAAATACCCACCCTAAGAGTAAAAAAGCAATTTGTCTGTGTAAGGATGCTCTGTGGTCCAGTGTGCCCTTTGGCCCTGTTTTTCCCACTGAGGCTTACAAATTCCAGTTATAATATGTCCTGCAGTATCAATATGGTGGTACATAATTGAATAATGCTAACATTCAGATTGCATTGTCATCATACTTTCTTACAAACAATTAAATGTCTCAATGCATCACTTGACCATACAGTAAATATATATTCAGTTAACAGGATTAGATAAATTTGCAAAAAAAAATGGGGAAAAGCATTATTACATGGTATACTGATGACTTTGTGTGGCGATAACATCTTGCAGTCTATCTGAAATAGACTTCTCATCCTGAAAAAGACCTGTTATGAAAAGCAGATTATTAGTCAAATTTGGAACATATACCAATATCCTGTGGAAGCTCATGCAAAGGAATAATGTTTTTAAATTATTTTATGTAATGAAATACAAACACATCAATACGTTATTTAAATTAGCAATAAGTAATTTTTAACACCAAAAAGTAAGTTTATTATTATTTTTATATAAAGTGCAGTTCACATGAAATTAAGAATTGCTTTGTAGTCCTCAAATGAGCAACTTATTTTGTATCTTCCTTTTATTTTGTATCTTTTTTGTATGTCCCACATATCTAAATAGTTTACTTTTTTACTGCCTCTGTTTTCCAGCAATCATTTGGATTGTTGGAGAATACAGTTTTCATAATACAGTACAGTTATGTTCCAGTTTATAAATAGAGATCTATCTGTATTAATTGTCTAATTATGTTTCAGGTCAGCTAAGGCGTTTGGACAAATTGCAGTTTTACAAACTACAAGTGCATTTGTAAAATACCATTTGAAATGCCTGAAATTTCCTCCACTGCTCATTCAGAGATTTACTATGTGAGAACTACTAAGACAAATAAAGTTACCTCATTCAAAGCAAACTGCATAGTTATACTCATCGTTCTGTGTGATCAGTTAAAACACAAGCAAAAACATGCACATTCATATTATTATGAAAATAAACTGTTACTTTCCTTACTTGAGTGCTTTTGAAAGCACATTTTGATTTTATTTACACTGATAAAAATGTTTATAAAATCTATCCTCCAACCTACCCAAACAACTTGCTCATCATAAATTTCTAAGGTGGGATTGGCCAACCCTGTGTATTTCAGTTGGGTGCTGATGTCTGCTATAACATCTGTTACCCAAGTGTCTTCCTTCCATGCTTACAGCAAAATGGTTAGATAGAGTACCCTTTACTTTTCACTGTAATATATAACATTAGTAGGCCTAATACCTATTTAATTATGATGTTAATCTACAGTCTGGTTCTTCTGATCTAGAGGTGTTCCTGCCTTTTTTGTCCATGATGACTTATTTGCATAACCTCCCAAAGATATATATGTGTTTCTCCTTTAACCTTACAGATAGTGGCATGTTACCGACACTTGGCTTCCTGCATCGGTGGCTGCACGGACAGCGTGAGCCTGAGGCGTGAGCTTCGGCAGACGCAGCAACGTGCACTGATGCTCTCGCAGTCCTGCCGTGACCTCCTCACAGCCCGGCTGCGGGACAGGTCCCTTCCCAAACAGGACAGGAGGGAGGCTGAGCTGCTGTGGGTGACCTTCTCTTCCTGCCTGGAGCTCCTTTACTCAGACATGTGCAAGGTCTACCACATGGGCAACAGCTTCTCTGTGGCAACTAACAGCAGCATGGTGCAGACAGGCTTGCAGGGTAAGAGCACATAAGCCAAACATACTTAAAATCCATACTGAGTGAAATGATATATGCATGGATTGTACATGTTTACAACCTAGAAGTGCCCCACAGAGCACTCCATCCTATGAATTTTAACATCAACAACTGATTTTAACTTAGGCAAAGCCCTGTTTTTCTCTTTTCTGATGGAGAATGAGTCAAGTGGATTTGTATTGTTTGCTTGCTTGATCGATCTACTGATTGGCTAATTGCCTGTGCCATGCAGGAGGCATAAATGAAGTGGTTGCCCACGGCCTGAGCTTACCTGAGCTGCAGGGGGAGGCAGGTGCACTGGTGGCCAGTGTGGAGGACCTGGATATGGCTCAGCTGGCGGAGGAGGTGGCGTGGTTGGGCTGTACCTTGGAGGACATGGAGCTGAAGGTGAACGTGCTGCACTGGACGGTGGAGGCAGGGGGACCCTGCCACCCTGATCCGCTCAGCAATGACAGTGGCTCGACGGTGCTCCTGTCCGTTGATGAGGAGGCGCCCGGGGGCCTCTGCAGTCTCTCCAGCATCTGCTGCTGTGCGGCGGGGTTGTCAAGGTGCTGGCAATGAGCGTGCGGCTCCTGGTCTCAGGAGCAGGTGGGGCATGGCATTCCAAGCGCACTGTATACCACACTGGACTTCTCAAAAGTGACCGGCCAGTTAAATGATCCTACGAGCAGATGATTGGATACTACACGTTTTAAAGCCGTAAAACAGTTGGTTTCAAGGAATAAAAAGGACACATAGAACAAATAATATTGTTGTTTTTGTCCTGCGGGGCTGTACTGTAAATAACAATAACTCAGAGACTCTTTTTTTCTTACTTTTTTCGGGGGTTCTGCAGAAAGCAGTACACAAGAGCCAGACTGCTGATTTATGATCAGAGTACTAATGCCTTTTCTTCTGTAATGCTTTAAAAGTGGCTTCCCCTGTCTGCTCTGTCTGCAGTCTTTTACTTCCATTACAGTATGGAAATTATATGAGAGGACTACATCATAAAATGTACATCAACACACATCCTGTGACCCATGTAACTGATTCACGAGTGAAGGAAGCACACAAACCTCAGAATTGCCAAGAACCCTGGCCATTTAACTTTCCCCTTGCAGACCCTTGCATTCCTCCAGCAAGAGAAGCTGGTTAATAATGCAGTTAATAATTCTCATCCTTGTAAGCTTGAGAGAAAGCACTGTCAGCCTCCAATGTTTTTGTCCAGAAGTAGTGCAGTGAAGTTCACAGTGAAGTTAAATATTTTTTAAAGGAGTAAAGCATTTAAAATCTTATCCTGTTCATAAAGGTGCGTATAGAGCAGGTGAGTATAGAAGCCAAATCTGCTATGGTTAATCTTCTATGGTTAATCCCTTAAAATGATTATGGACTTTTACGAGCTTCTTTAATATATTTGTTTATATATTTGTCATATATTTGTTTAATCCTGCATAATGGAGTAAAGCAATCATAGTTTTTTTTTTCACAACATGTACTTAAGGTTCAGTTAGTGTGCTTACTGTGTATTTCACCACCTGTATTTTTTAATTATAATAAATATGCAGTATTTACATTTCTTGTTTGTTCAATAATCACATAAAGGAAAATGTGTTTACACTATATGAACAAATCGACTTTGATTTGCACCAAGCCAAGAATACATTTGGAATGTTCTAGACTCCATGTCATAATAATCTCTATGTTCATTTAAGAAAATTCACAAGTAAACCATCTATTTCTTGAACAAAACACTGAAAACAAAATGCCTGAAAAGGTTATTGTCAAACAAAACATGCGATGAGAAAATATATATTTTTTTTGAAAAACACTAATGTGGGACCTTGTGGTAAGCATACATCTTTCTCCCAAATTTCGAAGAATCCTTTGACTTATAAGGTCATGAATTTTGTTACATGTAGCTACTGCCAATTTATAATACCAGGAACGTCTCTTGTTATTGTTGTGTTTTCCCCCTCGATTTATTTTTTCCATGCTTTTCAATCTTTCTTCATCTGACAGTCACTTCCACACAACAGACCTTTCCCTTCTGTTCATAGATTGTTTTCACAAGCCTTACAACCTAACCTGCACTGACTGCATGACCAGAATGAAATTGGAAAACATCTTTAAATACTAATTTTTGAAAAGGCTTCATTTCAGAGGTTTATGACCACTGCTGTTTTCCTAACGTCATTTCAATGTCTACCATTAATTTTAGTTCATGTGTAGCAACAGTCGCCTATAGTTCAACTACTTATATACCTCTGAAATATTTTCAATATAACTGAAATATTTTCGGAAATTTTTTTTTCCGAAAATAAATTTGCCAGCTGGGTGACAACTAATATTAATGTTCTAATATCTAATCATATTATACCTAATGTACATAATTTCCCTCGCTACATTTTTTTTAAGTTTTATGTTTATCACAACAGCTCCCAGACGTGCGACTCGGTTCTTTTCGTTCATTTTAAAGAGCCGTTCAATAGAATCGGATCGTTCGCGAACAACCCATCCAATGTATTGACTAGTAAATACCATTACGATGACTACATAGAAGAGGCAGATTTTTTCACATCACGTGAAAACTTAATAACGTGCCATGATAGGCTGAAGATTCAATATATTAACAAACATTAAGGTTTGGTTTCCCTTTCCTAAACCACGTGCCTAAAGTCTTCGTAAAACATTACAGTCGTGAAAAGCAATGGTAATATATTTTTGGCACATTATTAGCCTCCTCTGCATTTAAACAAATCTACGTGGATTTGCTATTTCAAATTACGTCAGCTCTCTGCGTGTTTACGTTGTTACGCACATGCACATAATAACAGGAAGTTGTGGACAGTCGATGAATAGGGAAATGTATTGATTTTTTTTCTTTAAGCAGTTGTTTTGGAAACTTATGAGAACATTAACACAAACCAACGTAACAATTGCTTCTCATGCTATAACAACTTTATAGGTTTTTCTATACCTTGATTGCCAGATAATTTCCTTATTGGCTTGACTTCGGCCGGCGAACAAAAAGAATGAAGGCAACTTCAAGCAGCTTTGCTCTCGGACAGGTCGCGTGCGCTTCTCTCCCCTCTGTTTCACGGTCATTGGAGCTACGTAGTGTTGTTTCGCCTGTAAACAAACCGGACGTATATGCATTTATGTTATTTCGTCGTGTCTCTTCTAATGTTTACAAAATGCCATTTATCAAAAAAGGGAAAACGCGTTCCCCTCTTGCATTTGGACATCCGTTTAAGAGGATGCAGGCGAATTCCGGAACGGATACTTTCTCGCTTTTAACAGGCTTGCGGTGGTCGTTGGTCAGAGGTAATGTTCTACGCGATAGAGCTAACTCATTACAAATTTAAGAGACGTTATATATATATGGGCGTTATATATATATGAACTGTTTGGTTGCAGACACTCTGTCCTAAATATCACATTCAGAACAGCCTCATCACACAAATCTTAAAGAATATTGCAATAGCATAATTTCACTAAAGTAGTGTAATCTGACGGTCTGTCAAAATCCCAAAGTAGCTATCACACAGTATGTAACATGATCATAAATACGTTTTTTTCACTTTCACTAATCAGAATTTTAGTCTGAAAAGGAAGCTGTTAATAAGATTATTCCCCCTTTTTGTCAACATATGCATTGTAGAAGGATTTAAGCTGAGTGTGTGGTAACAGTGGAAAACAGACATACCCATATGGAAAAAGTAATACCAAATTGTTTTTATACTTTTTTTAGTCTTGCTTGAGTATTTTACATTCATTCTCTGGAGTATTTATATTTCTGATCTAATGTACCCCAGTCTTCCAGTGCAGTTTATGTTACTTTGTGATGCAAGATCAGATTTTAAGTTTTTCTGGGTTTTTTTGCTGTGGCATTGACTACTTGACTAAATCACAATATGTTGACATTGACAGATGCATTTCAGTTTGTATGTAGTTGTAATTTAATTAATCTTTAAACAAAAGGGTTTTCATTTGTTGAAGATGCATGAATATTCATTCATCCATTCACCATTTAAACCACTTTACCAACTTCAGGGTGTTTGGGTACTGGAGTACAGTACAGGGTACTGGAGTACAGTACAGGGTACAAGTACAGGGTACAAGTACAGTACAAGTACAGTACAGGGTACAAGTACAGTACAGGGTACTGGAGTACAGTACAGGGTACAAGTACAGTACAAGTACAGTACAGGGTACAAGTACAGTACAAGTACAGTACAGGGTACAAGTACAGTACAAGTACAGTACAGGGTACAAGGAGGGGATGCATAACCACTTTCTGTGATTGTACTTACAACAATAAGTTTATAATGACATACTGATTCCTTAAACATGTTAATTACAGGGCTGAGCACCACTATCAAATCAATGCAGTATGACTTGAGCAAGTCAGAAATCTTGAAGTCTGGTCACAAAAAGCTCCTCTTTGACACACATGCACTGGTTCGACTCCTGGAAGACAATGGTATGAATGTTTTTGTATTCAAGACATCTCATACATGATTAGGTTCAGTGTCATTTATAATAGAGTAGAAGTTGACCAGAGCTCCTGTTCTCTGATTCAGGGTTCACCGTCCAGCAGGCTGAGGTTGTCATTAATTTGCTGGTCAAAACAACCAACTCCAACATGGATATCATGTATAGTGACATGGTCACAAAGACTCAGCAAGTAATATTTTTAACCCCTGATCTGAGATCTGCTCTTTTTGGCTTGATATGTTGATTATGCTACATGCATTGGACAGTTTTCATCTAAAAAAAAATAAAAAATTCTGTTCTCTGGATGACAGGAAATCATGCTGCAGAAGGTCATGTCTCATATTGCTGCAGTGAAAAAAGACATGATCATTTTGGAGAAAAGTGAGTTCTCAGCTTTACTGGCAGAGAATGAAGTAAGTGTTGCTTTCACGTTTGCTTTACGAACAGTTCTTAAGAGTACATGCTATAAGCAGTGATTTTCTGCTATTTAGCATCAGCAGAGAGATATGTGAATTTTCCAATGTTTTAAACATGGTATTGAAAAAAATATATACAGTTGGGCTCAGAAATATTTTGACATCTTCATGATTTGGACTCTGCATTCCATCACATTGGATTTGAAATGAAACAAATGAGATGGAATTGAAATACACAAAGCCTCCTCATTTCGGGGGCTCAAAAGTAATTCAGTCTTCTATCAGTACATCAAGAAACACTAGTCATACCATCACACCACAATGTGCAAATCATTAATCAGCCTCAAAAATAGAAAGGCCAGAAAACATCTAAAGAAGCCAGCCCAGTTCTAAGATCAACCTGTACCAGAATTATGGGAAGAAGAAAATTTGGAGAAGGCTTGGAACGGCTCATGATCCAAAGCGAACCACATCCTCTGTGAAACATGGTGGAGGCAGTGGCATTGGCATGTATGGTTTCCTGTGGCTCTGTGTTTACTGATGATGTGACAGAAGACAAAAGCAGCTGGATGAATTCTGAAGTGTACAGGGATACACTTTCCGCTCATATTCAACCAAATGCAGCAGGGTTGATTGGATGGCCTTTCACAGTACTACAGATGGACAATGACCCAAAACATACTGTGAAAGCGACCTAGGAATTTGAATGGCGAAGAAGTGGAATATTCTGCAGTGGCTGAGTCAATCACCAGATCTCAACCAGACTGAGCAGCAATTCACTTAAGACAAAACTTAAAAAAATAAAAAAAAAGCAGAAAGACTCCCAAACAAGAGACAACTGAAGACAGCTGCAGTAAAAACATCACATAGGCCTGGCAAAACATCACAAAGGAGGAAACCCTTTGTTTGGTGATGTCCATGGGTTCCAGACTTCAGGAAATCATTGCCTGCAAAGGATTATGAACAGAGTATTAAAAATGAGCATTTTATTTATAGTAATGTTAATTTGAGCCCCTGAAATGAGGAGGCTTTGTAAAAAAATTTTGCAATTCATAAATGTTTCGCATCTACAATCTCGTCCTTTCGGTCACTATCCAGAGCTCGTGATCACAGGTGAGAGTCGGAAAGTACATTGACCGGTAAATTGAAAGCTTTGCCTTTTAACTCAGCTGCCTCTTTACCAAAATGGACCAATACAGGATCCAGAACACTGCAGACACTGCACCAATCCACCCATCAATCTCTTGCTCCATCCTTCCCTGTCTCATGAACAAGATATTTAAACTTGGGACAAGAATTCATTCCCGACCCAGATAGAAAATTTCCGACCACCTACCATGGACTACATGGATTTAGAGGTGCTGATTATCATCCCAGCCGCTTCTCACTCAGCTACAAGCTGGCCTAGAGAGCTGGAGGTCCTGGCACGACGCCAACAGGATCATATCATCCAGTAAACCAAGACACGAAATCCTAGGCCCACTATATCGGAGTCACTCCCCCACTTTGCTGCACTGAGAAATTCTGACCACAAAAGTTATGAATAGAGTCAGTGACAAAGGACAGCCCTGGCAGAGTCCAGTCCCAACTGGAAACCAGTCTGACTTACTGCCAGTCATGCAAACTCCTACTCTTTGTACTGAATGGGGCTGAATGGCCCATAGCAGTCAGCCCTGTACCCTGTACTCCCAGAACTCCCCCCATGGGTTCCCACGATAGACAAAGTTGAATGCCTTCTCCAAATCCACAAAGCACATGTGGACTGGTTGATCAAACTCCCATGCACCCTCCAGGACCCATGTGAATGGGGAAAAAGTTGATCCAGTGTTCCATGACCAGGGCGAAACCTGCATTGTTCCTCTTGTAACTGAGATTCGCCCATCAGCCACTTTCGCTTCCCCAGTACCCCTGCATAAACTTTGCTGGGAAGGCTGAGGAGTGTGATCCCCCAGTAGTTGGAATACACCCTCCTGTCCCCTTTCTTGAAAAGAGGGAGTACCATACTTGATGTCCATGCGAAGTTGCAGAAACGTGTCAGCCAGGACAGCTCTACACCATCCAGAGCCTTGAGGTACCCCAGGCAGACCTCATCCACCCCCGGTACCTTGCCAACTATCCTGGCTTCTTCTTCACATGTGATGGGCAAACCCTCACCTAGCTCTGCCTCCTCTGAGGAAGGGGCACTGGTGGGATTGAGAAGATCCTCAAATTGTTCCTTTCACCATCTAATGACATCCCCAGTTGAAGTCAGCAGCCACCCCCCTCTTGTATACAGTGTTGGCTGGGGACTGCTTTCCTCTCCTGAATTGCCTGATGGTTTGCCAGAATCTTCTTGGCACCAGTTGATGGTCATTCTCCATGGCTTCACCAAATTCCTCCCACACCCAAGTTTTTGCCTCAGCAACAGTTGAAGCCACCATGCGCTTGGACCTTTGGTACCTATCTGCTGCCTCCAGAGTCCCACAAGCCAGCCAGGCTTGATGGCCTCCTTGAGTTCACCACCATGCCAGGCACCGACAACCTTGCAGCTACAACTCTGATCAGCTGCATCGACAATGGAGGCACAGAACAAGGCCCATTCAGGTTCATTATCTTTGGCCTGCTTCAGGATGCAGTCGAACCTTTGTCAGATGTGAGAAGATCTCTCTGACAGGTTCCTCTGCCAGATGTTCCCAACAAACACTTGCAACATGTTTGGGTCTTCCAGGTCTGTCTGGCATTCTCACCTGCCATCTGATCCAACTCGCCATTATGTGGGGATCTGTTGACTGCTCCACATCTCTCTTCACTTGGGTGTCCAAAACACATAGTTGCAAATTTGATGACATGACTATAAAGTCGATCATCAAACTGCATAAGGTGTCCTGGTGCCCTTATGTGCACTTATGGACACCTTTGTGTTTAAATATGGTATTCATTATAGACAAACTGTGACGAGCACAGAAATCCAATATTAAAACACCGCTCCAGTTCAGATTGGAGGGGCCGTTCTTCCCAATCACGCCCTTCCAGGTCTCACTGTCATTGCCCACATGAGCATTGAAGTCTCCCACCAAGACCATGGAGTCCCCAGAGGGGGCACTTTCAGTACTTCCTCCAAGGACTCCAGGAAGGCCAAGTACTCCGACCTGCTGTTTGGTGAATAGGCACTAACAACAGCCAGAGCCCACCCTCCCCAACCCAAAGGTGCAGGGAAGCAACCCTCTAGTCTATCAGAGAAAACATACAGTCTGCGAGCTGAGGAGCTATGAGTAAGCCCACTCCTGCGTGACGTCTCTCACCATGGGTAACTCCAGAATGGAAAGTCCAGCCCCTCTTGAGGGAGTCTGTTCCAGAGCCCAAGCCATGTGTTGAGGTGAGCCTGACTATATCTAGTATCTTTCAACCTCACACACCAGCTCAGACTCTTTTCCTATGAGAGAGGTCATATTCCATGTTCCAATGGCCATTTTCAGTAGCTGAGGATCAGAACATCCAATGTGGTGGCAGGCAGAGCCCAAAACATGGTGTGTGTCACTGTACAAAAACAGTGTGCCTGGGCCTAACTGTGAAGTGTTGGTTGAGCCCCTCAAGGAGTGGAATCAGTCATCCATGTTTGTCTATTTTTTCTTACAGAGAATCAAAGTAGAACTTGCACAACTGAATATGCAGCTCTCAGTATGTGACTGTTTCTGCTTTCATTTATAATTTTATAATTTTATTAATTATTATTACTGATTTTAAATAAAATATATATATTTTTATTAGTTAAAGCAAACTTTTTTGGACTCCACTGTAGTGACCTTCAGTCTTATGCTCACACTAGAGAATCAGTACTTTTAAATTTGCAGTAGATTTAACAGAATGCAGTCATTTATCTGTTAATAAAAAAAGCATGATGTTTGAATGTTTAACAAAAGGAAAAATGACTGTGTCCTTTAAGGTTAATTTTTAAGTCCTTTTAAGTCTTAATTCTGCATGTAATGCAGTTGATTTACAATAGTTACATTGTAATGGCAAATCCATATTTTATAAGTAACACTTGAGTAACTCAGCTGCTTCCAAGTGAGTTTTAGGGGAAGCAACTGCAGTATTGAGATATTCTGCCAATTTATTTTTACTTTCAGGACATGATGAATAAGGTACGACTAGATAATAAGCTGGATATGAACTTGGAAAAATCTCAAATGAATGAAATGGTGAGTTTGCTTGGTCAAAATTAGAAGCAAGTGAAAGTATCACTCACTTTCTGTACTTTGTTTCTGTTTGATTGAAATTCTAAAACAACATTTTTTTTAGATTTCTGAAAACCTTTTTTTTCCAGAAAGCAGAGCATGAAAGGAGGCTTCTTGGGACAAGGCACAGCATAATTGAGATGGTAAATAACATTACTGTAACAGTGTGACCGAGATGGTAAATAACATTACTGTAACAGTGTGATTGAGATGGTAAATAACATTACTGTAACAGTGTGACTGAGATGGTAAATAACATTACTGTAACAGTGTGATCGAGATGGTAAACAACATTACTGTAACAGTGTGATTGAGATGGTAAATAACATTATTGTAACAGTGTGATCGAGATGGTAAATAACATTACTGTAACAGTGTGATCGAGATGGTAACAGTATTTTCACATAGTGTGATCGAGTTAGTAGATAACATTACTGTATCAGTGTGATCGAGATGGTAGATAACATTAACCCAGTGTGATGGAGATATTAAATAACATTACCGTAATGTAGTGTGATGGAGATGACAGACAACATTTACTCATCTGTATTTCTCTGTTAAATGTTTTTATTTGATTCTGTACACAGTGAATCAGTGTCTAAAAATGAAACTTAGTGATCTGATTAGATTATAAAGAGATTAGATTTACTAGAACATTGAGGAATGTAACAGAAAACCAAAAGCATCTTATTTAACAATCTGTGTGCTTGATAGCATGACAGTAAGCCAACAGCTAACTAACAGGCTGTTTGCACATGCATCAGCAAATGTGTGTGAAAACTGCAAATGTTCTAGGCATAAGTTTATATATGAAAGCTAGTATGGTTGACGGCTGACCATACTACAACACCCAGTTTATAAAGCCAAAAATTGCTCCTAATCTCCTGACAAATATCCTGAATAACTCAGTATTGAAGATGATACTGGAAGATTTCTCCTTTTTCCAGATTGCTGAGCAAGACCGCCATGTGACTCAGAATAATGTGAAAATTGACACAGAAGTGGCTGGCCTGAAAACTATGCTAGAATCCCACAAACTGGACAGTATCAAATATCTAGCAGGTAATTGTATCACCCTTTATTTCTTAGCTGAACCAAATAAACAAAGCTCTCACCCCCATCCCAAATGGCCTGCTTTCAGTGAGGGTAAAGGCCTCTAACATGGTTATTATTGGTCAAATAGCCTTGCTCAGTGTTTCATTATGATCAGAGGGGAACCCTGAGCACCTGATAGTTTCAAGTGACCAGACACCCATGACTGGTGCTTTGTACTGGTCACATGACCAGACAGGCATTTCTGACGGGAGAGTTTATCTTGTTGTTCATTCCTTTGATGAGAATATTAAAATTTCTCAGTTACAGTGGAGAATAATCAGAGATCCTAACACAGCATTGGATAAGGTATTATTGTTTATAGATTCCAAAGTAAAAACTGTACATGATCTGGTCAATTAGTGTGGTTTTGGCAGCTGTCTTAAGGGGATGAGGGGTTAGGGGTTATGAATATATAACTGTGTAACTATTTGTTGTCAACAGCTAAATGCAACTTGTTTTGGTACAGGTCCTATGATTAACCAAAAGTGGAAATGCGAGTTTGACTATTACACTGGATATGTTAGATGTTTTACACTGGATATGTTAGATGTATTACACTGGATGTATTAGATGTTAGCGTGTTTCTTGAAGAAATTCCTGATCCTTTGGTTTGTTACTTTTGACTTTATGCAGGGTCAGTGTTCACGTGTCTTACAGTAGTACTGGGATTCTATCGAATATGGATGTGATTTCAGAGGATTCATTATAGTCTCACTGAACAATTGGATGTGATTTCAGAGGATTCATTACAATCTCACTGAACAATTGGATGCAATTTCAAGAGGATTCATTAGAATCTCACTGAACAATTGGATGTGATTTCAGAGGATTCATTACTATTTCACTGAACAGATGATACCTCCAAGGAACGACCTTTCAGTCAAAAGAAGTCACTCACAGTCACCTCATGAGTAGTCATTCCAGTCGTGACTGTCACTACTGTAGCAGATGTGCCATTGTTTGGGTCTCTCCTGATTCAGTGAAGAACCTTTCAGTGTCAACAACACTGCACACGTTTCTGCTGCTACAGATTTGTTGTTAACTGCCAACTGATTTGAACAGACTGAATTAAACTCAAGACATTAATGAATTATGTATTATACACATACATAATTTTGTATGAAATGTTTAATGGTAAATTTATTTTTGTGTGTATTTTTTAGAAATCAGTAAAACATGACAATTATAAGAAAAACCTTTTATGTTCAATATTGCCTTAAGCACTCCTATTTTGCATAGGCTTGAATATAGACCAATCTGTACTGATTGCGTGTTCAGTTCAGTTTTGTGTTCAGCTTGGGTAATCGGAGCTTGTTTTATGTATTTGATACAGGTTTGTTCATATGTTGTTGTCACGGTGGCCGCCCTGGCCGCCTCCCCTGTCTCGTTTGTGTGTGGGTGTGTCCATGTGGGGGTGTGTCTGTGTCGTATGAGTGAGGGTGAGTCTGTGTGTTTGTTGGTCTCGTGAATGTTCGTCCGTGTTCGTGAGTGTTTGTCGATGTCAGTCGGGACTGATCGTTACGTGTTACTTGTCACCTGTGTCTCGTCAGGGTGTGTGTATATAAGCGTGTACATGTCACTGTCTTTGTTGGTCTTTGTCCTATGTTGCCTGTGAACGTCCGCTGTGGTAAGCGTGTGTCTGCTTTGTTTCACATTTAATAAAACTGGTTTTCACTGCATTCGCTTGTGGAGTTCTCTCTCGCCTTTTAGCATTCCTCAACATCCACAACGTGACAGTTGTACACCGAAATGATTAATAAATGTAGATATAGAGAGCTTTAGCATGTTTATGTTGTGAGGTTTTTTGGCAGCACCCAGTGTGTGTTTTTGCTCACAGTAGAATTACCTGGTGATCCAGGGTGCTTAATGGATTCCAGTAAAGTGCTACATAGAAATATGGACCTAGTGTTTAGAGCATACAATGATCAAGTCGGAGTCAGTTCCTCTCACTAATTATATATCTTGAAGTTGGTGTATTGGAAGCAGGAAAAACACAAGGATCTGAGCGACTTTAACAAGGGACAGATTGCGATAGTTAGATAACTGGCTAAGATCATGTCCAGTTTTGTGGGATGTTCCAGATATGCCATTGTTAATACCTACCAAAATGGTCCAGTGAAGGATAAGTGGTCAACCAGCAGCAGCATCTCTAAATCTCCAATACATGGAGGCTCCACTTCTCAACTTGTAGCACTTGATATGCTGCTAACATCTGCTGCCAGGTACCACAGGACGCGTTCAGAGCTTTTGTGGAGTCCATATCTTGATGGGTCAGAGCTCTTTTGACGACTCGACCGGGATCTACACATTAGGTGGGTAAAGCTGATGCTGATGTAGTTGATGTAGTTTAATTTGGGGTTTTAAGTCAGTTACATATAACTGTTGTTTTCACTTTTGTCATTCTTGGTCAGAATGCCTTGTTCATTTTTTTATTTTGCAAGAGGCACATCAAACATCATCGCTTTCAGATGACAGCGGTCACTTCTCAGGTGATCATGGAACAGTTTAGAGAGAATGTGCAGAACCTCATGTTTTTTACAAATGGAAAAATGGTAGAGAGATTGACCTGCTTTAAGTTCCTGGGTGACTAGACAAAACCACTAGCCTGGTGAAAAAGGCACGTCAGTGACTGTTTTGTTAGAGCATTCGAGAAAGTCAAACTGCCTCAGCACCCTTCTACCAGTCACCACATACTAGCAGACATTATGGCGTAGAAGCACATTAGGAGATAAGAAAGCAGGTCACCAGCAGAGCACAGCCAGTGACTGGGTTCCATCTTTAATCCAACTGCACTTGTCAACCATTACCCACAAGGCCATTCTACTCCTATTCAATATCATTGTGCTGCTACTTATGCTGTTTGTTACTCCACTGCACTAGTGCTCTTACAAATGCTCACATATGCCTCAATATGCTGCTGTTCATTGTGGTTTTTCACCTTTTATATAGATGTGTACAGATGCTGTATTATTAAGCCAACTCCCCCCACCCCTTGTTGTTTACTAGTCTGAACCTCTGAAAAATGTAAAACAAAATTCATTGTACTGATGACTGATCTAAAATATAGGTACACGTTACATAACCTAGCTATAGGCATAGGTCAGCAGCAGAGAATGCCTCGATAAAAATCCAATAAGTGGCATTTGTAAATGATCTGAAGTATAAGTAAACGATCTTTTTTTCGTTTGGTGCGCTAGAGGGCAGTATAGCAATCTGATATACGAGTCAATTTGCCGAAGAAGGCAAATCGAGGAAGAACGTTTCACGTGGAAGTTGGGTTGTCTGAACTGCGTACATTTATTTGTGTATGTAAAAGGAACGTTTACAATTCCTACATTGCAAAAATACACCAGTTGAATGTACATCAGATCTGCTTTATTTTTTTCGGTCGCTGACATTCCGTTAATACTTGGTTCGATGCTTCCTGGATAATTGCTAGCAAACTTTCGTAGAAGATGGCTAGGTTAGCTATCTAGCTTGTTAATTAAGCAACAACGGGCAGTATGTAAGCTTGATTGTGTTTTCTGTTGCAATTTCGGGATGTTGTCCAAATTTTGCATCATGAACCGACCCTTATAAAAACCTTTCGTCTAATCTAGAATGAGCCACATCGAAAGACACTCTTGGCAGAGATGCCCTCTTTCCTTTTCATGATGCTGTATATAAAGCAATTATCATGAGTCTCCGGTAATTTGACGTTTCTTCAGCTTTCCACATTCGTACCCGCGTGAAGGCATTGTTTGTGGCTCTGGTTATAACGTTATATTTCCAGAGACTGAATGTTACATACACGCATACAAATGTGTATAGCCCATTTGGTGTAAGAGTTGCTGGGAATGAAGAACACGTCTGTTCAGACTGTGTTATTATGCTTTAACGTGAATAAAAGGCCACGCTCAATTTCCTTTACTTTAGATCCTGAATGAGCTCCTTCCTACGCCTTCAGAGAAGATGACCGAAGCATTTAGCAGTAGCAGTGAGGCCGTGCTACAGCGCACTGTGGAAGCGACTGCACCAAGCTGTCATGTCGGAGATCTGGAAGAGATGTATCAGATCATCGACACCTGTCGTTTCATTAAGAGTAATGGGTTCAAGAAGGTAAGATTTCCTGTTCTGTGTGTAAGCTTTATTAACACTTAGTTAAAGATATATCAGTTTACATAAACTTCAAATAAACTGATATGTACAACATAATACAAAAATAATTATTTTAGCAACGATATCCCGTATTAGTCCATTTATGAGACCCTTATGAATTGGCCATGAAAACATGGCGAAATCCGGAAAATGTCCTGTATTGCCATTGTACTGGGGGCTAAGGCTGTGATGATGTCGGATGTCAGAACGACTATCGTGGCGCAAAAAATTCATGGTAACGCTATTATCTACAGAATAATTTTGATGATCCCTCAACTCATTCCACTTTGTAATGAATAAAGATTTTCAATTGGAATATTTCATTCATTGAGATCTAGGATGTGTTATTTCAGTGTTCCCTTTATTTTTTTTGAGCAGTATATGTATATACACACATGCACAGCAGGTGAAATAAGTGTTGAACATGTTGGCAATTGTAGCAACACATGCAATCCACACATGCACAGAAATCAAACCATAGATTTCCATAAATTACGTTTAATAATAAGAAATGACACGGAAAAAGTATTGAAAACGCTTACTGAAATTTATTTAATACTTTGTACAAAAGCCTTTGTTGTACATTTGTGTATTCATCCTTTAATTATATGAAGTGTGCCAGTGCCGTTTGTTGATAAACAGTCCCACACCATGCTGTTCTCACCTCCAAACTTCACTGGTGGTGTTTTTTGGGGTGATTTGCAGTGTCTTTTGACCTCCAAACATGGTGTTTTATGGCATCCAAAGAGTTCAGTTTTGGTCTCATCTGACCAGACTATATTCTCCCAGTATTTCTCAGGCTTGGCTAAATGTTGCTAAGCAAACTTTAAATGCACTTCAACATGTTTTTTCTTCAGCAATAGAGTCTTGTGTGTTGAGCGTGCATACAGGCCATAGTGGTTGAGTGCATTACTTATTATTTTCTTTGAAACAATTGCACCTGCTGATTCCAGGTCTTTCTGCACAAGTAGTTCTTGGCTTTTGGATAACTCTTCTGATAATTCTTTTCACTCCGCTGTCTGAAATCTTGCGGGGAGCACCTGGTCGTGGCTGGTGTTCTCTAAATGTGTGAAATGGATGTGTTGCTACTGACAACTGGTAAGAATTTAATTCATAAGAATACACCTTTAGAAATATATTTACTTAAAAAATTGATGTGTTCAATATTTATTTCACCTGTTCATCCATACAGCTTGATGCCACACACACTACCAGCCATAATCTGATCGCCATACTTTTCACACAGTGGGACTGGCCAACAGGTCCAGATGCAGAACTAATTGTTTTTCAGGATTCTCGGATCACGTCTTTGAACAGTTCACCCGTAGTAGTTGAGTCAAATTCCAAGCCCTGGGTGAATGCCGATTTTTGTCGGCAACCTCCAAAACCTGTTGCCATGTGGAAAATGAGGAGCTAAAATCGTGTAGTGTAAACATGGAGATGTTAGTGCAGCAAATTGTGAATTAGAAAATAATATATAACAGGTCTGGTGTGGCCCACAGGCCTTGTGTGTGATGGGCCATATACAGAGTAATACTTACACTTATCACTTTGCATTTATTAATGAGCAATTAAACATACATTTACAACAATAGTACAACAAATACAACAAAACTAATTATTCACCTTCCCCTAGAACTGGGAACTGTAAAATTGGGGGTGGGTGTGAATCCCACTAAAGTCACCCAATAAATTTTAATATAAATTTAGAGTTCTCCAAAATGTCAATGTCCTTATTATATCTGAAGCTCATTTTCTTGTATTCTTCCAAACAGGCAGCATTGCAGTTTCCTGATGAACTTCTGGTAGATTCCATTGCTGTCTCAGCAGCACTTGAACGGGAAGCCGAAGTAAAGACTTACGTTCTAGGCGACACCTCGTACGGCAGGTAAGAGTCGCTCTCGTCCTTTCGGCTCTCTGCGTTAAGACATGCTGCCGTCACCACCGTCGCTCTCGTCCTTTCAGCTGCTGCGTGGACGAGGTCGCTGCGGAGCACGTCGGCGCAGAGTGCGTCGTGCACTACGGCCGATCGTGTCTCAGCCCGCCCACGAGGCTGCCCGTCATGTTCGTGTTCGGGAAGAGGCCTGTAAACGTCCCGCGGTGCGCCACAGCTTTCGGAGAGCTGTTCCCCAACAGCGAGAGCCATGTGGTCGTACTGTATGACGTCACCTACTCGCACGCCATAGGTAGACCAGTGTGGTTTGGCACCATAACACCACCGACACTTTGGTTTGCAGTAAAACACGATGCCACGTCTTGGACGTCAACACACGTGACCAAGCAGGCCTTGGTTCCTGCTGAATAAAATATTATTGACTAATCACATTCTGTAGGAAAAAAAATCTCTCTAATAATCTCTAATCAGATAAGACCACTACTAGTTATCAACACCTGCCACCCTCAAACTTTTGTGCCATCGTGACTTCCTTGCATATCTCTGTGACAACTTTTTTTTGCTGACTAATGTTTTACTGCACTGCTTTCTAACTGTGTATCAGCATTTTCAAAAACTTTTCCAACATGTTCTCTTTCCTCAGACGACTTCAGAAGTCTTGTGATTGACGGGTATCCCAACGTTGTGTTCTCTGCTATAACAGCAGACCACTCTCATGGTCAAGGGCAGGTTTATGGACCATTCAGTGACTGCAGTACTGCGGAGTGCGCGGGTGTTACGGTCATTCATAAATTCGGCAGACGCTTTTGTCTGAAAGAAGGGAAGACCATGGAGGACTACAGTATGTTCTACATTGGCCACGAGGGGCTTACGCTCACCAACTTCATGATGACGTGGAACCGCTGCACCTTTAGTTCATTCGACCCCGACACTTCGACAGCCCGAGCCGAGAAGGTCAACATAAACAGAGCGCTGATGAAACGCTACTACGCCATTGAGCGGGCGAAGGATGCCAGCGTGGTGGGCATCCTGGTGGGCACACTGGGCGTGGCCAGCTACCTAACAGTCATTGAGCAGTTGAAAGACTGCATTCACAAGGCCGGCAAAAAAAGCTATCTCTTCGCCATGGGAAAGCTCAACGTGCCCAAACTGGCCAACTTCTTGGAAATTGATGTCTATGTGTTGGTCGCTTGCCCGGAAAACTCACTGCTAGATTCCAGCGAGTTCTACAGGCCGGTTGTGACGCCCTTCGAGATGGAGGTGGCCTGCAACAAGCATCGAGAGTGGAGTGGAGAATACATCACAGACTTCCGAGATATTCTCCCCGGTAGCTACTTCCCAGTAGATTGTAGATCATTTTGCTTCACTTTGATTAGTTCTGTTTTGTTAGGTACATTCAATATAAAAGAATCATTTTAAAGCTTTTTTTTACACTTCACATTTAGTCGTACTTTAATACGTCTTGGTATGTTTTTTCTGTGAATTTTTGAGTGTTGTGCATTTGTCTTTTTTTAATTTTTTATTATTAATATAATAAACAGGCTTTATTGTAAATGTGCTATAAATGGATTGGTTGGAATAGGGCCTAAATACACAGTAAAGCCTAGTCATTACGTAAATGGAGGTATCATTTCTTTCTAAAAATCCCCATTAGCATTGCTGTGCCTGAAAGCCACACCCAACACCCTCTACTGTGTTACTGCTGCACCACGTCCAGTCACCCTGTAGTCCGAAACTGATTGGCGAACATCATAAAGATTGTGTGACAGCATATTTATGTACCATGTTTAATAGATCGCCTGTCCAGTGCACCTGTAATAATTAGGTACATGAAGTAGAAGTCTACTAAAGAGGCCTGTGAGGTTCGGTGGATCAGTGTGCTAACCTCAACGTTGCTTTGAACAGGAGGAAGCAGTCATGTGGACTTCCCGGAGCCAGACGAGTCCGCTAACGAGGAGCATGTGACGGATGTGTCATTGATCACTGGAGCCCTGCGCGCCTCCCATTTCAACACTTCCTTGGACTTGCCAAACACTTCCTCATCGTCTTCCTCTCTGGTCATCAGGAATCAGATCCTGACCGTGGCCAATACAAATACTGCAGGTAAAGACCCCCCCCCCCCAAGTTTCTGACGTTGCGGTTTTAACTTGACTGCGTTTTGCTGATCCTGCGCAGTTTGACAGTTTCCCTTTTAACACACCATCCAAACCATTGTTGAATCAGGTGTGTTTGAAGAGTGAAATAGTCACTGGCACCCCTTGCCTGAAACCTTGTGATGTTCAACATTTATACTTATTTTGGCACAGTTTTTCTAATTATTACAGAAAAGTTGATCCTGACAGTCATAAGTGGTTATTTAAGAGTGGAAATCCAACGTTCTTGCCCAACATTTTTGGCAGTGATTCTGGCCCGTTTGTCATGGTATAGCTTGAACCAGCCAAAGACGGTTGTATTTATATAACGTGGAGGAATGAAAGTGTTTAATGCTGGTCTTTTTGCTGTTACGTCGGCAGCATCCTTCCTGGCTGGCCGCAGCTGGCGGGGTTTGGAGCCCAAGTTGGGGGAGACGCCTGTGGTAAAAGCCGTGGAGGGAAGGCGAGGTATCGCCATTGCTTACGAAGAGGAGGGAGCGGAGAGTAGGGAGAGCCTGGGCTGAACGCACCAAAGACCAACGACGCTGAACATTCAGAAAGAACGTAGAACGTTGATGCATGTTAGCGTGGCTGCATCACAACGCACTGGGACAGGAAATCATTTGAAAATGCATTGTGTTTAGATTTTGTTTAGGTATTAATGAAAATAACCTAAAACCATCTTAAATATCATTAAGAAAATGCCAGGGATGGACTGAAACTTGAGGTGCTGCTTGCAAGTAGCTGCATCCTGAAGTGCATCTTACACACTCGGAATGTTTGGCCCAAATGATGTCGTCTTACTCATCAGCATTTATAGTTTGCAGTAAAGGCAATTATTGAAATGAGAAAAGCCATTTCCTATGTCGTGATGTCCTATGCTTTGCATTTGCGTTTCTTTCCTGCTTCTGTGATGATTGCTGTGTCACCTGGGAACACCTTGAAGCTTAGAGCCAGTGAAAACCTCAAGCTGGGGTGAGAGTCGCATTTTGTACCTGCTGCCGTTGCTGGTTTATGCTTAAGTTCACAGTTTTTGAGTAAGATTTGAGCAAGGTTCACAGTTTTTGAGTAAGATTTGAGCTACTTTGGCCTTAAGTACAGTACCTTTTTTCAGTACATAACAGATAATAGCTGTCATTGATGTATCAGCTGTGTGATCTAAATGTTACTCATTTGCACACCTTAATGTATTTGTAATTTTAGCATAAGCGTTTTCATTGTTTCATTTTTTATTTATAAACCACTTATAAAACAATTCACATTAGTGGTGAACTGGTGGTTTGTTTAGGTGAACATACAGGTGATAAATATGATCTATTTCCAACATGGTTTTTAAGGGAACATACAGGTGATAAGTCATTTATTTTCATCATACATGATTTTCAGGTGAAATACAGTGATTAAGTGTGATGCATACAAATGGCTGTGAAAATTTCCCAAGGACTGTTGCTTAAATATAAGATGATTGCGGTTTTATGGTGTCATTCAGCCATGACTCAGCTTATTGATTCTTGTTATGATCTGCAACGAAAGACGATGGAAATATTCCAACCTTCCCGTTGCACTCCCCTTCAAGCCACTCATCATTGACTGGAGTGGAAAGTAAAGAACATGATGAAATTTTAATCAAATGGCTGTGAGAATGCAGCAATATGTAGTTTGCCGCAGTTATGAATGTTCTGTGTTTTATATATACTAACAATACACAACGGGAGTTCTTACCTTTAGAGAGGACTGTGATTACATCACCTTCCCTGAATTCCAGATCTTCTGGTGTAGAGGCCTCGTAGGAGAACAGAGCCACCATCTCCTGAGCTCCAGCTTTATCCTGGAACAAAGAGTGAGAATGATTTGTCACAAAACTCAAAATTTGTATTTATCTATGCAAGGTACTGGTAATAGTTCTGGTTCATTCCTTTCAGCAAAGAGTTGAGAATAAAAAGAAAACTGAAAATGAAAATGATGCATACAGGTGAATCAGAGATGTGAAAGAACATGGAACGCTCAGTAAGATGAGGCTAGAAATCCTTACAAAACCGATTCATTTCAGCTGATACCTGAGTGGCTGAGCACCACATCGTCAGACGGTTGTTTTCCATGCAGCTCCACAGAGTCTCCATCTCTGCCTCGTCAACAGGCACTTTCTCACTGGATCCATGCTTGGCGTAGCTAGCATCAGACCAATCATTCAGAGCAGTAACTGCATAGTGTAAGCCTGGTACATTTTCCACCCCTATCATTAGAAGCTATGGGATGTAACTTGCATTCCCAGTTTTGGCTGTTATGTAATGATTGTACCTTAGCCTAAGTGCAGAGGCAGGCAGTTTGAGCTTAGTACTGATCGTCTGGAGGATGGCTGTTAATGGTTGGCCTGGTGTAACACAGATTGCTATGGTAAACGCGAAGTGCACTTTAATAATGCACCCAGACGTTTTAGGATCCTTAGTCTAAGAGGAAAAATGACAATACCATTAATACCATTTCTGTGATTCAAAGTTCAGTAAGTACTCAGACATTTAGTGTTGGGTTTGGCCAATGAATGGTCTTGTCTATGTAGGTTCTTTAATTCATATTTGTTTATTTGTAAATTTCTTTGAGTGGTGAATAATTGATGTTACTGCCTCAAGGCCTGCTGTACACACAGGTCTGCTTGGTGCTGCTCTTCGAGGTGGGGCTGGTATATCTTCATTTGTGTTTGATGGTGAAATCTGCTGAGCAGAGACTCATCGGTATTTCAATACACAAAGTAAATTTTTAAATAAGATGGCTTTTGCAAGAACACTTGGATAGTAAAAACATTTTCATGATTGGGTAGAAATATGTTAAATTGCATAAAGGCTAAGAGGTATCTTTCTCAGCACCTGTTGATATTCTGTATATAAGCTACTATTGCCAGTATTTGTGTGCCACGTAGCAAGTGTATTAAGTTTTCAATTAGTTAATGTTGAATTAGTTTTGTTAGTTCAATTAGTTACAGCTGAGGAAACTGGAAAACAAAAGAAAATTTACTTGAGTAAAAGTCTCTCTCCAAGTATTTATCCGAGTTTGTTTTATTTGCCAAAAAGTATATATTTATTTAGCTTATTCTGGTTTGTTTATTTCATTGTTGTTAATATTAGTATCAAGGAAAGTAGCAGTTGAAATGACACTTACCTGCAGCATTTTTGATGCCAGTGGTTCCAGGTAATTATATGGAACAATCCCTCTCTGGTAATAATGAGAAAACAAAGGAAATTAGTGTGATTAAAACTCAGTTCAAACACACGTTACTGGTATGTAGCATGTTATGATAAGATGGGGGCTCTGTGTTATTATACAAAATGTATCATTAGAAATTATTTTATTCTCAGCAGCTGTATTAATATATTTCAGTACACAAAAACCGACCTGTGGAAGAATAATAAATATCCATTGTACTATCTTGATGTTTGAGTTATTTATTAGCAACAATGTGTAACAGTGCATGACCAAAAAGTGCATTTACTTCCTTTAAACAGATTTTTACAAATGTATATGTAAATCATACATGGTGCTGCAAGTGTAGACCATCATTAGGGTGGTGTAACAAACACTGTGACATAAAGGACACATGGGTATTTGCACTGCTAATTCAGTGAAAGATCATGTTCTGTCTCCAAAAAAACATGAATAATGGCTAATTTCTTCCAAATGTTCTGTAAGGTTAGAAACCACCAACAGACATACACACACATATATACCAACACATAAAAAGACACACCCTTCCGTTAAAGATTACAGATGCCCAGTTGTCCTCCCCTCTTTGAAGAACAAAAACAATGTTGCCCGGCAACACGGCTAGCTCCTCGTTGGTCTCGGGAATCAACTCATACAGAACAGTGTGAGGTTCACCTTCAAGGGCCCTGCAGATTTCAAGCATGGATACTTTTAATAACACTCCAAATATCTGGGATAGCAACGCCGTAGGTGAAAAGAAAATATATCAGAGTGCATCCACTAGATTTACCTCAATACCTCGGGTGCCTTAGGTACACTTGGTGTATCTTCAACCTGTTAAAAAAAAAAAAAGTAAGACAAGACATTTTCATGGAAGCCAAGATGCATCAGGAGTGCATGAAGTCATTGGAGGCGCACTTGGTTGCCTCAACTGGAAACATTTTTATGAAGCAGTCTGGTCAGCTAGCCAAGTTAATATCTGTTCTAATATGGTGAAAATCATGTAACTGCCATTGATTTAACTGTATAAGCAAAACTCCAAGGTGCTTGGATTTCTATTAAGTGATTAGTTCACCCAGTCACACTAACCTTTTTAAAAGTAAATGATAACCAACGATCAAGTTTAATTTTTAAATATTCAAATGTAGTCAGAGATTAGTATGAGAAACGTTGAACAGGCGGGGGGGGGGGGGGGGGGGGGGGG
>JAOYMR010000016.1:346851-361002 GCA_025802075.1 Tenebrosternarchus preto | reverse complement strand
TTTTTAAAAGTAAATGATAACCAACTATAAAGTTTAATTTTTAAATATTAAAATGTAGTCATTTATTTGTATTAGAAACGTTGAACAACCCCCCCCCCCCCCCATTAATTATTACCAATTTAAATCCATGATCCAGCCCCCCTGTTCCTAAAAATGATCCTATTGTATAATTACTACCATCCTTCAATCTGGGGACACTAGGGTGATGTTTTCTTTCTTTTTCCTCAAGGACCCCTACTCCATCCTAGTTTCCAACACAACCAAACAAGAAGATTTGGTGTTCTTGTTTTCACGTTCAGGCATGTTGGGAGCTAGGTTAGAGTAAAACTGTGCGCCAACCCAGTCCTCGGCTGGGAACACGCATCACTAGAACACACAGATCTGAAAATGACTCACCTGAGGCTTGAGAGAGGCGAAATGACTCACCTGAGGCTGGAGAGGAGCGAAACCAGAGAAACTATCGGCTGGAACAACAGAAGACAGAACCTGTGGACAGAGCATCCATAGAGTCAGACTCTATTGACACTTTTGGGGGAAAAAGTCTTGTTTTCCCGGTGTTATTGATCATATTATGATGTGAAATATGATGCTTTGTCTGGGTACCTTGGCCTTTCCAAGGTAGTCCTTTTTCTCCAGCTCTGCCACATAGCGCTTGTTGGGTTTGAACAGCAGTCCTGATTGAATCACCACAAGAGAGAAGAGCTTCTGTTTCTGCATACAAAAAAGGCAATGGCATATATAAGCATTAACAATAACCGATATTGAAAACTACATCTGGAAACATTCAGACATTGCTCTGCTCTAAAGGAGCGTCCACTGGAGCCAGGAGCTGAAGTGTTCAGTTACATTACTTTGAAAGTAATAAGGTGCATTTCACAGGAAATTTGAATGTTTGAAAACAATGGAGTATAAAGATGTATTTCATTTTTGTTCACACATTAAGTTCAAAACGTTTCAAAATAGTATATGATTTCTTCAGTTAGAATGAATATTGTTCTCATGTGGACTTCTCTTTGTAACTTCTGCAGCCTATGTGGCCTGACCACAACTGATGCAACATCTTCACGTTCCCCAAACAGAAATCAGCTCACAACAAGCCTATGAAATACAACTCAAAACATGTTGAATGCCTTCTTTTCATTTCATTACATACTAATACAGAAAAAAACTAAACCAAACCAACACAAGTACAATTCTAGTACAATGTGGGGCATATTTCTTAATAAACTGTATTAAGTTAACCAACCAGAATGGATTCTAGAGCCTGGTCAATGTGCCCGATTTTGGCTTCTGTACGGAGGTTAAGAGCTGAGAGCAGGTTTTCTTGCGCTGTCTCCCACTTGCCCAGCGTGGCATGGACCAATCCGATGTTGTGTAGCACCTTAACGAGCAGAGCCATTAAATCACTGTTTTATCTAATACTTTAACATCATCAGTTTCTCCATGTGAAAGCATGACTTAAAATGTTTTAATAAAAAAAATATTTTTTCATTTTTGTAATGGTGCATCACAAACATTCCTTTAATATTAAGAAAATATTAATTTACTGGAAGTACTGTAATTTATGCTGTTTATTTGGATGTAAGTAATGATGTCAGTACTGTTATTACTCCAGCATTGTTCCTATTGCATTCGGTGTACACAGTTTTATTGTTGAATGTGCTTTGTGTAACCCTTCTGTGTGATTACTGTGGTGACCTTGTTTTTGTAAATGTTAATCTCTGAAAACCAATACATATATAATTTTAAAAAAGAAAACATTAAGTTGTAAAACGTTGTGGATATCTCTTCTTAAGCAAAACTCATTAAGTAGGCTTCCTAGTTATGAAACCAAAAGGCCATGTGACTTTTATGGCACAGTAAAACATATTATGGCAAGAATATCTCTAGGTTTACATTTCTACATTTGATGATGCCATTAAAGAATGAACTAATCAGCATAATACGCCAAACCATTCTTACCTCACATAATACTCCAAACCATTCTTACCTCACAAGCATAAAGTTTGTATCTCAGCCCGAGAGGTTTGTAGTCTATCAGCTGATTCCCTCTCAACTCCTTAAAAGCTTGCTGGAAATCCAACAGTGACTCTTCGAACCTTAAGACATATTTTTAGATTTGTTGTGAATAACAAACTCAATTTATATAGGCCCAGTAAAAAGAGTGTGACTTAGTATAATAGATATAGCCTATCTATTTTGTAGATATTAAAACCTTCCCTGTAATACCATAATGTATTTCTTTTTGATTTGTTGAAACACTCTATGGTATATTACTCTGTATGGTATATTACTCTGTATGGTATATTACTCTGTATGGTATATTTACTCAATAAGAACTGATGTCTTACTTTTCTTTTCTGTAGAATGTAATTCCCCTTTGAAAAAAAGCTACAGCCAGATGCTCATCTTTGCCAATGCTGCTGTCAAATGCCTGTGAAAGAGAGAATCAGTTTAGCTGCGACTTTTACTTCCTTTTTTCTCTTAAGGTGAACTTTTTTTTTTTAACATACATAGCCTAATTTTAAGCTGTACTAAGATTTGAGGTATACAGTAAACCATGCTGCCGATTGACATTGAAATGAACTGTAATCACTTAATAACTTATAGTGGCAGCTCAGTGTAAAAAAAGACATCGTTAGAAACATCCACCTTTTCAGCAGCATCAAAGTCGTCGTTGTTCAGATGGAGACATCCGATGTTGAAGGCAATTTTAGACGTCTTATCCTCGATGTCCAGGAATTCTTGCAGAGCTGAGGCTGTGTCTCCCTTCTCTACATAAGTCACAGCGTCTGCCCACTGTCGCAAAGAATTCACAAAGGACATGGTTCTTCCACTGCTGTTAATGCCTTACCGACAGCTTCTCTTCCAGCCAAGAAGAACTTGAAACTGAACTCAGAACTACTGCTCTGTCACAGAGGAAGTGGAGAAGTGATGCAACCAGTGCCAGCTATTTGTGTATTTTAATACCCCATTAAAGTTTATTTGTCCTTTCAGTGGTCTAAAAAATTGTTTTGATGTTTGTTTGTTTTACGTTTGTGCTACATCAGCTGGTGTGTGACAATTTTATTACACATCAGCTTTGTGATGTGCAAATCCAGGCTACAAATATAGTCTCTTTCCTCCTCTTGCTGCCCCAAGTACACATTCAATTTCTTCACTAAACAGAGTGATATCTAATCACTGAGTAATGTTTGGAGCTGTAGGCTAAGGACTTTGAAACTACTCGTGCTTGGACCTAACAGCCAACATGGCGATGGTTGCCTGAGCAACCATGGAGCAACCACTGGAGCAGCTGGGAGGAGGAAATGGCATTTCCAGCTCACAGATCTCTATGGTTAGAGATTCATGGCATTTCCTGTCAGTGTAAATAGACAGTTAGGCTGACATGGCTTCGCTGCAGATCACGGCTGCCTTTAAATAATCAAAACAGCGTCTGAAGAAGCTTTCTCCATGAAACAACCACTCTTCACTGCAGATGAATGTGGCGGTGGGTTGACGTGCTTATGTTAGCGAGCTAACATGGACCTAGGTTCAATGCTATACAATAGTTTAAAAGATGTAACATGGAGCACGACTACTCTACCCCTGGATCGATTGGTCAGTGCTTACAGACTACCGCAGATTGTAAAATTGGACAGCGGTAAGATTCATTTCTAGTCAATAATAGCTACTAACTTTAACAGTCTTTGGGGTTAATTTGTCTTTTCAATTGTGTTTCTATATTAGTTATTCATGTGGTTTGGGAATTTGCTCGGGAAAACTTGCCCACAACTCTTCAACAATCTGGAGCGTGGGTGGCAATGTTACTGGGTTGGAATTCCAACAACTAGCCAGCTAGCGTTAGCGTGCTAGCTATCTTGCTAGCTTGCTGGTTTAATAATGCCTTTGATTAGTTAGCTAGCTAACTTGTCGCTAACATAGCAGCAGCAATTTGTTACAAGGTAGTTGCTTGAGAGTATAACTTAAAATTCAACGAGCTTTTTTTCGTTTCTGGCAGCAGATCGCAAAAGATGCAACCCGCCAGTTAGCTACAAATATGAGTTATTTGTCAACAAACCGGTCAGTTTAGTTGTTATTTGTCACATTGAACGTCAGATAGCAAGGAGTTGGTAGCTTGCTAACGTTAGCGAAACTGTAGACAAACTAGCTAGCCGCGGTGTTACAAAATCACTAGCTACCTGGATGAACCGTGTTAGATTGCTAGCTATGTGTTAAATGTTACATATTTACTAAAGTTGTTCTCCACATATTGGCTAATCATACAATTATTTCATGCTTCATGTAGCTAAGGTGTAATGGACCTGCACAAAGCGCACCCTAGGTAGCTATTGGTACAGGGAAATCTTTTCAGACTACCTAAAATTGCAGAAGTTACAGTAAATCGATAGGATTATTTTGTCGCTACTGTCAAAATCATTAACATTAGCTGTCTGGATACTGTGATTTTCACCCTTGTGTGCTCTGGGAGGGTTGTTCTGGTTTGAACACTCGTCTATCGAGTTTTGTTTAATGGAATTTCGGACAAAGCTTTAAAAAAAATGACAACAAAAAAAAACCCGATTTATAATCTGCTGATGGCATGCAAATAAAATCTAATCCATAATTACTAACACTAATTAATAAGGACCTTCAACAACCTATCCAATGGCACCCCACTGTACTGGAAAAATTAATTTAGTCTGGTTTAAAGTATTGAACTAATGGGAATGGGTTGTGTGAAAGAACTTGTCGGGTGTGAATTATGAATGACTGTAGACTCTATGTAAATAAGGGCAGGAAATGCTTTGGTGCATTTTGAATGACTTCTCAGAGCATTTCTTTGAGAAGAGAAGAACCGAAGAGGTCATATCTTAGTAATTTAATGCAGAAGGCCTGTGTATTTTCCTTTGTTACCAAATGTTTGTGATTTTTTTACACGTTTTTACACCTACATGTCTTTAAAAGCACTATATGTCCTGTGTCCTTACTACCTGGCTAACCTATCATGCGGATACGATCGTATTTCCATATTGATGTAGATAAGTGATAGGCTTGTCTTTCTCTCCAGGGGAGTCAGTGGAAGGGCTAAGAGAAAATGACTACCTCTTGATTCATTCATGCCGGCAGTGGACCACGATCACCGCGCATAGCCTCGAGGAGGGCCATTATGTCATCGGACCGAAAATCGAGATCCCTGTCCATTATGAGGGTGAGGCCACTCACTTTGTTGTGGTCTGCATTGTGCAGGACTAGTGCATTTTCTTCCTCTCCCTTCATATGCATAAGTTCTTTTATCATGTAAGGAAGGCACAGTAGACAATAGGGAGATTTGATAATATTCACAAGCGTGTAATAAAACAATGAATTGGGCAAAACGAGACACTGGGCAGTCAAGTAACTGCAAAGTATTTTTTTTTTCAGTACTTTTCGAATACATTTCACTAAATATAAGCAAAAATCATACTGATTCTATCTGTTTGCTGTCCAAATAGTTGTTTGACCACAGTGAGCAACGCAGGCGGCAGCTGAATAAAGCTGTAACATCAGAATGGCACATGGTGATTTTTATTCTGGTGAACAGGCCAGTTCAAACTGCTGGAGCAGGACAGGGATATTAAGGAGCCCGTGCAGTACTTCAACAGTGTGGAGGAGGTGGCGAAAGCATTTCCAGAGCGAGTCTATGTCATGGAGGAAATCACGTTCAACGTTAAGGTGTGGTTTTCTCCGTGAATCCCTATGAAGAGCTCCTCGTCTTCTAAATGTATGACTGTATTCTTTTAAGTAACTTTCCTAACTTTTGCAAGTATCTGTACTCTTTGTTTTGCAATTACCATATTATTTGGTTCGTTTTGTATTTTAAGTGCTTAATATGTAATCTCATTATGTGTACTGTTACTGCCTTGCCCTGACTAGCAGAGGCTGATCGGCCCGAAAATCAGACACACACAGTGCATTCATTGTCCTCTGAGCTGAATTCACAATGACTTTGCCTGCTTCACAATGCAAAGTCCCATTGTTTTAGAATGAAAGGTTATTTCTGCATTATATTATTATAGCTGGTTAAAAAAAAAAAAAAAAAAGGCTGCTTCTATTAACCGCATCCAGAAGTTTCTGTACATCGGAGAGGAAGTTGAGCTTAGGGCTTCGTTAATGAGCTGATGTGTCCTCTACAGATGGCCTCAGGGGAGTGCAACGAGGACACAGAGGTGTACAACATAACGCTGAACACGGGCGACGAGCTGACCCTCATGGGCCAGGCGGAGATCCTCTACGCCAAGACGTCGCGCGAGAGGTCTCGCTTCAACACCATCTTCAAGCGCATCGGCAAGCTCAACTCCATGGGCAGGCTGGGACGCGGCAAGATGCCATGCCTGATCTGCATGAACCACCGCACCAACGAAAGCATCAGCCTGCCCTTCCAGTGCCGCGGCCGCTTCAGCACGTGCTCGCCGCTGGAGCTGCAGATGCAGGAGGGCGAGCACACCATCCGCGCCATCGTGGAGAAGACGCGGCTGCCCGTAAACGTGACCGTGCCGGGCAGCCCGCCGCGGAACCCACACGACCTGCACGTGATCCGCGAGGGCCACCGCTACAAGCTGGTGAACGTGCAGACCAAGACGGTGGTGGTGTGCTGCGTGCTGCGTTCCAACAAGGTGCTGCCCGTGCACTTCGCCCTGCACGTGGGCGCCGGCGCCGGTGCCGCGGCACTGCCTCGCCTGCTCGTGCCCGAGGGCATGTTGCACGGCGAGGCCTGGATGGAGACGGTCGTCCACCGCTGGTTCACCTACTGCCAGGAGCAGTTCAACATCGACGACTACTCGCGGGCCGTGCGAGACGTGCGAGTCGACTGGGCGGAGGACGGCAAGAGCCCCAAGAAGGGGGGTGGGGGGGGGACCAACGGCTGCCCCGCCCACGCACACCTGCCCAGCTCCCTCAGCTCGGCCCGGGACGAGCTCACGCAGTCGTTCCACCGGCTCTCCGTCTGCGTCTACAGCAACAACCTGCACGGTAACAGCGAGGTGAACCTGCAGGGCTGCGTGAGCCTGTACGGAGAGTACGTGCCTCCCGAACCGCCGGACGCCGATTACCTGTTCACCGAGCTTTTGGACAGCTCGTCCAGCCCGGGCGGCCCGGGCAAAGCAGACTTGCCCTACGAGGAGCTTTGGTTGGACCACGGGAAGAAACGCGGACCCACCCACGAGCACTCGGAGGCCGGCCGCGGGAGCGCCGGGTCGTCTGGCTGCCCGCCCGTACCGCCGCACCTCAGCACGGGACCCGCTGGCACCCTGCTCAGCACAGACATCAGTCTACCTCCACCTCCTGTGCCTCCAAAGTCTGAAGCTGTGAGTACCCTGGGCAAAAAAAAAAAGCTTCGGTTTTGCTTTCCTCATCTGACGGGCAGCCTGTTTTTGTAAACACACTCAGCTAAAGCACAGCTTAAATTCCAGTCCTGGTGATTCTGAAGCATTTCAGTGCATGCCCATCAGTAACCTTTTATCTGTGTAATTGGCTTTCATTTGCTCAAATCTTGTACTGGTTAGAGCCGTTTCTTCAGAAAGCAAAGCTCTTATGATTACAGGTTTTTATGAGACAGGAAAACATAATTGCAAATATTTGTTAGAGCAATCATCACGCCCTGATACTAACTGCTTTTAGTGTTATGCAAATACACATCTGAATATTAGTAGTGTCGACATAGCCTAAATGTCTGACCTTCTAATAAACTTAGTAAATCGTTTTTCACCCAGTATCGGACGTAAAATAAGATCTGAAGTCTGACTGCTAGCATTCGTAAATGTAGCTGTAAACGTTCACCGTTCGGGAGGGGAAACATAACCCAAACAAACCCTCAGGAACTTTTGCCAATTACTGCAGAGGGGCATGTATCAACATGAGGACAGGATTTTTGTTTACCAAAAATTAGTGTAGCAAAACTGTCATTATCATCTGGTAGAGCGAGTAACACTTCAGACGTTGACAGTTTAACTCCCAGTCCTGGAAGTGCAGCAAAATCTCCTTTTTAATGTCAAGATTTAGGAAGGGACAAAAAAGGGAATCTTGTGCCTGTTATCTCGTCAGAATCTGTGTTCCCATATTGTTACACCCAGATCCACATGTTAAAGTGTTTTCTAATAGTTATTTACTGTTATTTCTGTTTACCCAAGGCTCTCTGCATTTCATATTATTTATAGAAATGTTTCAAGACCAGTCTTTAATAATCTTGTAACCCTTCCTTGCCTGAAGGTAAATGTCACTGTGGTCAAAAAGCACAAGTGACATTCTCATATAAATGAAACATTGTATGAAAGGAAAAAAAAACCGAACACAATGGCACACATTTGTCAGTTCATTTCATATTTGGATAAGTTAGTCATTTAATGTGAAAGTTTCCATTCCAAAGACACCATTTTCAAAAAAAACCCAAAAACATTTGACAAGTGGTTGTAGAAAAAGGAAGGTTTTTAAAAGGTTTGCTTTGTGCAGGTGAAAGAGGAGTGTCGGTTGTTAAACGCTCCCCCCATTCCTCCGAGGAGTTCCAAACAGTCGTCTCTGAGCTCCAGCGGGGTGGTTCCGTACCCCCCCACCAAGCCGCGCCAGACAGACACGCGTTCCCCTAGCCCGTCCCTGTCCTACTACTCTTCGGGCCTGCACAACATGTGAGTACAGCACCGCCTCCAGCAGCCAACCTCCCCCTCCCCCGAGGACTTAGCGTATTTATGATTTAGCTCCGCCCCTTGTCTTTCAGAGGAGGAGATGGCGACCCCCCGAGAGAACCAGACGAGCCCAGCCACGCATGTTACCCGTGCAGCTGGACGCGAACGGACTCCAGCGATGCTGGTGCCAATCCGCACTCCTGCCTCGGGTCGTCCAGGGACACCGCTTTCTCACGTCTGTCCTGGCCCAACAACTTCTGCGGGGGCGAGTCACACAAGGGGGAGGAGTTCTTGTCGACACAGTGTCGCAGTTACTCCAGCTACCCGAGGAAAAGGACCCCTGCCAGCTCCAAGGCTCGAACCTCTGACCTCTTCAACAGGGGGGAGAGGTTGGAGAGCTGCACTTCCTCCAAAAAGACCCAGCAGCCTGCCCAGGTTTGTACTAAATCTACAAGTTATACCCTGGAAATATACAGAGACACACCCACCAAGGAATGTAACACTAAGCAAAGCCAGTCCTGCCCTATATTGCCGCCAAGAACCCCGAAATCCAGCGACCCCAAGAAAGACAGGGACTCCGTGAGCATTGAAGTCACAGAACTCCAAGTGCCAAGCTGCTCGGCTGAGAAACGCGCACCGTTCACCGCGGGGTTGCCATGGCATCCGCCGAGCAACCTGTCAGGCCTTTCTATCGAAGAGGTCTCGAAGTCACTGCGGTTCATCGGCATGTCCGAGGACATGGTCGCGTTGTTTGTCGGAGAGAAAATTGATGGCAACTTGCTCCTGCAGCTAACAGAGGAGATCCTTTCAGAGGACTTTAAGCTAAGCAAACTACAGGTGAAGAAACTCATGCAGTTTATTAGTGGCTGGAGGCCCAAAATGTAAGCTTGAACAAAACGAGTCTACGGCAAAACTTGCACTGTGCAGCACAAGCAGCCTGTGACGTCTTGGTCTTCAGTATTGCATTAGACTGTTTATATTCTATGCACAGTCAGAAGCCTTGTAATGAATTTTACCGGTGTGTGTGCGTGCGTGCGTGTGCGCGCAAGCGTGTGTGTGTCTGTGTGTGTGTGTATATATACATGGGTGCTTTGTGTATTAACTTTCATGTCTTGATGTATATCTCTATGTAATCTCTGTGACCTTATGGTACCTGCACAACAAACGTAACACTTTGCTCAAACCCAAAGCCTTTGAGAAATATGAGATTTGAGAAATATGAGGCTCCAGTTTCTTTGGTTGGTGATCAATAAACAGTGTGTGCCACAGATATTCAAGGACCTCCTTTATCAGTCTTGGTGTTTTTAACTAAATTTGATAATACATATCATTACTATTCACCTAACTCCTCCATACTGCCAATGTGTCATTTCATCAAGCAAATAATAGACTGCACTCTTTAAATAAGTTGACGGTGGTAATTTTGGTCATTGGTTTTCTGCACTCTAGCTTTTAGATCTGAATGCAAGTAAATCATTTTTTTATGCACAGTTACTGCTCTGTAGTTGCTACAGTAGTTCATGTAGCTCACAAACCTGAGGTCTAGTGCTGACTGGGGTTTGGCGTTTGATTCTGCAGTGTATTAGCAGATTAAGAACACTGCCCAGAATCGATATGTAGGCACAGGAGGCTGTGCCCACAGAAAAGGATTCCCTAGCACAACTTCAGAAGGTCCACTGTTTAGCCTTCAGACAAAAGTTTGCTAAAACAAGTACAAAACTAAATCTTAAGGATAGAAATGAAAGGTTAATCTGTACCACAGTGATTAAAGTGGGAAGAGAAAAGAAGGAACTGTGTGATCTAAAGCATACTATCTGTGAAACGTGCTGGTGTGGGCATGCCTGGCTGCCAGTGGACAAGCCTGGCTGAAAATCTCCAGGAAATAAAACGGTATTTCTGTGTTTTAGCCTCATAACCTTTGACTCCAATAGGCTGGAGTACAAAGCCAAAACAACTAATTGTGTTGATGTCCAATTACTTAAACTACGGTGTGAGCATGTGGTTACATGACACACGGTTCTGCCCTCTCTGTGCCCTTCATTTGCCTGTATGATTCAGTTAAGAACACTGAAGCAGAAAAAAAAAACATTACCGGTTTCCGTGCCTGGGTGCCAACAATTCCCCAGTACAGATCACTTTTTATAATTTACAGAAATTATTTTGAAATCATAGCCTTTTATTTAGCACAAGGATTTTTGTACTGCGTCTAGTTAGCTTCCTGGCACAGAAATTGTCTTCAAAATATACTACTCCCCCCCCCCCCTTTAGTTCCCAGATGTTCCCATAATTCTATCTCTGGCTATAGGTACTGTTGTTACTGTAGGTTAAACTTCATTAAATCATAATGGCTGTTTATTTGAGCTGGCACATAATCCTGCATGTACATGAGAGAAGTAAGACACCAGATATTCAAGTTGAACAGTTTAGAGGTTTTTTTTTTTTTTTTTTCCCTTTTCTTACTTTTCCAGAACCAACATCTGTTCACATCACTCCTCTCCAAGTCCCCATATCCATACACGCACCGTGGAAGTTTGCTGTTGGAAACTGTCCCGTCACAAGCACAAATAAATGAAATGAATCTATCAGCTGGCCACAATGATGGAACACTGATGAGCACTTGGTCGAATGGCAGAAATTCTAAGACCACAAACATGGAGACTGGGATTACTGTGAAAATCTCATATAAAAAGGTCATACACTCTGCGCTGTTCCATGAAGTTACTAAAGACCATTAAATAGTCATTCAACACGAAAGACTTGCATGTTTCCACACGTACATATCGAGTGCATGTCGTCACGCCCGTTCAGATCCAGGGCTCCCAACCTATCCACACTCTGCCAAGTAGATTGGCATCAGTTGCTTGATCGATGAGGCAGTCCACCTGCTCTTCCACGCTCAGGTCTTTCTCCCCAAGACGAGCGCGGACGTTGTGCTCCTCACTCCCCCGAGCCACAGCCAGCATGCCCTTAAACGAAGAATCCTTCTCAAAGCCCAGCCGCAGCTCCTCACTGATGGGGAAACCGATACAACGCAAAACACTCACCGTCACTTTTCGGAATTGAACACCCCCCCACCTCCCCCAGCCCATTTTTTTTTTACAGATTTTCTTTACAGACCATTCCTGACCAGCTGTGTAAATCCTGAAATTAGATTCAATTTCAGCTATTTTAGGGTCTTGTTTGAAACCACAAAATATAATGGCTGAGTATACGTTAAACAATGAAATAGTTTGGAACATGAGGCTAGTAAACGTTAAGGTCTGCAATGTGGTCTGAGCTAAATCTAGTGTAGAAGAGAAACTAAATTAAGGGGACTGAAAGAAAAGGGCTCCAGGCATGGAGAAGGTGTAATCGGATCCATCACTGAGCAAAGGTAGATGGGCATACCTTGTTATAACTGAAGGATTGGTTCCCTCTAGTTTCCTCCGAGCAAAATCGACCTTTTGTAGTGGGTACCAGTTGATTTCTCGGGTGTCCACACTTTCAGTCCAGGTGCCTCCCTTCTTCAGTTGCTTCAGCTCGAAGTTCTGATGAAAGAAGTAGTGCCCAGTTACACCTGAAACCTAAATATTACCACCAGGGCTGGGACTTGAAGGTTCAAAATAAATTTTGTTCTAGAGCCATATCCATTAGATACGCACCTCCTTAAAAAGTAGCTTTAAAACTCATCTGATCCCTTACCTCCAGATGTTCACACAGGGTTTGCGTACCTTCCAGTCGAGCGAGGGCTCCTTGACGAACACGTCCATGGTGTTGAGCAGCAGGTCAGGGTCACGTCTGAAGGCGCGGAGCGAGTGCACCATGACACTGCGGATCAGACCAGACTCCGCCATGGGCCGCATCAGACCCACAAACTGCCGCGTGAGCCGGAAGGGCATCAGCTCCGGCACTGGCAGGAACTGCGAACCCCAGAACGCACACTGGCTTGTCACGAAGACCATAGCATAGACATGCTGTATTGAACCTTTGCTTGTTGTTTACTTTCTGGGCAGTTTTTTTTTTTTCCTGGGCCGAATCACGGTTCTTACGAAGGGGAGAGAACTAAAAAAAAAAAAAAGCCCGTCAAGAACATAACCGGTGGGTGAGGAGCGCATCCCACCTGGGTGGCCGATCCAAACGCGTGGCCGAAGTCGATACCGATCATGCCGCCCGTCTCCGTGTTGATCATGAAGTTGGAGAGGTGGCGGTCCCCGATACCCAGAGCCCAGTGGCTGATGCAGAGGAGCGCGTGAGAGCTGGTGAAGTGCGAGCGCAGCGAGAGGAACGCCTCGGGGGTCGTGCTCATCTGGACGAATGCCCGTCTGGAAGCCGTGGAAAGTCACCACCACCAATGTAGTCACCATAAAGAAACACATCATCAGTCCCAGTATCTTCAAGACTTGTGTTAACATCATTGCAGTTCCATTTTGGCTCCATCACTATGAAACAACACTAGCTGGCACTTTACTTTACTGCCTCTAGCCAGCTTGAGCGTGGTGCCAAGCTATAAACAGCTTATTCCAAGTCACAGACAGCAGAAAAGGGGCACGCGTCTCCCCACTACTCAGCACCTCTCGATGACCTACAGGGGCTGGCCAAGACCCAGACAGACTGCAGAGCAGAATAAATTGGAGCAGTATCTTCTGAACTGCAGGACAGTTGGAAGCCATTGTATAATTATCGTCCATACAGCATAAATGGAATATGGTAATAACAGGACACTGGAAGTGGGACAGGAGCATTACCTCAGCAGATCCTCTGGAACATTCTGCTCAATCCTCTTAAAGTTATTTACAGTGTCTGTTCGGGTTGCCTTCCTGTGGTAAAATGACATTAGCAGGCACCATCAACTGACTCGGACTTGGCATGATGCCATTGTTTTTAAAAGGGAAAACAAAAGCAGTGTACCTGTACACCTCAGCATACTGTCTTATTCCTTCTACCTTGCTGGCAACTCTATTTAGCCAACCCGCATACATTTCGTTAGGCCTAAAAAACAAACAAAAACAAGTTATAACGTGTAAATCAGGAATATAAGAATTTCTTTTTTGGAATCAAATTAACCTATAAAAGAGGCTAACTCAAATAAACTCAAATTTGAATTTGGTCCTTATTGTGAGTGAACCACCAGAAACAGTAGAACCCAGAAACCAGTTATGAATGAGTTAGCAATAAGTAAGCAAGCATCAAGACTACTATGATGAAGCATCCTTTAGTTTAAGCACAAGTGTCACACATACACCTAAGCAGCTTACTGTGTTGTGGTCTTAAGCTCTTTCTCAGTCCTTCTGCTGGCTAGAAACTCTTTAAGTGTGCAGGTGTTCTCCATCCACTCAATCAGCCCAATCCTGCAGGTTAAACCAACCAGGACAAGGTTAACAAGCCAGATGACATCTCTGAACACACAACCTGACGGAGCAGTGAATGTGAGGTGGAGGGGGGGGGGGGGAGGGGGGCTGGCCCTCACCGGCTGGGTATGGGGCCGACCGGGGAGGTGCGCCGCGTCAGGCCGCGCTGGGAGCAGGTGGCGTCCTGC
>JAOYMR010000016.1:317220-346790 GCA_025802075.1 Tenebrosternarchus preto | reverse complement strand
CCCCCCCCCCCGGCCCCGGCGCCGCCCCGCGCGCGCCCGCCCGCCCCCCCCCCCCCCCCCCCCCCCCCCGCTCACCTGCTGGTTATGGGGACGACCTGGTAGGTGCGCAGCGTCAGGCCGCGCTGGGAGCAGGTTGCGTCCTGCCTCAGGATGATGTTCATGACGCCCAAGAGCTGCTCGATGCGCTGGTCCTGCCGGAGGTCCTCCCCTCCCTTCACCAGGAACGGGTGATCCCGTTCGTCGTTGCCCCGCACTATAAGGCGCTTCGGCCGACGGATGGAGGTCATGACCTTCACCTTGAGACGCACAAACACGGGCGGCGATGGGTCACGTTCAGCTGCATAAAGAACCCCTGAGTAATACACAAACTCACCCTCAAGGAAAGATCAGCAGGGCAGAGGCAATGGAGATCAGCAATGGAGATTAACCCACATGTATTTCGCTCAGGGTTAAAATGCTTAGAAATGGAAACTTGTTTCAAAACCAAGCTTGAGGTATAAATAAATACAAAAATGTTCTGAGGTAAGTAAGTGTACATGTGCAATGGCAAAACACATGCAATGCGAAAAAACAAACAGGAAAAAGAATTGAAGAAACAGATGTTTTACTACTTTCAGTGTCACTATTGCATTTAGTATTAGTGAAAGTTGTATGCGCCGTCAGTTTGCTTGGGGCTTTCCAGACATGCGTACCCTCTCATCGAAGCCCGAGATCTTAGCGTGGTACTCAGGCAGAGGTTTACATTGGCCGTCATACTGCCCTGAAGAGAAGAAGCAAGTAGGCATGTCTTAATTTCTGCAGCAGTTTAAAGTTTCAGTGCTTCAGGGGAGCACAAGGCTGATGGTAGGGCCGGACAACTGATCTGTACCAAAACCACAATTTAGAAAGAACAGTTGAAACGCAAGACCTGTGACTTTTTTTTTTTTTTTAACACATTAATAACAGCATACTAAATGAAACGGTTCTATAAGAGTGTTTAAATTAACAACAGTACTTTACATATGAGTCTTTATATAAAGTAACGTGTGTTTAATTACACATAGTAGATTTCTTATTCTGGTGACTACATGGTCCTACATTCATTCTATCAATCACATCCCTGGAAATTCTGGAATAACTTAAATCACAGATGAAACTTAAAATCTTGGGGGAGAGGTGTTACCATTTCTCCAAATCATTCAGCCTCAACAAGACAGTTGTGTCCTGACCTGGCACCTCCAGCTCGTTCCTGAGTGTGTCTGCTTTGAAGTTGCTCAGCCAGGGAGAGTATTCTTTCAGATTGCCTGGCTCCTTCTGGAAGACTTTCATTTTCCTAACCAGCTCATCTACTTTCTTATGATGGTTCTTATCTTTACGTTGCTGAAATATCTTCGAGCCTCCAGGGCCCATCAGCTGCTCCACCTCTTTGGAGAACTCCTTTTAGAACCACAGAAAAAATTAAAGCTTTGTTTTGTCAAATGAACACATTTTAACATTGGCAACTGAAACACATTCCAAGGGGGAGTGTGTGAACCTTAATAAATCTTTTCCGGAAGGATCCAATTCCTGGGATTTTCTGGTCACAGAGTGTGGCACTCATTTCTTCACACAGCTTCCTCACTGTTGTCTTGTCTACATTTGGCTTCTCCAGCTCGTTCTTGAGGTCATCCCACCAGTCCTGCCAAACACTAAAGCAATGAATCAAAGCTTCTACACTAGAGATGCCAACAGTGCACAAAAGCATTAAAATACAGTTTCAGCATTGCATGATTCTCAGGTTTTATGTTCGGCAAGGCAGAACTCTGCATTTTGACATTGTTTTAAACAATTTATTTTAAAAACAGATTATAGATAACCATTATCTAAATTTTTAGTTCAAAACTGTGCAACCTGATTAATAAACAACGGTTTATCTGGTGTTGAAAAAACAAGACACCAGAAAACTTGACCAACTTCAAACGGAGCATGGAGTCACCAAAATAGATGATAAAATCATGTCTTTAGAATGAAACTTCATGGTCACGATTTCTAAACTGCATCAGTTCTAAACTGATGCGTTTTCTGAAGATCTTTTTAGGAAAAACATTTGGTACCTTGAAGATCATTTCAGGGTTAGTGAGCTGCTGAAGAGCATCAACAAACTCTCGAATGACTCCTCCCTTATCCAGCATTGACTTTAGCCTAGAAATGCATGGACATTCACACGCTCAAAATCCATAATTCATATCCAATCTTCTCATATCCAATCATATCCAATATAATCCAATCATATCCAATCATTCATATCCAATCTTCTCATATATATTCTTTTCTTCAAAAGAGGTCAACATGCTACCAAAACAGAATTCCTAAAGAAAACTTCAAAAAAAACCAAAAAACAATAAAAGTCAGAAACCTTCTGTACATACTTCTCAACAAACTCCTTATTCCTGTGGCCGCTGGCAGATTCCTCAAACGTGTAGCTCTCTCTGCTTATCATGAAGGGGTAGCTGAGCGCCTGAGGGTAGCACCCAGCAATCTCTTCTATTACATGCTGAACCGCCACAGCCTCTGGCTTGTCCAATAAGGCCATCATCTGACTGATCCAGCCAATCAGCTGCCAACAGGGCACACTCACCACCTATCAAAACGCAACATTGGCCATCATTAGGGTTTGCCTTTAAAAACAAAACAACGAACCTCAAACGAACTAGACTACAGAAATATTACAGTATTTGGGAAGTGTCGTAGCAACAATTCCATACTCAAGGCCACTTTTTCGGAGCCTTCACACCCTCCAACATAAATCACAACTGCCTCCATCTGTCCCACCTCTTTGGCCATCAGGTCAAGCGTCTCTGCAGAGTAAAGCTCCACCAGCTGTAGCAGGCGGGGGAACTTGAGTCTGGCTTCCTCCGAGTGGAGCTTCAGAGCTCTCAGCATCATCACCACCACATGAGCAGGCAAGCTCTGCATCTTGGAGGAACTGCTCACTGAAAACCATTAAAAAATGCTACCATCAGCACGGCCACCATCTGAAATGACCTGAGCGTGTGCAATGGTTAACATCAATCCTCACTAGAGGATCCAGTGCAAGTCACCTGGATCAATACCACAGACACCTTCACCCAATAATACACAAACAACATTTTAAGTTCATATATACAGACTGACATTTATACATACTGAAGCAAACAACCTGAGAAACTCTACAGATGCTTGTCTCTACTCATTTTAAGCAACAGCTAAACAGCTAAACCCCATGGTAAGTTTTTAAACATGTGCCGAGTGCCATTCTGGTACAGAATCCCTGTTTTACCCTCTGCTTTTTGTTCCTGCTCCCGTAGTCTGCAGTCGCAGAAATTGGCGAGGGTCACGTAGGCCTCAGCGATGCCGCCCGTGTCCGCATGCTTGTGGCTGAAGGACTGCTCCTCTTCCTGAGCCCTGCGGGCAGCGCTGTGGAGCAGCTCCAGAGCACGAGCCTGCAGCCCCTCCACCACCTACAAGCAGGAGAGAGAGCCATGATGACGGAGGAGCAGGGCGCAGGGATGTATAGATGGACTGGGGCAAACATGAAGCTGTGCCAAGCCCCCCTTTTTGTGGATGTTTTGTTTTCTGGGTCTGTCCATCAACACTTGTTCGGCCTAGGACTCCTCCCCCTCGTGACAGAAGATAAAACCTTGTTAGTTTCCAACAATGGATTCTAACAGTAGAAGATATTTTTATCCGAATGCAGATGTTTTGTTTATTAGCTGAAGTATTACAACATGAAAAAATAAAAACCAAGTGCTCCTGAGAAAATTAACAGTTGATTAAAGCCAAAGTGCTTCTATATATAGCAAAAACTGATCAAAATGACGCCTCTCCAGTCTTTAGTTCGATGCTTGGAGTAATTAAGGTAGTATACAAGTGTGTAGGCTATTACATGTTTTACATTTTACATTACATTTACGGCATTTGGCAGACGCTCTTATCCAGAGCGACTTACAAAGTGCTTAGGGATACTTGGAATGTCTAGTGTAGCCCAGATAGACCTGAATTCTTGTACTCAAAGCTGGAATACTCTAGAAGATAGTCTTATGGTACTGAACCTTCCTATGCAGCTAACTTGTGGCCTGAATATACAATCAAGTTACACAACACCGGAATATACAACACACTGAGAAAAGACGACAACAGTAGCGAGATAAAAAACTGAAGGATATGGTCTATGTCAAGTGCTTGCAGATGTAATCATGTATTGGCAAATCTACATACAAGGGGGGGGAGACCATAATACAATGATATTCACAATATTTGATATTATTTCAGCTAAACATTGGGAAGAGAAGAACAAGTCACCTGGTCAATCGAAGACATGCCGGAAAGTTCCAGAACTCTCTGTGCCTTCTCTTCTCCAAGAGCCTCTAGGGAGGAGGGGCTGCGGGCCACGGCACTGGCCAGAAGCTCAAAGGTGGAGCCCAGCAGGATCCTTTGGTCCCTCAACACCCTGCCAGTGGAGGCTTTACCCTGCCTCTCCGTCTCCTCTACACAACACAAGCACAAACATGCATCAAACAATCAGCACAGCCTAGCTTGACCTAGCTTGGAGTAAAATGATGCATTTCACTGCAATTTTTGGAGATATGGAGCTTGACTGTGTCAGTTCTTACCCAGCAGTGGTACGGTCTTGAGCAGAGAGCTGATCTGCTCGGCGGGTCCCAGGGTGGAGCTCCTGCGCTGGGTGAATCGTGTGAAGCTGTGGACCCAGTGCTGCAGCAGAGTGCCAGACGTCTTTGCCTCACGGTGAAGCTCTTTCAGCAGCTTGGTCGACACAGAGAAGTTGTTCTGGCAATGCAGACAAAAGCTCTTTATAGGATGTGCTGCCTCAAGGATCGCAGAGCATATGGGGCTGTTAGAAAGTGTTAAACATGCAGACTGCTCAAACTATGGGCCCACACCTGTTTCCAGGCACTGTTTGCCATGGTGAGCTTCATATTAAACTTGCAGTCCTTCACCAGTGTGGCCAGACTCTCTGTGCTGTCCTGTTCATCTCCATCCACCTCCATGCTGGAAGCAGGAGAAGAGCTCAGCTTCTCCCAGATCTTGTCCAGGAAGAAACAACTAGCAGACAGAGGATATTTATTAGATTACACACACACAGCAACACTTTGTAGTCTCTGGTACACCTCTTTTACAGGTACAGTTGCTGACGCTAGCCTATCCATTGACATGCCCAGACACCACTAGCCCACTCAGCACTGTTTCTAGCCACAGAACCACCAACCAGGTATTAGTGGAGGAAGGAAGTAAGGAAGTAAGATGGCGGCTCACCGTGATGTAATAATGTCATCCCACACATTCATTGGGTCGATTTTGGCATCAGGATAGCAGCTAGTCCAGCGCTTGATCAGACTTTTCAGAGAACCAACTGACACTGGCAAAGGGAAGCACAGGATTACAGCTGATCATAACCAGCATGAATGTATGGAAGAACTGCTCTTCCCAATTCTCCTTAAGCACCTACAGACATTAACAAAACAAAACGAAACAAAAAATGTAAAGTATTTTTTGCACTAAGTGCTGAAGAATTAAGGCAAGAACTGTTGATGGTGCCCTCTACATTACATTAGTCATTTTTTCCATCTCCATGTGACATGGCTTTGTTCAGCTCACCCTCTCCTGTGATGTAACGCAGGAAGTCCTGGATCTCGATGAGAGGCTGGACAGACTGGAGCAGAGTCAGACGACTAGCACTCAGCAGAGGGTCGATGCTAGAGTAGTTCTGTACGACACAACGAAGGGAAGAGCAGAGCAGTACACTGGCATTTACTGAAGGCTATTTAAAAGATGTCCTGACTTATTTTCTCTTTATGTTAATGTATCAGCAAGTCTCACCCTGATATTAAGCACTGCCCTTCTCAGTAAGCAGGACAACATGGCCAAAATTAATTTCCATACCGGGGCACCAACGTGCGAGAGCTTTGTGTCCAAAACCGACCTGCATGAAGACCTGCATGCAGTTGTTGGCGTAGTATCTGGCTCGGTCGTAGTCCTCCTGCAGGATGTACAGCAGGCTGAGCTCCTGGCTGTGGTGGGTCTCCATCACCAGTTTGCGCTCCTCCACCTTCATGGCTGCGTCCACAAAGCTGAGCAGGGCCTGGTCCCTGGTCCCCAGCTGCAACTGCTTCAACATGCTACGCACCAGGTGCGGCAGGTACGTCTCCTGAAGGGGGCACCAGCGCCACACATGGTTCTCGGGTTAGCCAGGCAACGTCGGCTTCGACTTAGGCTCAAGGGAACTGGCTCAGTCACCATGGCAACTGACTCTCCATGGCCAACCTGCTCTCAGGCAGGCCAAGGTGCAGTTTAGTGTATTGTATTTAAGGTAACCGTGGGTGGAATATTACTTGTTTCTGATATTTTTCAAAAATTAATTTAGGGTAAAGAAAAAAATTAATGAAATAAAATAAAATTAAAAGTAAACAGCTTTTTCAAACTTGTATACTGACAATATACAGGTGTTGGTCATAAAATTAGAATATCATGAAAAAGTTGATTTATTTCAGTAATTCCATTCAAAAAGTGAAATGTATATATTATATTCATTCATTACACACAGATTGATATATTTCAAATGTTTATTTCTTTTAATTTTGATAACTGACAACTAATGAGAATCCCAAATCCAGTATCTCAGAAAGTTAGAATATTACTTAAGACCAATACAAAAAAAGGATTTTTTAGAAATATTGGTCAACTGACAAGTATGAACATGAAAAGTATGAGCATGTACAGCACTTGAAATATATCAGTCTGTGTGTAATGAATGAATATAATATACAAGTTTCACTTTTTGAATGGAATTACAGAAATAAATAAACCTTTTCATGATATTCTAATTTTATGACCAGCAGCTGTAAATACAGGAAATACCAATTTTCTGTGGACTTAAACAATCCACCTGATAAAAGGGGTGATCCCACAGCTTGTCCAGGTTAACAGGAGAGCCGTCGTCTATATTGACTGTGGCGCAGTACTGCAGGGACTTCCACTCAGTCAGGTGGTCGTAGGCCTCCAGTGCCGCTAACTCCCAGAAGTCTTTCTCCGTGTCGGTGGGCTCTCCGTCCATCCACTCCTCGGTGTTCAGCGCCTGAGCCAGAGCAGCGGTGTCAGGATTAGGGCAGTATAAACCAGTTTAGCTTCCTGTCTCAGCAAGATATTCCTACGGAACACTGGCATCTGCCAGAACGACAGGCAGAGGTGGCATGTGCTTGGGCACCAACAATGAATTCATTCTAGTTAAGCTTGAACGTAATGACAATAGCGAGAAAGCTTCAGGGGGCTTAAAATGAGCTTCTGTCCGGCTTCCTTACCTCGTTGTAGAGCTTCACTGCTTCGCCGTAGTCACTTTTTGCTTCTGCTTGCAGTGCGGCAAACGTGATGGACTTGGTACCCACCTTCCCACCAAAGATGCCCCTCACAACGTCGTAATCCCCCAACGACCTATACAACCTACGGGTTCAAGCGAAGAGGAGTTCATCCCACGTCAGATGACGCGTCGTACAAGCGGAACCCAACCCGTCAAATCTAGCATGGCAGACTGTTGACGGCAAGCGCACGTTTGGAGAACTTGTCGGCTGAGCTCACTTTGCTAGATGGATCCAGCGCTCTGTGTCGGGGGGCAGATCCCTCTTGGCTCGTGCCCGTTTAGCAGGAGGCTCGTCGGGCACTGCGCCCGAGCTGAGCAGGCTCTCCTCCAGGAGGAGGATGCCCATAGGCTGCTGCAGACTGGCCAGGCAGCTGGCACTCACACTGGCAGGCTGGACATCCAGGAGGGCACTGTGTTGGTAACACATGTCCTGCGGAGAGATACAGGCCACGTTTACTGAAACCTAATGGAATGATTAGTAGTAACAATTAATTAACATATAATTAGTAATAATTAATTTACATATAATTAGCAGCACCTTGCTTGCCTAGCTGATGGAGCTTAGTTTGCAAAATCTTTGGAATAACTTTCTATTTAACAAAACCTTCAATACATCAAATTTCTCTTCTATATTCTAGTGGTGTAATCGCAGCACTGCAGTATGATTGATACTACAGGTCTTAGACCTTATGACCATACTGATGTACTGACATACAGATACTCCGCCTACTTACTTGCACACAAGCAATAAATGGTGGAAAGTAGTTTGTGCTCTTGTGCAGGAAGTCATTCATGTTCTGCAGGAGATCCTTCATAATGGCCTCCCTTTCTTTAGAAGGCGTGGTTCGCTCCATCTCAACCAGCACACCCGCAAACAGGGAACTGAACAGCTGTTTGGCCAGCGTGGCGTCTCTCTGGTTTGGCACAATTCACAGGAGAAAGAGGATCAACCTAGACTCCCGCTAATAAGATCCGAGTGGGGAAAATGTACTTGGCTGAAGGTTGTGGATCAGCTTGAACCTGCGCCAGAGCCTGGAGAGGGGCGATGAGACTGCTATGCTTGATCTCAATGTCAGGCAGGTCTCCAACCCTGTAGCTGCGGTACAAGGTCACTTGAGCTTCCTGACGCAACTTCTGGTCTGCCCTGTTCTCCTGCTCAAAGCAGACACGAGTGTTACGGTGTATTTTTACACAACAGCACCTCGAATGTCCCAACCCCACCTCCCCCAATGCCCCACCTCCCACAAATGGGGTGTCATGTGCTGGTGACGGGGCTAGACGTCTACCCTTTCGATCCTTTGTGACTGGATCTCCCTCTTGGCGAACTTGAGGCTCTCCTTCTGCTTGTCCTTCAGGAACCTCCGCCTTAGCCTCAGGATGTCGGCGCGCTTCTCCCGTTCGGCTGTACGGCAGACAGACGCGCACGCTTCAGCTATGATCCGCAAGGCCAGCTCCGGCTACCGTGCCGAGACGGTCACTGACCTGAGCTGCGGCTGTCCGTCTCGTCGGCGGGGGCGTTCAGGCGTCCGGAGCCAAAGGCGGCGCCGGCAGGTCGCCAGCTCGGGGCCCGTTCGGCCCTCCTCCTGTCGAACACCATCAGGGAGGAGGAGGAGGAGTCGGTGGGTGCGGAGTAGTCGGCCAGCGTGTCCATGCTGCTGCCTGTCAGCCAGTTGTAGGAGGTGCGTCGCCCTGAAAGCACGCAAAGAACAGTGGAGTGTCTGAAACTAGAAATGATTAGTTCTGAGATTCTTTCGCCTGGGCAAAAGATAAAAACGCTAAAACTAAAATAAGTTGCTAATAGCAACCAGCACCCCCTTGTGGCCCCAGGGAGGCACTTCATGCACTTCATGTGAGGCCTACCTGGGGCAGGCGCCTGGGTCTGCGAGAACTCAAGGAAGGCCTGGGTGGCTCGGATCTGACCCCTGGTGGCGGAGGCTGGCGGCGTCCCCAAGCCCTGCGTGCCTGTGGCCTGGCTCACCTGCGTCTCCGTGAACATGGGTGTGAGCACAGTGCTGCGCAGGCGCCAACTGGAGTCGATGGTGTAGTCCTGGGGGGGGGGGGGGTGCAATGAGGAAGGGGTATGCGCACACACACACCCACACACACACACACACACACACACACACACACACACACGCACGCATGCCAAAGGGGAACCTGTTCAGAATCCACACCATTAACCTTTAAAAAGGTAACACTTTGCAGTCTGCACTGCCAGAAACTATTTAACGACCACAGAACCACATGGAAATTATTCAAAATTAATTACTTGAAAGAATATTTAACGATAATTCAACCCTTAGGTTTTCAAAGCAACTGTGGAAATCCCAGCTGCGAGGTGGCCGACTCAAGCGCGTACCTGAAACTTGCACTCGGACAGCGGGAATTCAAAAATGTTGCGGATGTAGTCGGGGCTCTGGCTGGTCATCTCCAGCAGCAGGTCCGTGGCCAGGCTCAGGAAGTTCTCCTCGATGCGTCCTGTGTACAGCGAGGTCAGGATGGCGCGTGTGCGCTCCAGAGTGCCTGTCGGCAGGCGCCTCTCGTGGCTCCAGAAATTGCGCACGTGGAGCCTGAGGGGAGAGTCAGTGCAGAGTCAGGCCTGGGATTTACCGCTCTGAACGGTGATGCTGAGGGAGGGAGGGTGTGTTCAATGGGTGCTCACCGTAAGCCCTGGTTTTCATCAGTTAACCCTTGGAGGAGCGTCTCCTTAGCCACGCGGAGCACCTCCGCAGACGTACTGTCCGCCCTGCTCTCGGCGTCGCTGCAAACACACAGATCTGGGATCAGCTCAATGAGCTTTCCTGCTCTTACGCGTTAACCAATCTGGGATATTTGAGTTATTCGAGCTACCACCGTCTTGCACTTTAAAATCCACAGTGCCTTCAGAAGCACCTGTTCAACTTGGGAAACTATTTAGATCAACGATTCAGTAGAAATGGATCCTGCAGGGCTAACATTATTGGAGCTCTAGTCCCAGAGGAAAAACAGTAAAATGGAACCAAAAGCAGATACAAAAATAAACAAATAAGTAAATAAAAACATTTAAAAAAAAAAAAAAAAAAGAGGGTGCAGCTGGACAGATGGATCAACAGATGGATGCTGAAGGGATGTGTGGATGGAGCACCTGTAGTTGTCCTGGATCCACATGAGAATGTCGTACATCCTCTCCCTGCAGACGGGAGACGGGTGGGAGACGAAGGAGCTGACGGGGCCCAGCAGGTCGCGCAGCTCCTCGGCCTTCAGCAAGGCCAGGATCTTGTGCACGATGTCCAGACACACCCGCTGCCTCGTCTCGTCTCTGTAACCGCGGCAGGGCAGGGCGAAGTGACGCTTGTGGCACGTTACGCTAGCAGTATGTTAACTGGGTCCGTAGTCAGTCTGGGGACTCATTTAAACAGGGAAGTCACGGGAAGAAACGGTACGGGCTGTACGCACCTGTGTTCCATAAGCTGGGGGAAGCTCTTGGTCTTGAGGTGCAGGAAAATGTCGGGGATGACATCAGCTCGGCTGAGCAGGCACTCCAGACAGTGAGTCTTCAGCACGCCGTGAAGTTTTGGCAGCAGGTATAAGACAGGATTCACAAATCTGGTTTTGGTACAAGCACACACAGACGGTCAGAAAATCTGCCCAGCCTGTGACTAGCGGCAACCACGGCTGCTCGTCTCGCCCTACCTGTCCATCAGAGGTGGGAAATGCTTGGAAACTTTGCTCAGACAAATGACAAACTTGTCATCCAGGTCCTTCTTCTTCAGCTCCGTTAGCTTGGCAACAGCCGCACTGAACAAAGTGCCCTCGTCTTCCTACAGGCGAACATGAGCGTCGGAAAATTAAGGAAAACAGAAATAAAAATGAAATAAACAATAACACAACAGATTTAAAATATCTGTATGTTCAGTCCACGTACGTTTTCCTTGCTAGTCATGTAGTTTAGGATTAACCCAACAATCTCTGCTGCTGCAGAGTACACCTCTCTGTATCTGATGAAGGACAGGTTGTTGGCCAGACACTGGAAGTACCTACAAAAACAGATTCAAGAGTGACTTGATTGAACTGAAGGTTTCATTGGAAAAAGCAAGCCAACAATTCAAGCATGACAAAAGTTAAAAATGAGCCTTCCGGGACCCCATACAGGAAGCATGGGTAGATGCTGAGGGCTCACAGATGTACCTGTGGCGGTCGATGCCACAGGCCGGGTCATACGGGGGGAGGTGGTTGGCCAGCACTATACCCAAGAGCTGCAGGCCTACAGAGTTGTCTTTGCTGTTGGGGTCCGTTCCAGAAAAGCGCTCGAATATCAGACTACATGGAAAAAGAGAAAACCGCAAAGATGATGCTCAGCCAAAAAGATCCGGCATGGATAGGATTTCTGATATTTGTATGTCTAAATGTGGGCAGACGTAACATTACTGAAACACTCCACAATACCTGAACACTGAAGAAGAAGAAAAAAAAAAAAAGAACATGCCTTGCAGTATGCATTGTAAGGCAACATGTATAACCAGAAAAAAAAAAAAAAAAAAAAGTATTCCCTACTCATATGGGATGTGTAGACAGTCCTTCCAGCATTCTACTATGGTGCGGATGATTTCCAGGTTATGTCTGAACACGGGCCTTTTCACATGGAAGCAGTTTTTCATCAGAAACTCTATGAGACGATTGGCCAGGACTTCATCTCTAGTGTTACCCTGAAGAGTCACATGAAAATGGAACAGGTCTTACATTACGCTGAAGTAACATTTCTAGACTTCATCTAAGAGCTGCACATTGGACGACTTCTTTTTTTACTGAAAGTCAGTAGAAGGAAAAACACAAAACATGGTGTCTTTGCACTGGGACTCTAAACTATTAATTCAAATGTCATCTCCGTCAGGTCTTTCTGGATGGACATCAAAACAAGTCTGTAAAGGTTGTAAGTGTCGGTTATGTTGACACACCCCCACACACCCCTCTACTCACCTTTGGAGTGGCTACACCGGTCCATGAGAGCACAGTAACCACTACATCAACCACCATAAAGTGGATCCCCTCTCCCCCATTACTTCCAGAGACCACCAGCTGCAAGAGGGGTCCCAGCCAGTGTCTGGCATAGGGACGGAACATCTGCAGAAAATGTACAGCGCCAACCAGGGGTGAACAGTAGCAATGTAATCAGTAGCACCTGCATTATTTTAACTAATACGCTCAACTCTGTGGACCACTTAATGAAAAAACTAGACTGTTCACCTCCTCAGTATTGATGATGAGTTTGGTGATGAAGAGTCGGATGTTCAAAGGAGTGGATGGATTAGCCAGCTTCCCATGCAGGAATTTCATCCAGGGAGGAAGATCACTGGGAATCACACCCTTTGTGACATACAAAAAAAATAAGACTATTAAGTTGCACATTAAAAAGACACACACCCCACCAGCCCATTTTAGGGCCCCGTCACCCGTCAGTGGAGTCAGACAAGTGGGGATGCACAACAGAATGTGTGTAAAAATACAGGCACCCCTGCAAACTATAAACAAAACGTGTCTCACTCACTTCCTTGACTTTAGGAGTGATGTTGTTCCGTTGCATGTGGCGGAACAGGGCAGTCATGGTGGTCATGCACTCGTGCTGGTTCAGCTCGTCCATCTCCAGCTCAACGGTCTCGTCTGGAGAAAGAATCTCCACACGCTCCTAAATGTTGTCAGGGGAGACGACGGGCACGTTTGAAACCCCACACGTGTACACAGGTACACCGTCTCTGGTTTTGACGGACACAAAATATGCACGCGCACGCACAAAAAAAGACAAACAAACAAACAAAAAAAAACTATAGGTTGGACCCACCCTTGTCCTACTGACGCTGCTATGACCTGATGGATTCTGGGAGTTGTAGGAAAAGCTCTGGACTCCAGTCGAGAAGTCGAACTGACTCATTTCTTCACTGAGGCTACTGTCAGCCATGTAGGACTGTGAGGAGAGGTACACGGGTGCCTCTGAGCAAGAGCAGGCGAGACAGAGAGGAAAAAACACAAAGTTCAAGCCAACAAATTACAAAAATAAAACTGGCTTCCTACATTTATTTCAATGATAATGAGAGTTTAAAACTGTTAACAGCTTGTATTTCAAATGGGGGAAAATATGATATAAAAGTCTCACCTCCATTTTCTCCAGTAACTTCCTTTCTGATCATGACGTATTTTTTCTTCCTTTCAATGGGAAACTGTCACAAACAAATACCAAATACTGCACTGAGAACTGCAAACAAATACCAAATACTGCATTGAGAACTGCCGATATGCTTTAGCTCATATAATTTACACAGAAAAGCCTGATAAAACTACTTACATCGATCTCTATGGGAAAACTGTAAATCCTTTGTGTGTCAATGAGGTTTTCAAAAATCAACTGGTTCTGTGTGGGGAGAAATTAAAAAAAACAAACAAACAAACAAAAGCAAAACAAACATTGACAGAACAATTAAAAACGGAGTAAATAACCAAGAAATTCTCCTGAACTACAGACACAAGTCAGGCAGGACACTCAGCGCTCACCTTCTCGGGTTTCTCGCTGAAGAGGAAGCCCTGGTAGAACTTGGTCTCATTGAAGCTGCAGCTGATGAGGGCGACAGCACAGTTGTATGCAGCACAGTGGTACTGCCTCCTGAGCTCCAGCAGAGCGCTCTCGCCTGCCATGTTCTCAGTGAAAGCCTCGTAACAGGATCTGCCACACACAAAGTCCCCGTGAAGGACAGGCAACCACAAGCAGCTCTCACTCACACACACACGTCCCTTCAAATAGAATTCAACGATTCAAAAACAAGCATCAAAAGCAAACAGCAGATCCAATCTACTCCGACAATAATAATAATAATTATAACAATAACAATAACAATAATAATTATTATTATAACAACAACAATAATAATAACAATAATAATAATAACAATAATAATATTAATAATAATATTATTAATCTACTCCAACAACAGACTTGAAATGCAATTTTCTATATATTAAAAAAAAAAATATATATTTTTTTTATTCACTTGAGCAGATTCTTGGACAGTTCATTCCCTTCTGATTTGGCTTGACCACAAAAGGCCTGGTTGATTGCGGAGTCTTTGGAATACATTTCCTCTTTGGGCAGACGAGAATAGAGCAACTCCAGCAACTTGAAGGAGCCAATCTTCATGATGACCTGGTTCTCGAAGGCAGACTCCACGGCCTGCAGTGGACAGGAAAAGACAATGCCAAGAGAACTGAATTCCAACACAGATTATTATTCTGATAACTGGGCAGTTAGGAGGAGGAGCTGTTTGAACATTCAGGTGGAGGCTGGACATTTTTACAACCGCTCTCGCGCTAACTCACTTTAGTGAAGCGAGCCTGCAGGGTGGCCATGACGGCGGCCACGTTGGTGATGAAGAACTGAGCCAGTGCTTTAGGGCTACAGTGAGTGGCCAGTGGGAGCAGCACTCGGTCAAGCAGACCAATCAGCATGGAGTTCAGGGGAACATCTCGGTCCTGGAACATCTGATGGACTGTGCGGAGGAGGAGAACCTGACCTTCGCAGCTTGACCTGGTAGAGGAGTCACGGCTTAAAATACAGGAAGTAGGTGCACGCAGGCATATACACACGTCACACCCAAAAATACACAAACACAGCACATGTTCATCCTTACTGTCGAGCGATTCTCTGGAAGCATGTCTGAAAGAGGTCCTCCATGATGTGCTTTTTGTCACGACACAGGACCTTAGCCATCAGCCTCAGCAGGAGGGGACTCTGGGATAGCTCCAACGCATCTAAAAACTGATCAGTCAGCAATATCTGATTAAATATCTAGAATTCTCTCAGGCTTGTGGAGAAAAGCGAAAACTAAAAAATGACTGTTAAAAACTGGTCAGTTTTTCAATAACTTGTCCTTGATGTTCCAAGAAAGTAGTCATGTGAAAAAAACATTTAAACATGTGGACATTTGATCTTCATTTTAACAATTACTCAAGGACGGAGGTAATATAATAAACAAATGTTTATTAAAAAAAAAAATCTGTAGAATGCAAATTATTAGAAACGCAGTTTTCTTGTCTGGGGGACAGGACACCCCACTACTTAAACTCCTAAAAATATAATCTGATGTACCACATCACAATTTTGGAGGTCATCTTGTTTAAATTTCAGATTGTTGAAATGAGTGGTATGACATGGCATGACCCAAAGAGCTTTCTGAGGTCTTCAGAGTCTGGGAATGGTTTTAAAAATATCGTAAAAAAAAAAAAGAAAAAAAAAAACCAACAGTCTTTCCTCTGTCTGGGAAAAAATTACAAGTGGAGAACATTTAAAACAACTGAACAACTGTCAGTCCTAGCAAGTTCAGATCAAGAGCAGACTTCAAAAAGCACAAAGAAGTCTCCAACAATCCTAAAATTCTAATTTATTTACAGCCGTTGTTGAAAAGCAGCAGTACAGATGTCGGAGTCTCCGATCCCCCAGTGAGCATAGACAAGGGCAACAGTGGTAAGTAACAACTCCTTAAAAACCACAAGGAAGAAACCTTGAGAGGAACAAAGACTCAAAAGGTGGGCCCAACTTCCTCTGGGCAAGAAAATATGTCATAACACATGCTCTTGACATCAAAGTCAAAGTCATTAATTATTTGGCCACATCAACAAAGAACATATTTGGTGCTAACCAAACAAAGCTATTGAGCCTTGTGAAGCAAGAACCAGCTGTGAAGCATGGAGGTGGAAATGTCATGGTTTGGGGTTACTTTGCTGGTAAGATTTCTATCATAGAATCCACTATGAATTAGAGGATGCTTGAAGAAAATGTGACACCATCTGTCCAAAAACTGAAGCTGAAGTGGAGGTGGACCATGCAACATGACAAGGACCCAGAATATTACAGTAAATCCACCAAAGAATGTCTCAACAGAAAGAAATAGTTCTAGAATGGACGAGTAAAAGCCCAGATCTTAATCCTATTAAGATGCTGTGGGTTCATTTGAACAGGCTGTGCATGCAATAAACCTCACGCAGATGAAAGGATTCTGCATGGAGGAGTCGGAAAAAAAGTTTCTTCCAGTAGATATCAGAGACTGGTAATGTTTATCGGAAAAATTGAGGTTATTTAGTCCAAAAGGGCTTAGGGTGCCCTAACTTTTTCTTCAGTAAGAATTGGCATCTTTTTTCACCTTTATCTTTAGATAGTTTGAAAGATCAAATATTGATATATCGAAATTTCTGAATAAAGAACTAAATATTTAATTGGGTGTGCTAATTTAAACGGGTTTCAAGACTGATGCATCACTGTTACTATCACAATAACAAATTACTTTCCTATTTACTCATGTTATAACCAGCAATAAATACATTTTTAAGGCTAAAAATGCATGTAGCTACATGGCAGAACATAAGAAATATACAATCTCATCCTTTGTGACAGATTACAATGTAAAGCCTTTCACCTTACGAACACAGTCCATGTAATTGTTACACTGAAGTGAGCCGCGAGGAAACTCATCCGACTGCATGGGGAAGTGGTCCACCACCAAAGATTCTAGAGCCCTCTGCAGCTCTTCCTGAGGGCCGCTGGGTAATGTAGTGAAGAAGGGCAGCATGATCAGTGCCTGGCTCTGTGGGTCACAGAAAAGGAAACATCACCGTAATCATGTTGTTTTAGTGAAGTCAAATTTTATTTATATAGCGCTTTTTACAACACGTCTCAAAGCAGCTTTACAACTGTATGGGTCCAGATCCCTAATGAGCAAAGCCAGAGATGACAGTGGCAAGGAAAAACTCCCTATGATGGTGGGGATTAACAGTGATTGAGAAGGACTATAAACTGATCAGCTCATTACCTTCAGATTCAAGGGCAGAGCTTTATCAGTGATGAGAGTAGTGAAGGTGGCAAAGACAGATTGGAAGGCTGAGTGGCTGGTGTTTGAACACACAGAGGAGTCAATCTGTGGATAATGTAAAAATCAATATGAATCACAACTGAAATACTGCCTTTCATACAGATTTGCATTTCATACTCCATGTCTTACAGGCTCTGATGCATGTATGGTACCTGCAGAACTTTGGAAAGCAGTGTGAGGGTTGAGGTTTTGCTGTCTGGTGTGGAGATGGGACTTTGCCACCAAGGTTTCAGAAGGTTCCACTCCTTCAGAACTTGCTCAGCCAATCGGGACCCTTGGGTCTTCCTGACTGAACGTTCACGGAAGCTGTGGTCCAACATGCCATTAAGCAGGATGCTGACCTGAGAAAGGGCACACATCCAGATTTATACACTCGCTGGTGGTTGTTCAACAGGAGCTCTGGCAATGAAAATGTGACACAAAAATCTGTAATCTAAAAATCTATCTGCAACACAAAAAGACAGCAGTGCGCAAAACAGTCAATAAAACTTCTGCTTTCGAATCTTTATCTAAAAAGCTGTAACGCCAAATCCATCTTCAAGAGTACAGATTAAACTAGCCGTTCAAAAGACTTCACATTCTCCACTTGTGCACCCTTCAGCACCCTGGCAACTGCGGGAGATCAACCTTTGCCCCAGGCCCATGTTGCGAGAGGACCAGCTCGTCCTCCTCTCACGCGAGGCGTCTCACCATGCTGGGGTTCTGGGTGGCGGCTGTGAGCAGCAGGGGCACGACACGGTCCAGTCTGTGCAGGAGCTCGGCGTTGACGGCACTCTGGAACAGGCTGTAGAAGTACTCGCCATGGGAGAAGCTGAGGAAGTGTGGGTTCAGGCTGCCAGACAGTGGCACTGACAGGGCGACGGAGTTGAGCAGCAGGTTCACCAGCCGCTCTGTCTGCGTTTAGGAGGTTCAGAGAAAACAAACCCTGCTTTCAAGACTTGCCGCAGCATCTGATTCTCTAGAGCAATTTTGTGAGCGTCGCTGTGCAACGAACGTCCAAGCGCCTCGTTATTGTTACGAATGGATATAAGACAAATTGATACAATAATCTTGTTCTAGATTCTAGTCACTGTAAGGTGTTTTTAATTTGGGTCGTTACCTGGTCACCGAGCGAGAAAGCCAGCTGCACCAGACCATTGGCCAATTTCCTTCTCCTAACGTCCAGGGAGGGGAGGGACTTTCGGTCCTCTCCGGGGGCGATGCCTTTATACACGCCCATAAGAAGCTTGAAACCCAGAGAACTGCTCAAGGCCACATCCTGCTCAAAGAACCACGCATGTCCTCATTACACGCATGACTCGGCGCTATCTGAGCCGAAGGCTGAGCGGTGGGAGAAGAGACCCACCTGGCTGTGCAGGACGGAGCTGAGGAGGTCACACTGGTGGAGCTGCTTGCAGGCTGACAGCAGCAGCTCCAGTTTGTCATGGCTTTCCCGATTCTCTGGCTCGTACAGATCCACGGCACACAGCTCCTCCATGCTGGCAAGAACCAATACAAGTAAGCACATCGTAGTTCACGTGCAAGAATAATACGATCTGCTGAGAGAAAAAAGCTGATATCATACTGATACTTTTATAGGACAACCATAAAACTAAGAAATTAAAATACTCTAATGCAGGTAAGAAAAACTTTCAGGGTCACTTGCAAACCCTGTAATTAATGAACAGCTAACGATAGGAAAACAGTAAACATCCAAAAAGAGAATTTAAAATTCTATTTTTATAATAACTAATAATTATAATAATATATTGCATTATATTAATAATAGTACATTGTAAGTAATAATAGGAGCAGTGTTATAATTATTATTATCAGACCATTGCGTAGTTATCTTCTTCCTAATGCTGCTCTCCAAGCAGGTCCTGTAGGGTGTTGCAGTCAGAGCCTTCAGCAGTGCTACACACACCTCTGGCAGCCGAGTCATCACCTCAAGATCAGCCATGTTGAAGCCAATCGACGAAGGTTCACACACAATCATGGTGACCAGCGTGAAGAAGGAGGCGTTGAAAATGTCCTGTTCCAACAGCTGGAAAGACAGTGAGGCTTTGAGTTTTCGTTACGTTGCCTGGCAACGTTTGTACTTCCTCAGGATGCCAATGAGCATGCTTTACCTTCCAGAGGTCCTGCTGGCATTTCAGCAGCACCATGGTGGAGAACTCCAGCAGGCGCACGATAATGGTGCACTTGCTGTAGCTGTAGAGCTCTCGCTCTCGAGGGCTGAAGTGAGGCCGAACAGAGTCAGCCATCTTGAAACAGACCCTGGCTGCCTCCAGGTCTTCAAGAGCCAGTTCGGTTAGGAAGAAGCGGATGGCTGGCAGAAAGCTGGACTTCTCGCCAGAGTCTGGTAAGGAGAGGTGGACGCTTGTATTTGCAGAGATAAATTTAAGAGTTCTGTGTTCCTTGAACCGGAAATATGGGAGTTGTGTGGTCATTTTTGGCACAACAAGCACAATATCTCTTCAGTAGTGATGAAAGACCCATTTGATAAAGGTTTTCTGCATATACCAAGACTCAGGTACACATACATAGCTTCACCTACACAGGTGATGCCCCCTCAGACTCACCAAGAATTCTCTGGGGCTGGAAGAGTCGCTGAGCAGTGAAGGTGTTGTGGCAATCGAGGGCAGCCAGCAGGAGGTCCATCCACTGCAACGTGGCCCGCACACTGAAGGGGGCGCCCACATCTCTCAGGGTGGGCTGGGCCAGCAAGCCTCCACCCTCCAAGCGCAAGATTAGAAACCTCTGGCCCTCAGTTCTCACCTGCTCCTCCAGCCACTGTGCAGGGGAAGCCTTACCTGAGGAGGAAGGAGAAGTAATTTCATCCACTCCCTCCACTAAAGCCCAGTGCCACCCCAACACCTTAAAATAGCTTTTCATAGAGAAGAAGCACTTTAGCGCTGCTACTGTTAACCTGAGAGTGCTGGGAACCTGGACAGGACTAAAGAACAGCGTATAAAAATCAGTTCAGGATATCACCCAGTCAGGGGCCTTGCTTCAGGTACCTGGTAAAAGAGGGACAAACTCAAAGAAGAGCTCCATGCACTTGTGCCGACACTCCGTCTGTGGACGGCCACACTGGGCCAGCAGCCACATGACCACATCACAGAGACGGACTGCTTGGTCTGGAGGGAAACCTCTGTGAAGGACACAAACACAGCCGGTCAGCAAAGCCCCTCCCCCCCGCTGTGCAATTTCAAGCAAAAAGCTGCTCGTCTTCCTGCTAGCCCAGACATACCTGGGCGATCGTCTCTTGCCGTTCTTGTTTAGGGACTCTGCCTTGTGTCTGATTATCCTCTTTAGGTGGTCCAAGGCACTGCAGCACTGCTGAACCGTTCCTGTAAAGTGCAAAAACACCAACAGAAACAGATCAGCGGCCAAACTCAACCAACGAATTACTGGTTGTTGTTGATGTCTTACCTAATGATTTTTCATCTGAATGTGCCAAGGCCAAGCTCTCCACAAACACCACCAGGACCTCAAATACAAACTGCTCCACAAGAGAGCTCTCCTCTCTAAGGGAGAAAACTCAGATACGGTCAAATGTTCAAACATACTAACTCCAACCCAAAGATTTCAACAATGGCTAGACAAAAAGTAAGAACTTGCTATGCTAATCTCAGCATTAGCATCTCCCTCAATGCATGGTAGACTTGGGTTCAGTTCCCAGTCAGAGCACAGAGACAATCTATATTCACTGCTCATGAACTGATGTATACATTTGCACTGAAGCACGGAAGCCCCTGGTCATACAAGAGACAAGTTCGGACCTGAAGTGCCTGTAGATGCTGTTGAAGGCCAGTGCAGCCCCCAGTCTCTTGAAGACATTGGGGTGCAGGGCCAGGCTGTAGATACGTTTGAACAGAGACTTGATGTTGGTCGGGCTCTTCTCCTGCTGCTTTGAGATGGTCTGCTTGATGGACCATTTTACAAACTCCTGGATGCAGCGTCCGCTGAAGTCTCTCAGGGTGCTGTCCAGAGGGTCCACCACTCCATCCTAGAGTTAAAGAGAAAAAAATATGGCATGGCTGAGTTGTATAAGACATGTTTAAAAATACCCTATTTTTACACACACACACACACACACACACACACGTTCACAATGCACTGCAGCAGTTTGTGTTAAAGTAACTTGCACTAAGTTTCTTTGGTCACCCATTTGTTTTACTTCTGTTTACTTTTGGAATAGGGAAGCTAATATTGTGGAGATGTTCTGCATTTTGTTTTACCTACTGACCAAATGTTAACTGCCTAAATGATCTTCAAACACTTTCAGTAATACAGTGTTTAAAAAAAGTCCCAGTAATCAGTAATAAAAAAAAAGTCCCATTTACTTTCACAGCGCAGATCACTGTGCTGAGTGTTTCTTTTATATTGCCATCTCTAAACGCCTATACTGTAGAGCGTTACACACTGGACTCTGATGGAAAGAGGTCGTAACACAGACATGCCGGAATCTGTAATTACACATCTGAGGCATGGAAAGAATAAATAATCTTAGTTTTGAATTAATTAATTCTGCTTGGTCTCAAAAGACGGGTGAAACGGCTTTGTTTGAAACGCCACAACATAAGGTAACAGTGATATTTACCAAGATGGCTTCCAGCACTGCCACGGTGTCTTGACTCTCAAACTTTTTGTTGTTGGTGAACCAGTGGATCAGCTGCATCACCAGAGGCTCGAAGAGCTGCCTTGTCACCTGACAGAAGCGTCAAAAGTGAGCGAGTCTTGGCTCAAACGTAAGAAGTCCGACAAAATGCTCGTCTACTAAGCTCCAAAATTCAACCTGGGATGTAAATTCAGACCTGGTCGACGTCGCAGGCCAGCCGCAGCAGCACAGGGAAGACTCGCTTGTGCAGGTTGTACATAGGTGGAGTGGACTTCTCGTCCTCCGCCATCTGAGCTCCTTTGCCCACCATGTACACCACCAGACTGTGGAGCAGCTCACATGCTGCCACCTGCTCCCAGGAGATGCTCACGTCAGCGCCAGGTGACACTACTCAAACGACCATGTTTGTCCATTCGCATTCAAATGAGAGCATGGTCTGACCGATTCCTTGGGTGTACCGCAAACCCCTGGGCTGAAGCAGAGGTTTCTGAAGGTACGGTAACAGAAGGGTCATACCTTAGTTTGCCTGTCGCTGGAGGAGAGGGCAAGCTCTGTGATTCTTGGCAGGAAAGGGTCCAGGTAAATGACAGGCTTGATGTCCTTGAAGGGAACAGGAAAACTCAACCTTTTCTCGCTGTCCCAGGAGACGAAGCGCTTCATCACGTCCTCCGCAGAAACGGCTGGAACAAAAGACACATCGCAGGGCTGCTACCTCTGCCTCATTGGGTATACATGGATGGTGATGCTGCAAGAGGAATGGGTTTGCACATGTTTTGGTGTTAACTGCCATGATTCTTCAGAGGGAATTTACCAGTAATCAGGTTCCTGTTGAGCTGTCCTCCAAGGCGGCCCAAAAGCTGCACGACCCGCCGGCGTACCGCCACGGTGGGAGACTCATCGCCCTGCCACACCACCAAGTTACCACCAGGGAGTTCCCAAGTGCTCAGGAAAACATGCCCGATGTATTGCAACTAACATGCTGGTACCTACAGACCGGGCCGAGAGTAGGTTTGGGCGTGTGCTTACCATAGGCAGGCCTTTGGACTTTTTCAGAAGTCTCATCATTACTCTGCCATACCCCTTCTCTGTGCCCACGGAGACGAAGGTCACATTCATACCGCTCTCATCTTTATCTGCCAACGAAATGTTGCAACAGCAAATCACGATTAAAGTTTCTTAATAGCTTAGTAACTCATTTCTAAACAAATAATCAGATTCTATGGAACCTGTCTCTAAAAATGCAAACGGTTGCTTTTCCTGTGTATTTTAGTAGAAATTAAAGCTAAAAGTTCCCACACTGCAAACAGGAGTGGGCGTCCTCACCACCACTGGCAGCGGTTTTGAGGTAGCCATCCAGATGGGGCAGGATGTCTGTGTAGTGGGGCTGGATGATGGCAGGAGAGATGTGGGTGGACCAGGACTCGAGGGCATCCAGCGCAGAGTTGGCCAGCGGGGCGTGGCTCAGGCCCAGCCGCAGAGCAGCCTGAACAGCGCACGTACCCAGTCAGCACCGCATCGCAAACATTTAACCCAGACGGAATACAGAACCCAAACTCAGAGACCAGACTTGTGCCGACCACACACACACAAACATACTCTTGAAATTTAGATTAACTAAAGAATATTTTTGAGGCAGAATCGAGGAACATTCACAAGAGCCAGATGTCAACACCAGCGGATATTCACCTGAACATTAACCTATTAACTATAAACCATTAACAATCACCAACAGATTATTTTTGAGGAGAGCTGGACTGACTGCGTGTCATTTGGCCTAACCTGTAGAGCAGGGATGTATGCTTTGACATCCAGAGCCACCATGCCAGGGTGGAGGGACAGCACAAACGTCAGGCACGCTGCCAGAAGCTCATCTTTGTACTGTTTAATGCGTACACACACCTGTGGGGAAACACCGCCGATTACATCCTACAAAACACTACATTTTTGGTGGTTCCTTTAGGTCAGTGACTTCTCCTGGTTTTAGGAGTCTCTTCCCAAAAGCCTTGGGCATCATTTTGGATCTTTTCGTTCACTTATTCAGCTATGCAGAGGAAGGAATCAGAAGTATGTCACCTCCTTCCCAAACTTGGAGATGAGAGCGAAGCATGCTCGCCTAGCCTGGGAGCCTTCACCATCACTGTCGCTTTCACCCTGTGGAGCAACAACATACATCCCGATTCACCAGTCTGAGAGGATTACTTAAAGCCTTGATGTAGTTCTGCTAGGTTTAATATACTGACTGATCAAGTGGTGTAAAACTGGCTACGTAAAAACCTCCAACAAAACAAAAGATTTACATAAATGCAAAGAATGCTTTAGAATAATGAGGGCGACTAGACGTTACCTGAAAGTATCTGATCTTTTTGGAAATGGCCATAGAGAGAGAGAGGAGCTTATAGAAGCCACTGACTAGGGGGAAGTGTATGGACTGCAGTATGAGCTCATGACATAGAGGATACACCCACTGAGCAAAATACTCAGGGTTCTTTGAAGGCAGCAGTTCACTGTAAAACAACACAAATGTAGCAGTCAACCAAAAAACATTTTGAGCAGTGCTGTAGCAATTTTTTTTAAATTACTTTTAAAGTAAATTTACTTTTATTTTTAACTCATTTTAAAATAATTAATCGATTAAAAATATCGATGCATAAACACTGCTCAAACAGGTGGTCAGTTCCAACTAAGCAAGCTGTGGTGCAGGTCCAACATCGTCACAAACTTGTGGCCTGTTGTACTTCTCCAGTAGAGACTATCGGAATCATACAACCATACTAACCAACCAACGAGGGTGCTGGGTACTGACAGAAAGAATGAGCTTTGATTTTTCTGGGAGTTAATGTCAACGTGCTGTAGTTTCTTTGTGTTCTCTGGGGGTGAGCAGAACATTGAAGAGGATATTACCTGCAAAAGGAAACCAGATTGACAAAGGCGGTGAAATCTTTGGGTTTGTTAGGCATCAGGTTAGCAGTGGGGTCTGAAGAGGGCATGAGGCCAGAACCAAGGTCACTCTTTCCCTGAGGAAGAGATGAAGTAAGACATTACACCACAAAATTCAGCATAAGCTGATTGCCAGTTTTGCTATATGGACAGCAAAACATATACATAGCATGCTTGGTGGAATTACTGCTTTGGTCTGTCCTGGACAGCAACTCTACCTCCTCTTCTGCATTCACTTTCTGTATGGACAGATCGAGCTTTTCCACAATCTTCATGATGGACTGCACCAGGGCATCATAGAGGAGCCTGTTCAAAGCTTCCAGGCTGTAGTTCTTGGTTACTAAGGATCCCTCAAGAAACCCAGTATCCTAGATGCAACATTAACAGAATAAACACTGGAGTCAGTCAGATATTACATCACTATGTGATAGCAGGTTTCTTCTGAAATAAACCCTTTCATACTTAATTTGGATTTTTCAATACAAAGACAGACATAGAGAAAAGAAAAAACATGTTTAATATCAAAACATCAATACTCTAACCTTCATATTTTCACAGTCCAGAAGGCCCTTGAAGAGGTCCAGATAATCGCTGCAAGATGGAACCTTCCATTTCCCAGTGTGCACCAGTGCAGACTCCACAGCCTCTTCAGTTATAGAGCTGACCTGCAGATCACCTTGCTCATGAACAGACATACAAACACTAGTCGCCATTTTATCTCAGTGGACACAAATACAGACATGACCCTAGAAACCTAGAAAGGGTCTCAAACTGCAGATTAAGTAGTTATCAAGAGAAGGTCACCTCAAACTGCACAACTGGTTTTGAGCACACCCGAATTAAGCCTTGGTGAACTGGGGACAAACAGAGAGAGGAAAAAAAATGTGACTGTTGGCAAATGTGTGCTACAATCATTACATCAAAGCTTTGAACACACTCTTACCCACAGAGCTGGTGAAACTCCAGAGCACTGGGCCCCTGGCTGCCATGGCAACGAGGACCTTGATAATGGAGCGGCAGGTGGCATACTGCATCCTCTGGCTATATTGGGGGAAACTGTCGATCTGGACCACCAGGAGGCGCTCCAGCACAGATGTGTACACTTCAGGAATCTGACGACATGCACACAATCCATTCAAGCAAAATTCAGTTGTTGTGAGGGAACTTCTGAGCTGATCTAAACTAAAACAGCAGGTTGCACCAGAGAACAGAGTGTGCCAAAATGCTGCGAATGCAAAGTTACATAAACAATCAGGGTGTTTCATACCTTGTCCAGGTGCATCAGAACACTAGCTATGGAGTCCAGGAAGCTAGGCAGCTGGTATACATTATCATCGTCCCGGTCAGACTCCGTCAGGTACATCTGCTTACAGCGCTGGATGAGCTCAGTGTACATCAGATCCACGTCCTGAGGACACACTGCCTTGCAGGGCTACCAGGCACAGGGAAACGGCAAGGGCTTAGTCCCTCTTAAGTTACAGTAACTCACCTGACCTTTTTAGTATTTTAAGTTACGAATCTTTTACGTTGTTTAACATAAATTTTTTTTTATTAAAACATGAAACAAAGACACACTGCAGCAAAAAGTCCATATCCTCTAATGGCAATGGAGAGCTCTTTGTTGGTGGAGTCCATCGTTCTGATAATGGAACAAAATTTCTGCATGAAGAACTTCATCTTGCCTTGGTGCTGCTCAATGTCTCCAGCCACGATGAGGGAAACCTACAGTATGATCAAACCACAAGCGGATAAGGCTTCAAAACATCTGTTAATCACCATCACAATACTGACTTTTACATTGCTGATATCAGAGTATATAAGTTTGTGTGACACTCCTGATGCATGTCTTTGAAGTTACTTGAAAAAATGTTTCCACCAGGGCACCTTAAGGGTTCAACAGTTTATTTAAATTTTATCACAAAGCTTAACCACAGTTTGTAACAGTGCATAATACATTTTATCCATATTGTGAAATCCTTCAAACAAAACTGAAAACAATGAGAAACCATTGATGATTTAAGGGCAAAGCAGCGCATCACCTGTTTGAGGAACGACTCTAGAGCCATGTGGCTGGTTTTCCTCATTTCAGTATTTATATGCCCGCACAGTTTGGACATGACATCAAACAGGGTCCTGTAATGGTCCATAAGGCAGCTGCTAAACTGGCCTGCATGTTTCGCCAACAGTTTAAGCCCAGCTGCCAGGAAGGAGCACAAGACCACAGTGTGGACAGATGGACCACAGAGCCAAGATCAACCCTTTGAACGCACGCACTTGTTTAAAAAAAACAAACAAACAAACACTCAGGAACTTACCAAAGGGCACTGCATAGCGCTTCATCTCAGCCTTGGGGGTTAGAGTGAGAGATCATGTGAAGTTTTAGTAAGAACAGGCTACTGTACATTGAGTCATGCATTGGAGTCACTAATGTTCTGCAATCACCTGTGGGCAGATGGCCTTCAGCGCATAGTCAAAGATCTCCTTAGAGGTTACCGGGTCTGGTTTTACACAAAAGGACAGACGAAAAGTAACGTTTGGTCACCTCGGATAGTGCATGTACACACACTTGCACCTGCTTGCTCACACGCACAGCACATGCACACGCACCTTCCTCCATGGTTTTGGTAAAGTTCACCATCAGTGCTGTGATGCCCCTCAGGCAGCCAGCAACAACTTGAAGTTTGGGCTCCTTCGTGGTAGACGTCATCTGGAGGTGATCAACACTTAAACAGAGAATCTAAACCTTTTCAAAGAGCAGAATCATAGCTTGTTCAATGCCACAAGGCTCATTTACCTGTTCTTTCAGCTCCCCCAGGTAGGCCTTAAAGAGTTTGTCTGAATTATTGACCATTGCACCAGGGTGAACTTCACCCAACACTCCAAGAAGTTCGTAGATATTACCCAACACTAAGGAAGAACAGCCACAGTTAAACAACAGAATGGCTGCAGGTTTGTTCACAGGCTGTGTGACTAGAAGTATAATTTTGGCAATGGCAAAATCTCTTATGTTCTTTATATTGCACATGCTGTCTTAATAATACTGGATTTAACTTACCTGTATCAGGTAACTTATTTTTCTGACCCAACTCGCCATAAAATTTGTTGAACATGTCCCCAATTTTGAAGTCTTGAGTGTTGCTCGAATCCTTGACTAGATACAATACCTAGTGATATTTTTGAAGCAGTAAATTCTGAACGTCAAGATATCTAGCATTTACAGAAAGATTTATAAAGATAAACAAACAAACAATCAATCACAAAAAAGAATAAATTATACAACACGTAAAGGGCATTGCCTTGATCAGTAGCTCTAAAACAGGCCCTCTGCATTTTGCAGCTTTGTCCTTCGTGTAAACAACAAGACAAGTATCCTGTGGAGAAGAGGAAAAAAACACTTAGGTAGTACAGAAACTGTAATTATATGTAGTAGACTCAAAACCATGCTATAAAGAGCCTGTTTCTACTCCCAACAGAACAAATGAAATTAGAGGAACCTTCAGATCGTTTGCGTAGTTCTTCTCCCATCCTTTCACACTAACGGACATTCTCTGCAGAAATGTGGTCAACAGATTGAGAATGTCCACCCTCACATCCCGTAGCTGTTAGGGAAGTCATTGCATAGGCACATAATCAAGATAAGTACATCACCATCACTAAAAGGCTTATTTGGAAAGATTTTACCTCTTCATTAGACAAGGACTTTCGGAGAAAACTCAGAAGGCCCTCCTCTTTTGCAAACAACAGGGACGTCTGAAAAACTTTTGAATAATATTCATTAGTCTTGAAGGCTGAGTGGGAATGCGATTTAAAAGAATATTCAATAACTGGCTCCAGATTAGGCCGTGGTCAAATCTCGGATTTCCTAGTCCAATAAGAAAAATAAACTATTGGCTGTTCACAAATGTCACAACAAATGTGGTCTTTTTAGTGTTTATCATCTTATTCCATCAAACGAACAAATATGACCACCGTAAATAAGCTAGTAAATAAACGCATAAAGCTAGTTAGCTACCGAATATGCTCTAATGCACATCGCTAGATAGCCAATTACATTAATTGTCAACAAGAGTAAAAATATCCTTTGAACTCAGTTTATTGTGCCAACACTGTCAGCAACGTTAGATAGCTAGGCTAGCTAGCTACTTACTTAGTTCATTTTCGCTCTTTGTTACCATACATTCTTGCCCCAAATCTCCAATAATATCATGACATATGAGTGCGGCGTTTCTTGTTTCAGTGTCTCCCACAAACGAGTGGAGTTTGAGCAAAGACCCCTGAATCCCACCAACAGCGGTACCGTCTGGGGAGGACATACTCTGAAACCAAAACTCACAAGAGGCAGGACAAGGTTGATGGGGCGGTAAAACATAATACAAACCACCGTGATCCCACGTGATCAATGTTAACTTCCTGATTTCCTGGTGTAAACTACCTGAAACGGCCACCAGAGAGAGCCGTTTTACAAACCATTAATCAGATATTTAAAAACTATTTTTATTTTTTTTATTTTTAACTATTTTATTATTATTTTTTCCTTATTATTTTTTTATTCGTAATTATTATTTTAATCTTTATATTATTCATAAAAAGATTATTATTATTATTATTATTATTATTATTATTATTATTATTATTATTATTATGTTGAAGGCAATTACATAACAAAATGCATCAGATTAAAATCATAGGACCACACTACTGTAAGGAAGATATGGCAGGGGAACGGATCTGGACGGGCTATTTCACCTGTCTGAAAGTGTTCCCCCTCCTA
>JAOYMR010000016.1:300378-317120 GCA_025802075.1 Tenebrosternarchus preto | reverse complement strand
GAAAGAAGCTTTCATGAAGTCATAACTTGAGGAGTTGTAGCCCACTATACTCAAGGTGAACATCTTTCCTGAAATCTGTATTTCCTGAAATCTTGATTGAGATGTGGGTACCCATCTTGCTCCTGCAAAAAACAATTTGGAGTGACTGAAGAATATAATCTGAAGACCAATCTTAATTTAACTCTCATATCATAGCACACATTAAGGTACATGGGGTCCAGAAGAGTCAAGCTCTCACAGGTTCTAATCTCACAAAGAACAATCAGTAGCTAATGGGAATTCCTGCCATTTGAAATATTCTGAATATTGTCACGTAAAGATGTTTTGCATCGATAGATGTTTTGCATCGTCCCTGAAGCAGCAAAACAGCCCCACAGCATTATGGCAGCATGCTTCACTGTGGGGACAGTATTTTTAGGGTTAAAGGCCTCGCCCTTCCTACGGCAAACAAAAGTTTGGTTTCGTCAGACCGAAGGACAGCATTCCAAAACTCACCCTTATGTTTCAGATTGTCTCTGGCAAAGTTCAATCTGGCAAACTGTGTGTGCCACTGTGTAACCACAAAGTCCGCCATGATGAAGAGCAGTCTTGTGTGAAACATCAAGTCCAAAGAAAGCCCATTCAGCAACAGTCATCTTTGCAGAGGTCTGGGGAATTTTTCAACCATGGCCAAGTTTGTTTTTAACAGACTTCTTTGTGCTTTGCGGTGATGTAACACAGAGCTGTTCTAGAAACAAAACCATGAAAAGCTTGGAAATGGCAGTACATCCTTCCCCCTGAAAATGTCCCACTGTCCCCACTGTCTTCTGTCTGAGGTCCAGACTGATTTCTTTGTTTTTTGGCATGATGATATTGCTTTTTACAAAGACTATAGAGCAACCCTAGAGAATCCCTTTCATTTAAGTGGTCAAGTGATACTAACTCTGCAGTCACTTAAATAAGGTTCAGGGCTAATTGCTCAGGTGTGTTTTCAAACCTAACTGACTGCTCAGGTGTGGTTACAAACCCAGTTCATTTGTTTTGAAAGCACAAAATCACATGGGAGCTAATAATTTTGACCATCTCAGATTTCACCAGATTTTTTATAAATCTTGAATATTTATTTTACATTCCAAAGTGTACCAAAATGGGGTCATATCATTGATGAATGATTGTTTTACTATGAAATTTTATGAATACTACAAACATTGGGCAGTATTTTAGGCAAATATTCAAAGGTCCCTAGGGGGCTAATAAGTTTGACCATAACTGTATACTGTAACAGCACGAATTGTCGTTGCCAATATTCTATTTTACTGTGAATAGCAGGAAATAATTGTTCACTGTTCACTTTTGTTTGGAGGAGAGAAGACTGATTGTCAAACCTGGTATTACCAGGTCTACCTACACAGTATTCAACACGGTCTATGTGTCCATTTTGAATAATTTGTATGCCCCAACCGGATAAGCACAGATCTTTTCCACCTACTATTTCAGTAAACTTTAATTTATTCAACAATATTGTATTCATGATGTTAAATAAAAACAGTGTATGCATGGTGTATTTATAAGGTGACTGTCTTTGAATGAACAGTGGAATGGAATCTACAGTCCACTCCAACATTGTGGGGAGGCGAGTATCCTTAGCTTGCATGCAAACAAAACTGCAAGATCAAGAGGTCTGTCCATGATGTGGAGGGAAGAGTCCTGTTCATAGGCTTTTAAACATCATGCATCTGCTTATCAATTTTCGACTTCAAGTGCTCCTTGTATGCCAAAATGTCTCTGTTCCATTTGGTAATGGTCTGGTTCTCACACACCCAGATTTCCTGCGCCACCTGGAATGACAAGATAATCTTATCACATCCTGTGTTCGGAAGATCTCGTTCGGAAGATCAGTACAGCCTGGAGGCCCCTGCACAAAAGTTCAAACCTGCTGGATGAGTCTGAAGTCATGGCTGACCAGCATCACTCCCCCCTCGAACTCATTGATGGCGTCGGCCAGTGCGTCGATGGTCTCGATGTCCAGGTGGTTGGTGGGCTCGTCCAGAAAGAGCATGTGGGGGTTCTGCCAGGCCAGCCAGGCAAAGCAGACGCGGCACTTCTGACCATCAGAGAGGTTCCTGATGGGACTCACCTAGAGCAGGGGTTCAACGCTTTGTTTTTTTCTGTAATATATTGCATACCCCAGTTTTTGTCAAAATCTTTCCACTCATTCATTCAGGTGAAATGACGGACCTAACAGTTTGAAATATGTAAATAAACAAAAAATGTAAAATCTCTATTCAGTCCCTCAGATATAGATGCGCATACATGGACATGGATGTGGACACAGTCTCACACATACCTGCTGTTTCCCAGTAAGTCCATAGCGTCCAATGATCTTCCTCATCTCCTCTTTCTCCTTGATCTCTGGGTAGCACTTCATCATGTACTCCAGGGGAGACAGGTCCAGCTCCAGCTGATCCGTCAGATGCTGGAGTACACCAACAACACAAAAGTCAAAACATATAATAAAAATTACACAAAATATGTCATTTTCACACCACACAAAACACTAAGTATTTAGGGTACGATTGGATAAATAGTCTCAGTGAAGAACTGCTGAAACAGCTAAAAGGTTGCCGGCAAGCTAGCAGAAAATTTGTTAGAAGGCCTAGCTAACACCCAAGTTGCTTATCAGACCTAGCTAACACTGACAAGTCCATTATCGGACCTAGATAACACCGACAAGCAATATTAACATGTTAACAGTAAAGACACAGATAAGTACAGTCAGTGCAATTTGTTCAAGCACTGAGCACTGGTGTGTTCAAAAGAAGCTGTGAGTTCAGCTTCGTTAAGTCTGGCCTACCGCGTAGCTTAGCATACGACTTACCTGATGATACCTGCCAATCTTCACATGTGAGTGTTTCCTGATCATCCCATCCGTTGGGAGGAGCTAGCATGAAACGGGGGAAAAGGAAATGAAACATAAAATGAAACATCAAAATTCACCTAAAGTTTACAAAACAATTTTTCTCAACTAACCTCTCCCATCAGCAGTTTCAGGAGCGTGGACTTTCCTGCTCCATTAGGCCCCACTAGAGCCACCCGGGTGTCCAAGTCAATGCCAAACTCCAAGTTCTTATAAATATACGGCTTTAACAAAGACACAGTATTCTTCTAAATACACGGCTTTAGCAAAGACAATGTTACTTTGAGTCTACAGCTTTTACAAAGGTTGTGCTAGTACTCACACAGCAAGGTTTGAAAATTATTCTGACATACTGCTCTAAAGAGCCAGCAGTTGCTTACTGTACTGGATGTACATTTCTGATTCTGTATATACATAATAAACCACAGATGATTTAAATGACACCAGGATCGAAGCACTTTGTATCACAGGGGTTTAAATGGGACTGAACTATTACGTGAATGAATGCAAAGGACCTACTGTGTCACTGGAATATCTAAAACTGACATTCTGCACCATGATAACAGGAGGAGGGATCTTCCCACAGGGAGGAAAATAAAAGGACAGAGTCTAGAGGGGGAGAGAACAGAAGTGTTAGGTGGGTGTTTGAGGGTAAAGATAAAAGACTGAACAGGGTGATAAACTCTACGACTGCAGTGCTTCAGAGCATAGAAAGATGACACGAGGCAACACCAGGTTTCTGAGAAAATCATCCTTCACAGGCACCAATAAAAAGGTTCAATTTTGAATCCTACATTCTTCTGTGTTGTGCCCTGGCTGGTTCCTGTCGTTTTGTGGTGGTTATGACATCACAGCAGTTATCAGCAGTGGAACTATATGAGGAGTCATTTATCAAATGCAATTGTACATCACATGTTGAGCAACTGGCTATTGGTACACAGGAAGATATGTCACAATAGTGACCAAGTGAGGTTTAGTGTGTGTATGTGTGTATGTCACAGACCTTATCTGTGACTACACGGGAGGTTAGACCTGAGGCCACCATCTTCTGTAGTGTTTTCTCTTTACTCTGAGCCTGGCGTGCCAGCTTGGCCGAGCCGTGCCCGAACCGCGCAATGTAATTCTCCATGGAAACAGAGAGACACAGAGAAAACCCTACAGATTCACTCCAGTTTTAAGAGAGAACAGGTTCATTATTGTGTAATATAATTATAATTCAGTACAATTAGATTTACTATTAAGAATAGACCCGAGATGTGAAACAGTAGAAAAACCAAGAATTTCCCCCTGGGATCAATAAAGTATCTATCTATCTATCAGTATTTAAAGAAGTGGTGCCTGCTCAGATGGCAGTTTTTACCTTCATATGTGCAATCTGGTCCTGTTCCCAGTTATAGCGTTTCATCTGGTTTTCCTCGAGTTCCAGCCTTGTCTTCACATATTGGTCGTAATTGCCCTTCAATCAAAAACAGATTCCACCCATCACACACACTGCTACTACAACAGCTCAGAGCTCTGTCGCTTGACCTTTTGGACTATTTTGGTTCAAATATATATTTGATTTTATATTTAATTCTGCACCTCAGACAGGAACAGCTCAAATGCCATACATATGTATATGCAACTACTACACTTGAGACAGAAATACAAGAACAGGTGATTCCTTGAATGCCAGAGTTCTGTGGCTGTTGTGTGGCCCGGCTGTGGACACACAGATCGTGACTGAGCTATGTACTGTCAGTTAGGGATGACACCGATCCAAAATCACATATGGGAATCAGGTTGATATCTGTAAAAAATGCTGGAATGGATATCGGTGTTGATTTTTTTAAGGAAACAGGTTCAAACCTGTCCAACCTGAAAATAGCACTTCAGCGCTAATTCTGATGTGTGATAACAGCTAGGTTTGTTTGAGGAACATACTTTACACAGTTTAACAGTAGGTTTTTCTTCACATTAACAATTAAAAACTATTCATATGATCAAATGCAAATATTCGTGCACTTGCATACGTGATGGTTTCCATTGCTATCATTTTGATAACCCAGTGTAGGGAAAGGGTTTATCTCTTTTCTAGAGAGAGCATTTAAATGAGACAAAATTTGGCATGGTTCATGGAGCCGCAACCAACGGAAGTCAATATCAGCTTACATTTCTACTGGTTTTAAGCAGAGGTCGAAGGAAGAGAGACTCGTAGTACAGATAACCTCTCTGTCTGTTCACTTGTGTCTGGTGTGCGTTTGGCACCTAATGCATAATGGGTAGAGCAGTGAGTTACCCCTGAAATCCACATAAAATAGCCATACTGAGTACGCAAACAGAGTACGTGTGTGTGTTTGTGTATTGGGGTGAGTACAGTACAGCTCAGAACCAAGAGATACTGACTGTAAAACAATGAAATAACTACATGCTTTACTCTAGGAAACAAAGCTTTTTTTTCATTATTTAGTTTATATTAATCTGTCATATCCATGCATTATATCTGTAAACATAGCATATATACATCCAAACCAAAAGAATCCCCCCCGCCACCCCAACAAATGAACCACAGTTCCAAAGTAGTTTTTGATGATAAAATATTGTTAACATTATAACATTGTTGTTGGTCCACATTCAAATATATGATATTGGTATCAGATTGGTACAGAAAGATTGGTATTGTACTATCTCCTCGAATGTCAGTAGTAAAGTCTGAGACATTAGTCTATAAAATACAAGCTACAGGCAACCCTCAGTATCCCCTTTGGAAACACAGGCTGGGAACCAAGATAAAGACAACTCAGGTGGAAGTCAACACGCTAACAGAGCTTTAGAGAGGTATAAAGATAAACAATAGTGGCTTATTACAAAGAAAATAGAATGGCCAGTCTGTAAGCAAGGCCCTGGAGACTGCTAAACAGAGCCAGCTGGCACAAATAAACAAAAGATGCAGTGACCAAAAGAATAAATATGATTCAAAGAACACCATCAGTTACAGTGCAACAGAACCCTGACAGTGGACCAACCCAGAGTTAAAATGGAACAGAACAGGAAGAGCATATGGAAGTGTAAATAATGTCATGACACTAGTGCTCAGTCAATATCTGAAAGCAGAGCATCACAATCACCCAAAGCAGGAAGCAGTCCGCATTAAAACAGCAGATTTCCCATAGCAGGTCACAAACACGAAAAACTGTACGAGCCTCTGACCCTTACAAGATCCATGCCTGCTGACTACAGAAACAAACAGTTGTGCATGATATCCAAATGAACCGGCTTCTAGGTACCAGCTACCACTGGAGCAGGCTAACCCAAGACAGGACGGTACTGGGCATAAAAGACCTGTACCGAATGAAAAAGACATGGTGAGGAGGCCCCCTAATGGTGGCCACCTGTAAGTAATTCCAGTAAGCACTATTGTTTGCTTTGCAATTCTCTGATTGTTACATCCATACCTGCCTCAGGTGGCATACATCATGCATGAGTAGGTTCACCACTGGAGGACAGTTATGTCATTATGGTTTTGTGTTGGTTAAGTGTTTAAGTGCATGCCTTATATTGGCTTTCAGTTGGAGGCCCACCTGTCCTTCCTTTTATGTTTTGTGTAGCTACATATGCTTCGTGCTATACGCATCACTTTCAGAAAGTAAACTCACAGTGTAGTACTTGAGCTTCCTGTGGTGCAAATGGATGATGTTGGTGCAAACGCCATTTAGGAAGTCTTGGGAGTGCGAGATGAGGACAAGAATTCGCTTAAATCTGGCAAAGAGAACAAACACCACCAGAATGAGGCATCCTTTGGAATGTCCTATTTGGGAACCATCGTGGAGCAGCACAGACCTAACTGTCCCCACCAGACTGGCCTATATCCAGTGTTGTTTTAATTTAATGAGTGAGTGGCAACACGGAAGGTCTTACGATTTAAGCTCCTCCTCCAGCCACACACAGGCGTCCAGATCTAGGTGGTTAGTTGGCTCGTCCAGCAGCAGCATGAAGGGCTTAATGAACAGCGCCCTGACTCAGAGACAGACAGAGAGAAACAAAGAGAGAAACAGAGAGAGAGAAAGAGAGAGACAGACAGAAAGAGAGGGAGAGATAAGGAGCACAAAAGGAAAAAGCCAAGGCAAGTTAATATCAGCTGTGAAGTGAGGAACATGAGAGAGACGGGAGAGAATCCTTCTACATCTCCTCAGAGATGCCGGCGCACCACACGGTGCTCCAATGCTGTCTCACCTTGCCAGCGAGACGCGCATCCTCCAGCCACCACTGAAGTCCTTGAGCTTCTTGTGCTGCATGGCTGGAGTGAAGCCCAGGCCGTAGAGGATCCGCGAAGCTCGAACCTCAGCTTTGTCTGCATCCAGCTCCTCCAGACGCTCAAAGATCTCCATCAACTTCTCACACTCCGCTATAGAAAGAGATAGTCTTTTTAATTTTCCTATGGTACATGCCATGTCCATAGTCATTTACAGCCTCTGAAAGGCTTGATTTAGTAAACCTACTTGCAGTGGTGTTATTTAAGAATGCATTAACTCATGTTGAAACTGAATAAAGATAAAGTGTAATGTTGGTGGAATCTGCAAAGGCAACCAGCTCTGTGTTGGTGGTTTTTGAAGCCCTGATCATCAGTGACACTAATCTTCAGGTCAAGAGATGACAAAGCACATCACACCCTCTTGTGGTCATTAACAGTACATTCCTGTATTTCATCTCTCAATTCACCAATCAGCTCGTGCGATGGTCTTTCAAATATCTGCTGCACACACTCTGCACAGAATAATGGTTTTATGGGTCAAGATTATGACCCTATCTGAAATGCTACAGCACATTTGATTTTTGTGAAGCCAAGATACTCTTGTGATCTGTGACATTTACCGTTGGGTTGTAGGACCTTCATGGTTAACCCTCTGTGGAACACTGATCACTACGGCATTTCATCCATTCGCTTCCTTTACCTCTCTCTGGAAAAGCAGCAGCTAGTGCTACCTCAGCATGTGTGGAATGGGACTCACAGTCTTCGTGGGCGAGCCTCTCTGCTTCCTTCTCCAGCTTTATCCTCTCCTCGTCGACCTCCATGACGCACTGCAGTGCCGTCTTCCCGCTAGGAGCCATCTCCCGTGTCAGGTGATAAATGTCTATGTGCTCTGGGATAGGCACTTCTCGACTCCCGATTGCAGACAGAAGCATGGATTTGCCTGTCAAATACAACATTACAAATTAACCGCCAAAGCTTCCTGGTTTTCCCAAGCCCAAAAGTCTATTAGCGTTTGGTCTTTAAAAACACAACAGATTTCTTTAGTATAAGTATTAACTACCGTGAAGTTTTCAGCAGCACTAAAATGTAAAGTATGTAGATATAGGTCAGGAATGGGAGTCTGAACCCACCAATGAGCTGTAAGAGCAGAGCAGAAAAATTAAGCCTATCAGACAGCTTGGTAGTGCTGGGATTCCTATTTACAGCAGCGCAAGTCCCTGTGCCAGAGTCACACCTGTGCCGTTGAGCCCTATGAGGCCGTAGCGGCGGCTCGAGTTCAGCTCCAGGCTGGTGTCGCTCAGCAACTCTTGGCCGTGGAAGGTGAGCGACAGGCTGCTGACGTGGACGTCCGTGCTGTTCGGGTGCGAGGCCAAGACACCCGTAACCGCCCGGGCTTCCATCTTGCGCAACTCGAACTCATCCAGCTCTTTAGTTAGGACAGCGACATCTGCAGATGGGGGGGGGGGGGGTCCACAGTAGATCTGATGCTTACACATCAGCACAGAAAACAAACAGCTGATTCAGAGGAACCAGAGCAACCGAATATGTTCACACAATGCAGTGAACATAATCGACAGGTTCAGTTCTGTGATGCTCCTGTCCCTGTTGGTCAAACTTTCAAAGATCACAGACAATATGCTTGCCATGTTTTTTTTTTTTTTATCTCATCTTTGAAGTAAAGAAATCTAAATTATGGGTTGGCTGAATGTCTTCTATAAAAGAGGTCCTGGAAATCAGCACTCTCATGTGTGACTTTTCAAAGCAACATGATAATAAAGGAGTTCCAAAGAGGGTAAATTGCTGGGGGCCTGAGCTGCAGATGTCCTGGTGCACAAAAACTGACATGTACTGAAGCAACTGCAACATGAAACATCCCTCAGGAATCAATAAAGTTATTTATCTATGTCAAAGCTACAGCCTCAGAACGTCCACAAAACTACATAAGCACTTCTGAGTCTCCACATCAACAGCAAACACTTCATGATCTTCCTAAAGCTGAAATTAACGGCAAGAAAGCCAGAGTTTTTCAGCAGCCGAGCATAACGCACCTCCGTCAGCTTCCCCGTTTGGTCGGGCTCCGTTTTCCTCTGGCTGCTCCAACTCCTCATGTTTCCTGACGCGCTGGCGAGATTTGGCCGCTTCTTTCTTCTTCGCTGCCTTCTTCTTGGCAAGATCTGACGGCATGGTTGCAACCTGCTGGGCAGAGTTGTGCAGTTTTAATGTGTGTTAATCATTGACTCCAGCAATGTGTCAACTTGAAAAGTTGTATTTATTGTGATTAGTGTTGCAGCAAGTTTAGCAAACTGATGACCACAACTAACTATTCTCCTGTCATTCATCTTTATTTACAGACTCCAAACTTTGGATTTCAAGAAAAAGGTCTGAGAATGTATGTACAAGGTTTGTATTTCCAGAACTATACTATGAGAAGTTTCAGTACATCTACAGATCATGTAGGAACGTTAATGTAAGGAGTACCAGTTATTCCAAGAAATGTCATTTAACAATTTACTGTTTTTCGTGATACTCTGTCAATTCTGATTTCATGATCGTGACAATTTTGCGATTAACATTTTTTTTTACAAAACAAAACAAAAAACAAACAAAAAGTTAGGGTGAACATTTAGCTTGTTTATACATGGTTCAGGAAGAGATTGTTCTCTACATGTGCCAAGTGCACCATGATTCATGGCCTGGATAGTTAGACAGCTAGCTATTGCTAGGGTTTGACGTCTCCACTTCCAAGTGTCAGGGCTTGGGTAGCTAGCTAACTGGCGCGAATGCACAGATCTAACGGAAAGGTTTCCAGAAACGTAACACCAACTCTTGTGTTCTTTTCCTATATATGACAGTAAACTGAAGAACACTGTACCGGCGTTCTAGCTAACCAACGAACATGCTAAAGTTAGCTAAAGCTTTAGCTAGCTAATGGTGGCGAACTAGTTGCTGATCTAGCTCTTCCCACTGTCGCTTTCTAGGATAGCTAGCTATTCTGACTTTATTAGATACGACTCGACTTCTTGCTAAATCATCTATTATTTAAAGTAGCTACTACGACATTCTGCATATATATATATATTGCATATATATATGATTTTTCTATATATATAAAACTAAATACACCGCTTATTATCTTACCCTGATGATATCATCATCACATGTTAGCTAGCTATATGGTTGACAGCCCACAAACTATCCATACTAGTAGTATGCCGGATGAATCATAAAATACTCAAATAAATAAAAGAATACTGACAGCTGGTAAATATTTCACAAGGTACACACAAAGCAGGAACGAATGAAACAAGTTTGTTATAACAAGTTAACTATCTACTTTATAAACTGTATCGCGAGGTAGTTTATAAGGACCTACCCTAGTTAGGCACCGTATTTCAAGACAGCCTGGCCTATGATAAGCGCACGCTTGTCTTCCAAGCCGGCAAACCAGGCAGTATTTGGTCAAAGGCGGCGAGAGCAAATCTCCACCTCTTTATGGGAAGGGCATAGTTTTGGAGTGCAACTGACTGACGCACAGTGAACTGAAATAATGACAAAAACATTTTCATAGTACGTTACATTTAGAAAGCTCTACAAGTGGTAGTGTATCTATGTGTGTATTTTTTTAATCATAACAGTAGCTTTTAATAGTATCTTCTGTAAAATGTTCTACGTTTCGGCTGTGATGTTTAAAGTCTTAATAAGTAAATAATACTGACTTAACACAGCCAAGGTTTTAGTGTCTTGTACAGAACTAATAAACGCTAGTAGAGAGTTTGGTAAAAATTTCAGTTGTGGAGGTTTTTAATAGGTTGTTAACATGTTTTTTTCCCTTACAGGCAGAATAACCATACTAAAATGTTTCCAGGAGAAACAAATTGTTATCTGGCTTCACTCAACCTGTCTTATTTTCTTTATAAAGACCTAATTAAGGGAAAAAAACAGTCAAAACTATTCAAAGGATTTTTTTCATTAAACCAGCTCAATGTCAGTTAGAAAGTAAAAAAAAAAGAGTTATTTTTCTTGTGTACCTAAGAACTGAGTTTCATATGACCAAAATGTAAGCCATATATATATGTGTGGTGTGTGTGTGTGTGTGTGTGTGTGTGTGTGTGTTTGTGTGTGACCCATAGGTTTTTTTTGTTCCATTATGCTCATATGCCATGTCATTATTTATAGCATAGAAAAGTGTTATCAACAAAAGTGGATCCACTCTGTGTTGACAGACTATTGCTGGACACTGAACAGGGATGTTCCTGAGGCTACATATATGCAGAAGTTATGCATTGTATTTTAGCAGTACATGTGTAATAACAGCCTTATTTATGAATAAGTAATATATTACTAATGTATAATTTAATTGCCATGTGTTTTAAAAAATCATATTTGATAGAAGAAATGTAACAATAGATTTAAATTCAGCATAAAAAGCTACCTACCTCTACCAATTTTAGTTTGGTAAGCAAAATTATTTTTTGTTGTTTAGTGTTATGAGGCAAACAACATTTTGGAGAATAAACATAATGAAGAAATTGATCATATTTAAACCAAGATTAAATACAAACAAACATAATTCTGACTCTACATACATTTTAAATGTATAATTAACCTATGAACTGCATTCTGGCATTTTTCAGTGTCTCATAAAAACAAGGATTTAGTTAAGGAAACTGATGAATGCAACAGTACTACCAAATGCATTGTTCCTCCTGGCTATTCAAATAAATCCTAAATAAAGATTGTCAGAATACTCTATCCATACATCATAGATTAGAAACCTTGACTTATTTAAATATAACTCTGGCTGGGTGTTAAAATAGATCCATCGCATAAAAACCTCTTTGCTGTATTTGTTGAGAAACATTTTTGAACAATATACTGGAAATTTTTGGCACTACTGCCAAAACTGGTAAGACAGGAGGTAAGACCTCCAATTGTGAATCATTTTCTAGCTCAGGAATATACATGGAATGAAGCAAATCTTAGCATGACGTTCAACTTTTTATATGTTTAAGTCTGATTTTTTAAAAAAAGTATATCTGAAGCCTAGAGGAGCTGGACCTTTGCTTGAAATGTCCTTTAGGTGGCTTAGAGTAAAAGTTCACGTATGATAGCCAACAAATATGAGTGTGGAACGTTTTCATCTACCTTTTGTTTCCCGTAGTCTACTTTAGGTGTTTGGGTCCGTTCTTTTGCCATGGTCGTATACATTTCGAACGACTTAGTTGGATTTTAATTTGTTTACATGAGAAGAATTTTACTGGATATTCTGGATTTTTTTCCTCACCGTCGTTAAGAATACTTATATGTAAATGACTAATCGAGCATTTAGTTCCAAGAAAGAACTAGCTAGCTAGCTACTGTTAGCTGTCATAAAAAAAACGGTGTCGCTAGCTAATATTGCAAGTCAACCTTTTAGAGTTGCAGGAGCTAACTGACGGGAAGAGGACCTAGTCAGCTAGCTAGCCAACGTGAATTTTTATGATGGGGGTGAATGCTTTCGGATAAAGCAAAACTGTCTGCGTCACTGAGCGTTTTGTTTTATAAAAAAGGTGGCTGCAGTTTTTGTTAGAAAGAATCCATTGTGTCTGTAAAATAGCTAGCAAGCAAATGTATTGGCTTGTTAACCTTTACTTGAGCTGTGTTGTAGCTACCTAGCTGTTAATTCACAGTGGATTGTGAGAATTAATACTAGATAATTAAAGCTATTTTCTCTGCCATGTAATTATCAAACTAGTTATCTAGTTAACTCCGAGTTCCTCATTTCTTTCACTTTTCAAATTGTGGCCGGTTCGGTTCAGAAAGGAGAACAAAGTACAACATTCAGGTTTCGGATTTAGCTATTATGTTTAAAGCGATATCGTTATGTAAGTAGGTAGCTAGCTATCATATCTAGCTAGTTGGGTATTTAGAACTATTTTAGCTAGATATACATAACTTCAGGAGAAGCGACTCGGTGACAGAAAATGAACCTAAGGAAATGCAGTCGAGTTGCATACATCCTGTTGAATGCGTCAGTTTGTAGATGAACACATACGTATTGTTCCTGGTAGTTGACCGCAGTAGTTAACTATCTGGCTAGAATAAATACGTAATGCAAAGGAGGTCTTAACTGAAGTTACTGTTTACACTGTAAGGCAAACATTTCACACTACTGTGACCTGGAGTAACTGCGGCGTCTTTTGAAAGTGTTTTCAATTTACTTTGCTACGCGTATTATACAAGTGACGCTGACCCATGGACCGTCTCTAGTAGCAGGATCTTCTCCATCATGCGCCTGTCCTCTTTCCTGGCTGTTTTTCGGCCTGCCTTGCCTCTCATTCTGGGCCTTTCTTTGGGATGTAGCCTCAGTCTGCTCATGGTATCCTGGACGCAGGGAGACACTGAAGAGGTCTGCACCGATGAATTGAGTAATGGGGGACTTCTTCAGGGCAGTCACGCAGGAGACCCACAAGGAGTCAATGGAGGGGATGGCAATGAGGATTTCCAACCACGCATTGTTCCATATCACAAAGATCCCAGCAAGCCACATAAGAAAGTACTCAGGTCAGTATGTTGGGTAATATTGAAGTTGTCTTACTTTTGCCATGGTATGTCTTTGCTGTTCTAGCCTTCTGTGTGTTAACAGGACAGGGCTATGAGGAAAATTACATGGTGTATGACTGAAACCATATGGGTGTTTTTTAATGTGCAATGTCAAAGGAAGAGTTCAGTGCAATATTGAGGGCATGGAAAACCTAGAAAGTAACCTTATGTGTGGACATGTGGTGCCCTCGTCAGACCTTAAAATTGAAATTCAGTTCTCATATGAGGGGTACCTTATCAGTGACTGCTCAACTGGTTAATGTTGAGTCAGAGAGGAGTTCTTGTACAATGGTGAGTAACTAATGGAAAAATAATGGTGAGAAAGTTTGGAAAACTGAACAATATTTCAAAGAAATGATGGCACCCCACCTAAATATCATGGCCATGTCTTATCTTAGATTCCGTTTTGCCTACTCTTTACAGCGAACATTCAGTTCTGTCCAAACGTCCACTAAATGAAAGATCATTCACAAACTATAGTTAAATCCTTCTTATCTTTTAGTTATTGGTAATAAAACCCTTGATAAACTTAAAAATATTTTTTCAATCATGAGAAAACTCAATTATTCTTCATAACGTACCCTCTGTCAGAATATCAGGCGTGATATAATTTCTGAATACTATAGAGTAGGCTAAATGTTAATAACTCCACACTGACCAGCTCACATCACATGAAGTCCTACAGCTAAATATTTGACTGACTTGAGAAGCTGCTAATATCACTGAAATGAGGTAAATCATCTGGTAAAATAGTGATGTTCTGTGATGAGAGTATGAAAATATGGCATTTGATTTAGCTCCAGGCCCTGTTCTATAGGCGACACCATGTAAAATGTTTATTCCATGTTGCCTTATATTGTGGAACCTCAGCAGCACACATACCTGGAAATGCTGAATAGATATGTTAATTCGCTTATAAATGCTGAATAGATATGCTAATTCACATATAAATGCAGACACTTAAATGAATAAAAGTGGCATTTGACTGATCTCTTATGAAGTAGCTACTTCCTAGCTATAAGTGTCTATGGATGTTTTCTTCCACAAAGTGAGGCTTTGACCTCCATTTTATCATTCTTTGTGAAGAGGTGGGGATTACAGGGCAGTCAGTAAAAGCCATAGTCAAAACTATCTGCATGCAGAAATAAACTACACCCGCAGCATTAATTCGGCATAAGAAAATTCAACTTCAGAAAAATTCATCTTAAGTATGGGTTATAGCGTCTACTCGCTCCACTAATCTAATCTAAAAGAGGTCTGTTTTATAGAATATGTACTGGATTTGTAGATAAATTGTTCAGCTAAATCAACTCATTTTCTGCAGATGCAGCTGTAACATTTTGCTTATCTGGTTTTGAATGCACCCTTCCAGCAGTCTGTCTCTCTACACTGTAATTAGGGATTAGGAGTGGTCAAATGTAATAAATGGTGATTTCCTATACAGCTTTACCTGTCAATAATTTTCAGCCTGGTTTTAAAATGTATAAATAAGAATAAAAAAAAAAACCCTGTAGCTTTGCTGATTCCATTCTGTAGAATATGATGAGCTTTTCCAATCTCCCTCCTGCAGGACCCGTTACATCCACACAGAGCTCGGCATCCGAGATCGCCTCCTGGTGGGCATCCTGAGCTCCCGCACCACCCTTGGCACGCTGGGCGTGGCGGTGAACCGCACGGTGGCTCACCGCTTCCACCGCACCTACTTTTTCACTGGCCTCCGGAGCACCAAGGTGCCGCACGGAATGTCTGTGGTCGCCCACGGCGATGACCGGCCGGTCTGGCTCATGTACGAGACGGTCCGCCACCTGCACCAGCACCATGGCAATGAGTACGACTGGTTCTACTTGGCGCAGGATGACACGTACACACGGGCGGAGCGGGTGATGGAGCTGGTGGGCCACCTGAGCGCGGGGCAGGATGCGTACATGGGGCGTGCGGAGGAGTTCATCGGCGGGGAGGAGCGCGCGCGCTACTGCCACGGCGGCTACGGCTACCTGCTGTCTCGGAGCCTGCTGGGCCGCCTGCAGCCCCACCTGGACTCCTGCCGCAATGACATCCTGAGCGTCAGACCCGACGAGTGGCTCGGTCGCTGCATCATCGATTACTTGGGCCTGAGCTGCGCGGAGACGCACCAGGTGAGGCCATGGGGTCGGCGTAGCACGAAGCACACCTCCCCAAACCCTGCTTCTCTGGATGATGAGGAGAAGGACTTATTTTCTATACGAGTCACTGGAGTAATTTTCTATCGTCACAGAGCATGTATGGTATCTGTTCACTGTGGTGGCAGTAGTGTGATATGGTCATTAATAACGTTCTCTGACAGTGTATGAAGCTCTTCGCGGTGCTTTATTTTAAGAAGTTTCAGGCGTTTGTTTAGCAGGAAGGACAGAAGGGACCTCCATTAATTTCAGCTGTGCTTCCAAAAGTTTTAAACAGGGCAGAACCATGTTAATGAGTTACTCAGTCATGTCACATGTTTATCTGGTTAGTTTTCTTTTAATTTAAGAGCTTACAAAATATTATTGTTTTTCAATTTCTCTGTAGTTAATAGGATATAGGGTAAGAAAAATGTTTTAAAATATCTGAAAATGTTTTGAATTCTGTGTGACTTATTCTAAAATGTGATCTGAATGACTCGCTCCTCCTCTTCAACAACCATTTCTTGTTGTTGTTGTTGTTGTTTTTTTTTTTAGGAGATAACATACCGTTACTTTGAGCTGCAGAAGAATGCTGACCCTGAGCGGGAGGACAGCCCCCAGTTCAGGAAGGCGTTTGCCGTGCACCCCGTCTCCGAGCCGGCGCTCATGTACCGCCTGCACAAGCGCTATAGCCAGATCGAGCTGGACTGGACCTACGCGCAGATCCAGCAGCTGCAGGTCACCGCACGCCTTTGTTGCTTTGGTTACCTGCCGTGTGCTTCAGAGTACTGTCCGTACGCATGGTAAAATGTGCCCTGTAGCCAGGGATCTGTCTGTACATGTGGTAAAACGTGCCCTGTAGTAATGAAAATGTTAGTATTTTAGCCTTAAGCTC
>JAOYMR010000016.1:279740-300278 GCA_025802075.1 Tenebrosternarchus preto | reverse complement strand
TAGCCAGGGATCTGTCTGTACATGTGGTAAAACGTGCCCTGTAGTAATGAAAATGTTAGTATTTTAGCCTTAAGCTCGTTCCACTTTGTGGACGCCAGTTGGAGATTCCAGTTAATTTACTGTACAGTTTACTATACTGTACATTGCACTACTAGAGTAAAGTAACATGAATGAAGCAGAATGAACCCAACCATGGTGACATACAGGCTGAGAAATGAGCTTCATATCAAACAACACCTGAATAATGTATGATGTGCATTTTTCAAAATCAAGTCAAGTCAAAATTTATTTATGTAGAACTTTTTACAACTGTTGTCACAAAGCAACTTTACAGATGTCCGAGTCCAAGCCCCCAGTGAGCAAGCCAAGGGCGACAGTAGCGAGGAAAAATTCCCTGAGAGCAAGAGGGAATTTTTGTATTCTGATTCCATCTAAGCAGTATGATTCAGACTTGATCTCAGTACACCATATAACGGCATTTTTCCCCTCTTGGAGCACCATGTGGCTGACTAGCAGGCAGACATAGGGTGTGTGTGTCTGTGCTTGTATGTTGGTTAATTAAAGGTTGGCTCCTAGATGTTTGTTCCACTGAGGAATTAACTCTTAATATTCCACTGCTGGCTTATAAGGCTGCCTGTCAACTCTCTCCCCCAACAAGCCTGTGCAAACAGTGTGTGCAGGCGGCGAGTCCGCATATACTTGTGCACGAGCACGCACGTGTGTGTGAGAGTGAGTGAGTGAGAAGTGTCTGGTAGGGTGGAGTTCAGCTTCGTGTTAAGAGCTCTTCTGATAACGAACCTTGTTTGTGATCTGGTTCCAGGTCCAGATCAGTAACCTGAGCGAGCTCACCCCAGAAGGCCCAGCTGGTGCCATGTGGCCCATCGGGGTGAACGCGCCCTTCCGTCCGCGGACGCGCTTCGAGGTGATCAGCTGGGAGTACTTCACGGAGGAGCATGTGTACACGTGCGCCGACGGCGCGCCCAAGTGTGAGCTGCGCGGAGCCGAGCGAGCCGACGTGGGCTCGGTGCTGGAGACGGCTGTGGAGAGGCTGAACCAGCGCTACCAGCCTCAGCTGCGCTTCCGCAAGAGGCGCCTACTGAACGGCTACCGCCGCTTCGACCCCACGCGCGGCATGGAGTATGTGCTGGACCTAGCGCTGGACGCCTTCACGCAGAAGGGACACAGCCAGGTGATTGGCAAGCGCGTGGGTTTGCTCCGGCCCCTGAGCGCCATCGAGATCATCCCCATGCCATATGTGACCGAGGCCACCAGGGTGCAGGTGATCCTGCCGGTTACGGCGCGCGACCAGGACTTTGTGGGCAACTTCCTGGACGCGTACGCCACGAACACCCTGGATGCGCGCGACAACGCCCTGCTCACGCTGCTGTTCGTGTACGACCCGTTCGACGCGCAGCGCGTCAGCCAGACGGACGTGTTCGCCGGCGCCAAGGCCATGATCGGCGAGGTGGAGAAGCGCTACAGTGACGTGAAGGTCCCGTGGATCAGCGTGAAGACCGAGGTGCCCTCGCAGGTCAAGCTGATGGACATCATCTCCAAGAAGCACCCGGTGGACACGCTCTTCTTCCTGGCCAGTGTGTGGACGGAGGTGAACGGTGACTTCCTCAACCGCTGCCGCATGAACGCCATCAGCAACTGGCAGGTCTTCTTCCCCATCCACTTCCAGGAGTACAGCCCCGCCCTGGTGTACCGCGACCAGCAGCCCTCTGCCTCTTCCTCCTCCTCCTCTTCCTCACACGCGCTGCATGACGGCCGCTTCGACCGGCACGTCTTCGACGAGGCCTGCTTCTACAACGCCGACTACATGGCCGCCCGCACCAAGATGGCAGCCGACATCTTGGACAACGACGAGCTGCTGGAGAGCATGGACGTGTACGACGTGTTCGTGCGCTACTCGGGCCTGCACGTGTTCCGTGCCGTAGAGCCAGCACTGGCGCAGAAATACACACGGAGGGCCTGCAACCCCCGCTTCAGCGAAGACGTCTACCATCGCTGTGTGCTGAGCAACTTGGAGGGACTTGCCTCTCGCTCTCACCTGGCCATGGCGCTGTTCGAGCAGGAACAGGCAAACAGCACCTAACAGTCCCTGCCAGAAACGGGTGCTCGTATTTGTACGGCTCCTCCCACCTCCCCTCACAAGAGATTGCTCGACACCCCGCCACGACGGAGTCAGGCACGTCTTTGTGGATCCAGACTTGAATGTTATCTGACCTTAATGGACCAAAGTCAGTTAAACGGTGAAAAAGTAACTGTAGGTTCTTGAGCTACACCCGTTGAATTTGATTCGAAGAAGTTAACAGAGGAGGATGCCTCAGTGATCAGCGAGCAGAGAAGTCTGCTCGCTCTGTGAGCTAAGCCTGTTCATCTAAATGTAGTAGATTCATTCCTAAAGGCAGTGGGTTTTAATCAGTGGGTTTGGCTTATAGTTTCTTACTTCAAGTGAACTTACTGATTGCCGTTCAGTCTGCTACGACATTACAAGGAGTGCTAGTGACTCCCTGTCACTGAAATGAATGGAACTAACTTACCTGGGCTCATACGACTACTTCACCTGGTTCTCAACAAAATTAACCTTACTGGTTTAACTTGAGTCAGGTGGTCTTAATGCAGAGCAGTATTATAAATCCTTATTTAAGTGTTATGGAAGTACATTATCTGGTGCTTGATTATGAACAATAACCCAGCTGGGATTCAGTCCATCATACACATCGTACAGCCTAAACAAAGTTTTCACAGGAGATCAGCTGTCACAAAAGTATGTAATCAAATTAACCCTTCAAAGGACAATCCCATCTTTTCAGTGGCACAGCTTATTTGCTGACGTAAATGCAGAATGTTGAAATTGTCATTTAAATTACAGTACTAGGGAATGGAAGGCGCTGTGTTAAAATAATATGTCCAGCACCACACCATACCAAAAGAGACAGGTTACCATAGCTCAGAAGATAAGGGTGAATAAACCCCAAGAACAGCACAGGGGGTTAATTAAGTAATGTCACCTATTTGGTTTGTTTTTTGGAATATCCAAATGAAAACTGAAACTAAAATACTCAACAGTGCACATTCTTACAAATTGTACACGAATAACTTACAGGGGGTCCTCTATCATTTAAATACATCCTTTAAATCACCATTTCACCATTTTTGTGTGTTACTTCCCCTGATCAGCCTAAGCCATTAGACTGTTTATTTACCATTCCTGCTTGATTACCATTCCTGTTTGTTTGTTTACCATTCCTAGGCACACTGCAGTCATTTTGTCATTCAGAGGCTGAAATGCTTGCTGTCATTATGGGAAAGCAAGTTAGCAAAGTCATGCTGAAAGTCAAGAGCTGAAAGTGCTTCAGAAAATGTATTTTGGAACCTGTGTGTATTCAGTATGGGATTATTGAGAACTTTGCTAACCTTTTTCCACAGCTACTCCATTTGATAAAGGTTCACAGGTAAAACACGTTGCTGTTTTCCTCTCGGGTTCAGCAGTAGGGCTCAGAGGACCAGCTCTTCCATAGACATTTTTTAAACAGCAGCGAATACGCAGTAGTCTTAACCACTGATACCCACCCAGTCCTAATTAGACATTTCATAAGCAAGTGTAATGACAACACTGTAACATTTTTAAAATGCTAGCTACTCTGACAAGAATTTCCTGTGCTAAGCTCAAGTTTTGTCACTCTGGAGGAAAAATAAGAAATGGTGGTTATAGGTAATGGAAAAATTTCCAGAATGTTGAACTTTCCTTTTAAGCTTCTGTTTCAACAGCACCATGAGGCTTTTGTTTTCATTTATGTACATGAATGTATGAGATTTGAATGAGGTTTATTGAATATATCTGTCAAAAACTGAACATTTGTGAAAATAAGGCATTTCAATTAAAACACATTGCAGACGGAACCTTTTTATAAATTGCTTTCTGAAGTTACCCTGTCATAAATGCAAATATTTACTTCATTTGAGTCTTAAATCCTCTATTTTAATTCATTTTATAGCCTTTTTAATAAAGGCAGATTTGTGTATTTGATTTTGGTTCGTGTGATAAAGGTGTTCTATTCTCCTCATGCCATCATCAGCTTGTTAACCTTCATATGAGGTCAATTCAGTATTGCATTTAATTCGCATTTTAAAAAATGCCGTGTCCCAGGCAATGATCTTTAGAGTTCAGAGGCATATGTGAGAGATTCCTCTGCAGTCTGCCAGCTTTCCATCAAGGGCCTTCAGAAGGAATACATTTCCCTAGTGAGTCAACATCCGTAATTTGCATTCCTGTGGAATGTGAGGAATTTTAGCTGCCTCTTCCCTGGCACTTTCCCAGAGTCAGCAAATCTTTGCTTCTCACAGCCAGGTGCGAATGTCTCGTGTTTCAGGCTTACCACAACTGAACGTTCTTTAACTCTCGGCTGTGTGTTTGCATCGAGTCGTCACCAGAAGCCACTTTTGCATTGGCATTATCGACACTGTAGTCTATACAAAACCATACTGCCATTGTGAAGGGTGTATTTATGGCTTCATATAACCATCCCAATCACTTACATTTAATATTATTTTGTAGCTTTGTTCCAGCATCTTTCACTTTCAGCCAAAGAAATGTTTTTGGTTTTCTGATTTATCCCCCCCACCCAAAAAAGTTACATTTGTATCAACATTCCCAGTAAACTTTTAATCCTGGTGAAAGGTTTCTTTGATCACATGCTTGCTAAATTCCCCTAAATATTAGCTAAACCCTCCCAGTTAACTTTGAGTTTTCTAGTCAGACTTGTAAGGGGTGGCCTCTTCAACATGCCTGGTTTTATGGCTCGGTGATGTCATGGCAGGACAAGAACTGCTTAGGGTGACCTGGGATGCCCATTGCACTGGCCTGGAGTCAGGCTCAGGAGCCAACCCTATCCTTTCTCTGGCTGGCTGTCTTATTTCTTCCTTTACTTCTCCGTAAGTTGCCTAAAGGAAGGAATAACAGGAAGGCCGAGACAAACAGGTAAGTTAAGGCTCAAGACTCACTCCTTCATCCCGTTCACCACAATAAACGGGAGGGGGTGGCAGGGTGGGTGGGACAGCCAGTGAAAGGGCTCTTTTTATGAAGCATCGGCCTGAAGCTACTGATGGACGGCCACCTGTTTCCTCATCAGGGCATGGTGAGGCAGGCGAGACAATGGCACATCTGTTCCAGTGCACGCAGGAACCAGTCCAGGACAAAAAGACACTGTTAGCCTACCATAGTATCTGTCACCCTGAGGTAACTGTTCATGGCTACAGCTAATCCCATTTATTGTCAAGGATTTGTTTAATAAATCTTTCCTGAGATCTGAAACTGAAAACAATGCTGTATGGAGTATGCACAGTCCACATGACTAAACTGTGGTGGAAACATTACTCCTAATAATTAGACATGCACCATTAAGAAAGATCTTGTATTTTACTCACAGATCAGTATTTTAGCAACAATAGACAAATATCTTTGACACAGTAAAGTAACAATGTGTTTTGGCTTGTTTTTTTAGGTAACAAACTGTTTTACAATGGAACGAACACAATACTGCAGTACCACAGACGTTAAGTCCCGTTAATACCCGTGTTCAAATACACTCCGGTATCAACATGCTACTTTATATATTCAATATATTGCGGCTTTTTTTAAGTGAGCGATATGGGGTTTTAGTTGTGTCTCACAGTCATGTCGCACACATTCAAATAAACACACCAGCCTCAAAATCGGGTCTCTTTAACAAACTTTGGCGAGCGCTCCTTTATTTACACCGAGCCGAACCTCGGACGGCAGCCGTGGTTCTCTCGTATTGGTTCCTCCTCTGAAAGTGGAACGAGGTGATACAGCAAACGTACAATGAGATCAGTGGAAAAAGGCAATCAGAGTGAACCATTAGAAACACTGCCAACTCTGGGTTTAAGAAAACAAAAGCATTTGTTGACGAAGACTAGAAAACTCAACACTTTATGCAACTCCCAACCTCTTGCCTTATGTGATGAGTTTAGGTGAATCTTTTCTTCTTCGGTAATTAAAAAACAGGGTCACAAACCAGTTGCTCTAGACCTGACTCACACACTGCTGGTGGAAGTTGCCTTTTAGTACAGATGTGAGTTTGCTGTTTGCTCTGTACTGGTTAAGAGGAGTCACCATGGAAAGGTGTGCTGGTGTAGAAGGCAGATGTAGTGGTGACTTCACTGATAAACTAACACCAGGGATCACTGGTAGTGCCACTCAAAGCTCACCAAGCGTGAAGAAACAGGAGAGGGGGTGGAGGTGGGGGTGGGAGGCGCAAGTTGGCAAAAGATTCTCACAGTCCAGTTGCTGCTGATGCTGAAGCAACCACCACAGGTTCCTTGGTGGTCTGCGATGCAATGGCTTCTGTATTCATGATGTCCAGTAGGGGGTGCTCTAGTCTTAACGAATGAAACGGCAACAGTATGCGTCCTGGTAGAAATCCATTGTGTGCTTCTATGTTTTCATACTAAAATCACTAGGTCTTTTATAAAGACAAAACATCTATACAGAAGACTTAAAAAACAAACAAACAGAAAAAAACAGTAGATAACCCAAATGGGCCTCTTGGTGTTCATTTGTAGTTTTGACCCAGTCATCATGGGCCAGTGCTCTTCTGACCTCCTTCCTCTCGGTCAGAAGGGTTTTTTAACATCCTTGTATGAAAGTATAAAAATCTGTCCATGCAGCATGCGTAGGTCTTAAAAAATGAAAAAGACCCTCAGGGCAAACACTTCCACTGAGGGTCCCCAAAACATCTGAACATCTCTCTCCTCCCATGAGGAGGAGATATTTGATTCATAGATCTCTGGTATTGGATGACACCCAATTCTATGCCTGTTTGCTGTCAAATCACCCTCTACCCGACAACTAAGATCCAGCAGGTTCTGAAAACCAACACGCACAGCCAATGAGGATGGATGCAGGGCTACATTACATTACAATAGTAATACATACCCAACGTGTCAACTGTAGGAAATGAGTAGTTAGTTCCTTCATTTCATTAGCATGTTCATTTCAAACGAACAGTTAACAATGAAAATGTTTACGACTGACTCATGGTCAACAACTTAGTGCAAGTTTTAAAAGTTGTGGTGCTTTTGCTGAGGTGTTTTTTTTTTCATTCATTACAAACTAAACATTTTGTTTGTCTACTTTCTACATATTCAGTGTCTAAGGACTAGCTGGTGCCCTTCGTTATGAAATGAATTAATAAATACTTCAAACCTAAGTCTTTGAGACCTTTGGTAGACGTTAAAAATGAAAAGAGGACTATTAAAACAGGCCCCAAACAGACTGAGACCAGGTTTGTTTGTAAGTCCAAGCATCCTTGTTTTGGGTTCTAGCAAGCAGGACACAGGAACACGTTCATAACATTTTACAGATAACTAGCAAGATTACCAAAAGAACCGTGTCCCAATATTTACACAATTTTGACCTTTATACATGTGGGTTACGTCTAAGCCTTTTATGAGCAACTTGGAGTCATACTGTTTTATGAAATCACTTCACTATTGCTTCATATTAAAGTCAATATTTTTTTTCTTCTTCATATGTGCCCCAAGGCTAATGACGGCAGAACAGTGTTTAAACACCACTGGCCACTCGGCCATTTCATTCAGCCGAATCCCAGGATTCTGCTGCAGAAAAGGAGCATTTCACATGGCCAATAGCTTGGTTTAATATACTTCATATAAACTGCACATTACTAAAGCAGCATAGCCAAGCTTCAGAGAACTTCAACTCAATCATGGATAAGTGGACCAAAGTATACATACTGAACTCCACACATACGGACAAACCAAGAACTTAAGCAGTCCTCAAGAAAAGCTTGTGGCCATAACACTGATTCCGTTTCAGACTCAACCAATTCAAATGACTTAAGAATATTTAGGAAATGTACTTGAGCCTTTCTTAATCAAAAGATCGTTTTGACCTTCAAAGGCAAACTGGTGTATACTGTAGAATAAAGAACTTTTTTTTAGGCTGCAGGATTTTTTAACGGATTTTCAATTGTACATCTTCTAGTGAAGATTACCATGACATATATTGGCTTAATGATGAAACACCTAACTGGACTGTTAGGTGCTAACATGGCATGATGTACTAAGGTAAACCTGGGGGCAGGAGCAGAACAAGAGGACGAAATCCTTGGAATGGCTGTGTGACTGGGCTTTGGGTCACAGTGACAGCAAAAACACCAAAAGAACCATCCCTCAAATATACACACACACGCACACACACACACACACACGGGGATAATGAGGAACATCCATATGGCTCAGACTGTAGAGGGCCTATCAAAGGGCAAACGGGCATCTAGGTGTTCCTCATAGCCAGCACCTGTTCCAGCTCCTGCCTCCTCTGCTGGATCTACAAAAAGGAAATTGTGAGGAGTTTACACATCCTTGGGGAGTAAAGAATGATGAAACAGGGCAGTAAGGAAAATCAAGCCTCACTCTCACAAACTGCCTGGATCTTGGATTAAATATTGCATAGTGTGAGTGTATTGCCATGGGAACTGTGTGAATCTGACTACTCAGAGTGAACAATGAGCTCAGGTGGTTTTAGGAGTTTTTGTTTAGCATACAATTAAACAGACTGGCCGACACCAGCACACACTACTAAAGCAGCATAGCCAAGCTTCAGAGAACATTCTAGCACTCTTGATCACTCCTGGCACGCCTGGAAAAACATGGGCCCTGGTTTTCTACTAGAAGCTGTCCTGTCTCACCTTGCAGTAGAAATAGCGACTGACTGCCTCCTGAGACCAGGGCTGGTAGTAAAACTCCGCCCTCCTCTCTTCCTCTGGGTTCCCGACAACGTCCGTCATCAGCTGAAAACCAATCAAAATCTAAATTAATCTATATGAATTTGCTAACTTTGATCAAAAAGCATGACAGATTTTCACTTTAAAAGCACCTTTGGTGTAATGAAGTTGGTAATATCAGTAATCTGCTTTTTGGAGGTAGTATAGAATGGGAGGAAGTAGACTAACCCTGAGATCTCTGCTCTGAGATTTCAGCCAGTCTTGGATATAGCCTTTAGGGTCTCTGGAGAAACTGAGCATGAAGTCTCTCTGAATCTTTAGCTGGTTGATGGACTCAATGGTCTCATGGATCTGCAGCACATTTAGATTACAAAATTACAACTTTTCCATATGCCAAAACCTCTCTGAAAAGTATCCCCAAACAGGTCTTAAAAGGTGCCCATGTTCATGGAAACATGTACCTTGTTGTCAAGGGAGGCAATCTCCTGCTGATTGGCTGTTGAGAGAAGAAAGTTGCTCATCTGGGCTTTGAGTGGATCCTCCACTTCAACATCTATGTCATAGCAGGCCGTTTTCTTCTGATCATTTGGGTCCACGCTGCACACACCAAGATGACGGAATAGCTGAGTGAAAATGTGTATGTGCTTGCAATGAATGTTGGAAAAAGGCGGAGACTAGACCGGGGGCTTCATGTGATTGCTCTCTGACCTTATGACATGATTGATGACAATAGGGTCAGGGGGCAGCAGCAGGTTGGTGAGACGCTGAGGGATCTCTGAGAACTTCAGCCGAGGGCAGTCGAAAATCTGAGACACAGCACATGCCTCCATTAGTGACATGGATGCTGGAAAGTCACTGGATGCCAATGGTTCAAACTCAGCAAAAATCGAAGAAAAAAAAAAAAATCTAAGTTAACCTGGAAAATGGCCAGCTACTTTTATAAGGGAGTGGAGCTGAATTCTGTACCTGCTGGAAATACTTATCGCAGTTGATGTACTCCTTGTCATGGGAGTCCTGCAGCTTGTTGGTCTTGACGTACTGCCACAGGGCCTGGATGATGCAGGAGCGCGTCTGCGTGTGGATGCCCAGCAGACGGGCCAGCCGAGGGTCCAGCTTGAACTGGGGCGGCTGTACACAGTCCACCGTTTATTTATAAATATAGAATCCCAGACCGAACCATAAATTAAGACTGTCAAACACAGTCCGTGTCTAAAATACTGAAAGGGGAATCAAGATCACAGGACACACGAATATGCAACTTTAATGCAAACTGTTTGTTACACCACTGATACTTCAGTACTGATTGAGCTACTCTTTAATATACTACACAAAACATGTTTTGCACTCTGGCGCCCTCACCTGGTAGTCCAGCATTAACAGCAGTGTGCAGCGCACATTGACATCACCTGGCCTTTTCACCTGGAAGCCATCAGTCTCCTGAGTAGTGGGAGTGCGATGCCACTAAACAAAGCGTGTAATAGTGTTACATACACAAAAATGCACATATGCCCTTTACCCCATGTGTAAATGTGGTATGCAAACAGGTTTAATATTTGTAATGTTCACACAACATAATGTCTGATGGTTTGAGATGTTTATTCAGTTCATTCTTTTTTAATATAAAACAAATGAAAAACCACAAAGGGGCCTACATTACACAGAAATTATATTTTAATGTGACCTAGACCTTTACGTACATAGACCTTTCCCCCATAATCCAGGAACTTACAGGACCATGTTACTTTCTCAACCCAAAACGAACTGTAAAAAACAAACAACTATTCTATGCTACATGGGCTTATTTCATGCCTTCGGTTATTAAAACACGATCTCCCTGCAGTAATTACATCCAGATCTGAAGATCTTCTTCAAGAGGAGTTTGCAGTGGGCGCAAAGCCGAACTTCACCCAAGCCTTGCTTCTCATTAGCTGAAAAGAAATCTCTTTAAGCTCCTGCGGCTCAATTCTACTCAACTTGCTAAGCACAAAGTGCTACTTAACCTCAACATGTCTGGAGGACAATCATTTATGGCACTCATCCAGAAGATGTCTGTATCAGATGCTAGTACGGAGTGGGAAGCCCACTCCGTAAAGAGCTGTCAGTGTCTCTCGAGGAATTTGTCCTCTCCCAAGAGTGCGAGCCTGCGAAGCCACTAATTTGATTTTCTCTATTACAGTGATATAACGGCATAAGTGGACATAATGAGCACTTTGTCGCAGTCCAGCATAAATCCTTTATTGTTGTATATATATTTTTATATATGGATATATATGTAAATGGCTTTTACATGAATAGAAACGTAGCATCTTTTAACATCAGGTAGCCAAAAACCATAATCGTGTGGGGATCAACAGGGTAACGGAGGATCATCTGATTCTGATCACCCACCTCCACCAGGTGGTGGTCTGGTCCGTAAAGGTTATGATCACCCACCTCCACAAGGTGGTTGTCCGGCCCGTAAAGTTCCTTGTCCAGCTCGATCACCAGACTCTTGAAGAAGGAGGAGAACTTCCTTTTCACCTTTCCTGGCTGAGAAAGAGAAGAGAACAATCTGACAAGGGGACAAGCTCTGTATAGGTATGAACACACACGTGTAACTTGACCTCTACACTGGCTGCTTCAGAGAATTCTTTTATAATTTTCTCCAAGCCACAGAACTCCAACACAAAACCTGGCTAATTTAGGATTAGAGTATCGGTTGCTATGAAAGCTATCATTCTGTTCAAAACCCAATGAGTGGTGCCGTTGCCTGAAGCAGTCGCCAGCGAGCCCATTTTCCCCTCATGTGGTTGCTGGGCATTTGCTTACGCCGCACTCAGATCACCGGGTTTTTGGGCGGAGTGTTTGGTTGTTCTGTGCTCTGTAAGCTCATCGCTTTCAGCCTCGCTGTCCAAGCAAAGTGAGCGACCGCCGGGCCGTCCTGCCGTGAGCGCGTCCCGGCACTCAACAGCGTGGTGGCGTCCGGCCTTGAAGTGGGGCGAGTTCGGAAAGATTCGGGGGAAAAAAAAGAGAGGGAAGCAGGAAAGTCGGAGGAGTCAAAGAACGCTAGTGTTCGCGCCGGGCAGAGGAATGACCTCATTGTTAAGTGGAGCATGCTGGCGGAACGCAGTGCCTCGCGAGTAATTTTAACCTCGCCGCTCAAAAACACACATAGCTGCCACGCGGAGGCTATGAGGTCACCCAGACAAAGCCACGCCGGCTTTTGCTTGTTCTGGTACGACAGCTGCGTTGACTCTGGCCGGAGGAGCTGACAAGCCCACCTCTGTCTCGCCCTCTTGCCCACTCTTATGCGAGGTCAAAAACAAAAACGAGCTGCTTTATGTTAAATGGGCTCAGTGGGCTATAAACAGAGGTTAGGTAAAGTGTTCCTCCAAAGGAGGGAAAAAAAAAATACATTTAAGGCATGATTCAAATTATGAGACAAATGATTCTCCTTAAATATCAGAATAAGCAGATGTAAATGTAATAAAACTATGGGGTAGCCCTCTGGGATCCAAAGTTATTTTTTGCTGTTGTGATTAATACACAGTTCTTATATAGTGTATATATTCAAATTTAATTAATGCAGTGTTACAATCTATTTTTTACAGCACCAGCGATGTGTTAAACCTCATCACTCGTGGGTTAGATGGTGAAGTGATACTAGCATTCGAACTCACTCACTAAATCACCATTTCCTATATTACCAGGCTCAGAATCATGCGAGCTGCTGCCGCTGGCAGCGTGAGTGTGTGTGTGTGTGTGTGTGTGTGTGTGTATGCGTACAGCTCCTGATAACACAGACGTGAACGAGCGTCTGTTGCATGCAGCCACTGACTCACATCATCAAGTAGCTTGCCCTCCACCCGGAGCTCCCAGGATGCAATGCTGCCGTCAGAGTCCTCTGCATCAGCCTTGGCAGGGTTAAAGGTGTTGGAGATGTAGAGCCGAAGCTTACGCTTTTGCTGCAAGGGATTGGATTAAAAATGAAGCGTGAACTTCCTTCATCCACTCTGCTGTTGTTCCACCCACCCAATCCCTCAAACTGACCCAAACCCAAACCCTACGATGGCGAGCAGATCCCTCATGAAATGTTGCTTTTCCCGCTTAAAACAAATTACCTCAAGAACTTATGTAGGGAGCGCTTATCTTGATTACAAACACAGCAACGCATGTTGAATAACGAGACAGGGTATTACTAACCTTCATGGGTCTTTTCAGTGCCTCTTGAATGTCCACCCGTTTGCGCATTATGGTTTGGTCCAGTTTGCGCTCAAATGCCAGCAGGTCCATATAAGCCTGGGACTCTGGGACTAGCTCACGAATCTAAGCACAACAAGGGAGGGTGAACGTTACCATCATGACATGATCTGCAACATTTTCAACATAAAGCAAGCAGAACCAGAAGCCGAACTGCTAACAACTTTAAGACATTCATTATAGTGCTGTATCTCACTGGAATCTCCGGTCCACTAAACTAACATCTGGGCATTTCTAAGACCCTAATAGAGGAATATAGGAGTTAAAGTCGGCTTTAAAACCCAGTGGTTTCCTGTTTGACTTCTTTGTGTGGGTGGTGTGTGTGTGTGTGCTCGCACAATGTCTACACATCAGTATATACACAATGTCTGCCTGTCTAAGATTAAAACCTCCCCTACAATGTTCACCACAGTAGTATTTGCTGGCATTTTGTGCATCATATGTGTGTGTGAGCGCATCTATCTGCCAAGAATTCATAGCAACCCCTCCAGTGTCACATTATCATGCACACACACAGATGGCTGGGGGACGTGTGCCAAAAGCTTCCATAATGGGCACACACTTACAGATTCCAATACTGCACCAATATCACACACTCTCTCTCTCTCTCTGACTCTCTCTCTCTCTCTCTCATACTGCGGAGGGTTAGGCAGACAGTCTGAGTTCGGTCCCTTAGTAATGTGACTGGCGTCTCTGTTTCAGCCATATCTACACAGGTCTGATAAAAACACCCACTCACTGAATGACAGACAGCAATGACTAAGACACACACTCATGACGCCCTGTTCCCGAAATGCGCACGCACACGCCCGCCCGCACGCTGAGCGCACATGCACAGGTTATCACATCTCACGACCCACGAGCGGCTTTGCAAGATAAAAGGATTTTAAAACAAAACTCCAAATCACTAAAACATTCAGTCACTGAAATCCACTGCTGGACCGGAATGCCGACGCTTCCACGTCCGTCGCACGGCTTGCCCACGCCCGAGGCTCTCGGCCCGGGACCGTCCGTCGTCACCGTCGCCTTCGGGCTCCAGCTCCATGAACACCTGTGGAAGCCTCATCGTCTGCCCCTGAGCACTAACGCCAGTCTGTCCCCGCTAACCCGGAGCAGAGATCGGGAAGTACGACCCAAATGTGTGCAGGAGCATTCCAGAGCCCAGGTGGCACCCAGTGCGCCGTGTATCTAAGAGGCCATGATCAAAACGACAGAAACGACAGTCTTTGTGTGTGTGTGTGTGTGGCCGTGCGCACACACTCGCGCGTACGCACACATACGCGCATGCACACACACATATACACACAGAGACACGCTATACACACTAATCAAACAGCCAAAATGGCAAGATTTCCCACTCACCCTTTGTGGAAGAATCTTATCGGCCATTTTCCTCCTCTTGGTGCTGCAGAAGAGAGTGAGGAAGAATAGACAGAGAGAAAGACAGAATGAGGGAAAAAAAAAAGAGATGTTACTATGGAGACCGATAGTGTAGCACCCAGGACATCTGCTAAAATTCTGGGGCTGGTCCAGGATGCAAGAATGCCGACGTTGTGTGTGTGTGCGGGGAGGGGCGCACACGCGTGTGTGTTTGTTTGTGTGTGTGTGTGTGTGAGTAAGTTTCAGTGATTCAAGCCCAGATGGTGCCCGCCAACATGGGCACAGCGATGGGTACTAAGAGTGGCATCCACATCCTGGCATCACGAGACCTGGCAAACAGGTCTCATCTGTACTGGAATTAGAGGTCTGGCTCTGCTCTGCCTGTTTTTTTTTTTTATTCTGTCTTGAGCCGGAGTTTCATTTCATTGAGTCATTGCTACATCTCCATCACGCATTCCCGGGAACATTTCCCATGAGTACTCCCAGGGATATCTCCCCCAAGCGCTCCCAGGAACATCTCCATCATGTACTCTCAGGAGCATCTCCATCACGCGCTCCTGGTAGCACCTCCATCATGCACTCCCAGGAACATCTCCATCACACACTCCAAGGAACATCTCCATCACATGCTCCCAGGAACATCTCCATCACGCGCTCCAAGGAACATCGCTCCGCTTGGAAGAGGCTTCGTGTGGCTCAGTTCTCTGCAGGAACCGTGTCTCTAACCCTACACTGCCCTTCCTGACGCATCCATCATTGTGCCTACAGTGAAAGGTCCATGTACTTTGATTCTTGTAAAAAGACATAAGATATCCAAACATATCAGGCAACAAGCCTGAGAGCAACACACACAAATGCATAATCCCACATATACGCACGCACCTACCCACGCGTGCGTACACACAGAGAGACATACACACACAAACACATACACACACACACCTCAGAGGTGCCAAATGTGGTGAATTACATTCAAATGAATGATCAATGCTTCAACACAGTGTGGTTGATATAGATTGCATTATTTTGTCCATATTGTACAACCCTAGTCAGAAAGGCACTTATGACTAAACGTCTTTACATCTTTAAAGTCATTTGAAGTCATTTAAAATGACTCATAGAGAGGACGTGACACACAGTGAATGCCACAAACGAGGCTAACTAAGGGGGAGTCGGCAAATCAACTCAAATCTACTTGGATACCGCATTTTGCAATATGAACGTGTTAGAACTTAGAAATACTTAAGAAATCAAGTTCTCTCCCATCATGCCATGCAGCAGCATAAATCATGCACACCCGTGCTTAAACAGCCTTTGACACAAGAATAAATGGAGAAGAGACAACAATCAAATGTGTCTGAAGTTTAATACACCTTGTTGCTGAAAAATATTCTTCGATTTAAATGAAAAGACAGCGCTTAGTTATTTGTGAGTTCTGATCTTTTTCACACCAAAGACACGGCAAAATGCTGGTTAAGGGGTTCGCGAACAGGTTTGGTTTAAGACATACTGGACGGATATGCAGGGGTCAGAGGGCAAGGCCTGGGAAAGGGGTGGATCTACCATGCAGCAGGGTAAACGCCTACTTTGATCCAAGCGTGGGATCTGACTGGGCCTCTCTCATGTCCATCTGCCTCCCTGGCATCTCACTGGCTCCAGGAAATCCAACAGGTTTCCTGTGAGTTGACGGGATTTGAAGGGTTCTTGATTAGATGGCACTGAGTTTTCATATTTTCCTTTTTGAGAGTGTCTGTGGAAGAGTTTAGATCATTTGTGCATGATGATTAAGACGCTCAAGCGTCCAACAGAAAATTTGACAAGAATTCACACTTGTTACAAAAACAAACAAACAAACAAACAAACAAACAGAACCCCATACATAAATGCTTTGCCTCTTTTGCTTGGTTTCTTCTCCTCGTCAATCTCATTCTGGTGTAACAGACATCACCGCTTTGACAGAACACTAGCAAACCCTTGAATGCAGTGTACACAGACCCCTCGATGGGATCGACCAGACGTGTGGAGGGAGAGACACCACATCGGACGTGGAGGTCATGTTACACTCCCGTAGCTGACAAGGTCAAAACTGACCAGGTGAGTGTGAGTGGATCATAGGAACTGTGGGGGGCACGAGACTGGTGGGTGAGTGACAGAGAGGAAGGAGAGAAGGAGAGACAGAGCAAGGGAATTTGAGAGATAGAATGAGAGAGAGAGAGAGAGAGAGAGAGAATCAAAGAGCTGATATGCAATGAAATGGCAGTCATTCCAGACAGTCTGCAGATTAACACAGACCAAGTGACATTCATTCTGCATTTTGGAATCGGAAGAACTATAACAATACAACAGCGATACAATTCCACAAAACAAAGAGCAGAAAACAAACTGCAATACTTCCCAAACTACAGTACTTTACACACTCTACAATACTCCCACACTACACCACTCAACATACTATAGCCCTCCCCACTCAACAAGTTACTCCCCAAGTTACTCCCCAAACCACACCATTGAACACATTACAGTAATCCCCATTCTACAGTACTCAACACACTACAATACTCCCACACTACACCACTCAACACACTCTGGCACTACAGTACTCCGTAGTCTACAGTATTCTCCAAACTACATCACTCTACATTCTACAGTACTACCCACATTACATCACTCCCCACCGTAGGTGTAATTTACACTGGGGACATGTCTTTGTTTCATGAATCAAATAACAGTTCGATTCTGCATGTTTTAGTCAATACAACAAAATGTATTATGTTCCTAATAGCAGAATCATTCAACTGCTTATATTTTGTCACACAATGGTGAGATAATAATGGTGGCACAACTGACATTCTGTGAGACAAAAGAAGTGATTTCAAAAGTAAATATAATACAGTTGTACCACAGATATATTTTAAGACATAATGCCGATACTTGACAAATGTGGCCATAAAACCTTTCAAGAACCTCTGTCGCAGCACTGATGTCTTTCCAGTGAATGCCCTTGATTTCTTGAAAGGGTCCATGAATACCTGGTTCACTTCCCCGTCCCCAGCACATTTCATAGGAGAGTAATCCATGTTGCCCACCCCACCCCCTTTCTCACTCCCTGCTTCAACAACTGCTAACCCCTTCCACAACCATCACCGTTTCCCGTACGTCCGAGACATGTTTTTTTTTTTTTTTTAACCTTGCCATTTTAAACCTTGAGAACTAATTTTTCAAAGCACTACTCTACATACTGCTACCACTCTGAGGGACTATTCATTCTTTATTGTGAGTGATTGTGGAGATATCTCAGGGAAGGTCAGGCCTTTTCATACTACAGTTCAAGGGGAGCCTTAGTATTTTATTGTTGGCCATGTAACCAACCAACTGAAAAGTCAGTACCTCATAAGTCTAGAATTACTTTACAAGTAACACCGTATGACTGTTTATAAATGCCTTGTGCATCAGTGCTCAATTGTTTTGTGTTTTATACAGTTATTTTTCTTTGTATTTTAAGGTATTTCCTTAAAGAAATGTTGTCAGTTTTGCTCTAACAGAAAGTCACAACAGCCGCACAAGCTGTTCCCACATCACTGGAAGGTACTAGGGCTCTGTACCACACACACAGTGAAGCCTACGGGCAGCTCAGTGGAAAGTGCTGTGCACCATCACTCTTAGCTTGTGCTTTTCCCTAACACATGGCACCGCTGCACCACCAGATCTAATCCAACGTACTCAGACAGGCCTGCGGTTAGAACGTGGCACGGACTTAAAACCCTGTTTGTGTTACAAGAACCTTAGGCACTAATGAAGAAGTCTTAAACTGGAGAGTAAGCAATTGCACAGTTATTCCCAGTTTGACTGTCCAGACACCCGCAAGAGCATTCAAAATGCCTTTACTGACTAACGCCCGCAGTCACAGTAACAGCCCCAGGCTGTTGCCATGGTAACCGCTCCCTTGTCTGTTGTCTTGGTAACAGCCACTGAGCTGCAGCGTTCGCAGTAGCTTCAAGGCTGTAGGTGAGGCTACAACCGTGTTTTGGTAGTCATAGTAACATTGCTCAGTTCCTCGTTGTGCTAAGCGGTCCTCAGCTGTGGGCGTGGCTTATGAACACTCACTTCCTGTTCCTGTTCTGTACTGCTTGCTGCTGCTGTGGAAGCTGTTGCTGAGAGGAGGCAGGGCGCTTGCGGTTGGCCTCCATTGCCGGATTGGTTAATCCGGGGCGAACAGCAGGGCTTCCTCCGTATGGTGGCCCAGGAGGTCCCATCGGCGCCCCCTGATGGGGCATCCTCGCTCCTGACGGCATGCCGGGACGCTGGAGGAAAAGAGAGACAATGGAGGGAGAAGAAAAAAAAACCCAATGAAGATTCATGATGACACTGTTACGCTCCCTTTAGTACTTATAAAGAGAACCTGAGTTAAACGATTGTGCTGTTTTTCGGCAAGAGTGCCACCAAGAGTTTGGAACAGGACCTGTGTATTCCCACAGCCGCAATAATCCCCACTCCCACAGTGACCCTGGATCAGAGTCAAGTGTGTAAAACAAAAGGAGCGGTGTCCTCTTGGCCCAGCTGAATCAACAAACCACAAGTGACTCAACAAAGGGTCTTAACACCTGCGCCAGTCACTCCGCTAGCAACAGCTGGGGTGAGAAGCAGCAAAGCTTTGTGGGGATATCTCTAGACTTGCTCGGCTGATTTTGTGACTCTACAAGTTTGTGAGTTCAGAATAAGCTGAGCTTTGTCACTGGATACAGAGCATGGCAGCACCACTGTCTGCTTGGCGTCAACGGAGAAGATCAAAGGGAAGGTCAAGATCATATCTTCATCACAGACTTATAGACTCAAGTTTTTCAAATAAATCAACCAAGGAATTCTGAACTCACAACTCAAAACAAAAAAAATCAATACTGAATTGTTCAAATAGTGAATAGTGAACTAGTTTCTTTAGAGGCGATTCTTGCCATCATGACTGGTGGGGGTGTGCCTAAGTGTGAAACAGACAGCTGGAAAACATCTGTGAAAAAAGAATCGCTATCACATCAGCCCATGAAGCTGCGTTACATCAGTGCCCTGCAGCCATGTGCTTTGCTAGGAAACTTAAAATGAAAATAAAACAAATAAATAAAAACAAAACCTGCATTTGTAATCTCCTCTCAGCTCCCTCATTGATTTCAAGGTCTCATGGGTGATTTCAGTGATGAAGTGGAGAGCCTCACACATCCATTAACACCTCCGGCAGAAGCCCGCCCTTCCTCACACCCCTTCCTGTCCTTAGCAACACTGCTTTGCGCGGCGACGCTAAGGCCTACTGCTTTCACCCAGTGGCCTTAAAGTGGGAAAGACACATTCTATTTAGCTACGCAGGAAGTGTTCACCAGTGACCAGCAGGTGCAAAGGAACGGATCATGAACGTGTGAGCGCTTCCACTTATCCCCTGGTCTCGGCCCAAGACGGTGGTTGGTGTAAGAGAGGTTGGGGTTAGCACATGGGAAAAACCTGCCTCGCACCGATCACACGGTGTGTTCGCACGAGGCCGGTGCGTGCTGTTTTAGAGGCTGGTGGTCAGGACACCATGGCACAAGTGGGGCTGCTAAAGCAGGGAAATGCAGAGGCAGGATGTACCTTGAGACGGGCGCTGATGTCCATCGGAGGCACCACAATGCATTTAAAGTGAAACATGAGGGCCCTTACACACCAATTCCCTTTAGACCTGCTCATACATTTAACAGAACTCAAACCTGTGGTGCCCTAAAACTACAACCACATGTGCACATGGTCGATGCAATCATTTTGACTCATTCCCCTGTACACATAAATAAAATGGTCATAAATAAAACGGTTGACTCAAATCATATATATAAAATAAACCTAAGGGAAGTTACTGTGGACAAAATTAATTGGAAAAATGCTGGAATATTCCTGCAAGGAACAAGATTTGCCTTGGTGGGCCTAGGTTTGCATCAGACAGCGACAGCTTCCTGGGGACAACTACGCCGGGGCCGTCTGTGCATGCTTTGATTTTGCTGCACCTCTGCTCTCGTTCTGTCTCGTCGCCGGGCAGGTGTTGCTGTCACTCATGATTTCAGAACAGCTGTGTGCTCTCTCTGGTGATCCACTTCATATGGATATGAATGGGGGGGGGGGGTATTTATGT
>JAOYMR010000016.1:254250-273467 GCA_025802075.1 Tenebrosternarchus preto | reverse complement strand
TTGATGAACATGAAAATGAGGTTGAACATCTCCCATGGCCTGCGCAGTCACCAGATCAAAATATTATTGAGCCACTTAAATTTGTCAATAAGATTTTTTCGCATAACTCCCTATTGATGCGTGAAGCTCTCCGGGCCACCGTACCTTCGATTATCAGTCATAACTACCTGATAAAGAGTTAAAACCACACACATCTTCAGCTGAGAGTGGCTGAGCTGAGATGTGGCCAAGAAAACTGTTAGTTTGACTCATGAGCGCCACCTGCTGAAAAAGAAGGAAACTCATAAGAAAGACTTTCAGAGAACAAAGAGTGCTGTGTGACTTCTAAACCTGCTGCCCTGCTACGTAGCACCTAAAATAAGATGTTTGATTATTGTGGGACTTCTGAGAGCAGTGAATTACTGGATGTTTACTATATTATAAGGGCATTCAGGGGTCTCACTGAATGCCCTTTTATAATATAGTGTGGATTTCATGTGACAGCCTTCATAATATTGAATGTATAGCCTCATACATCATCATACTATAATGTTGGTGGGTGTAACATACATATTTGGCTTGATGTAGTTTACAAATAAACAATCTTACAGTCATTTCCGGTTTAATGCCTGAACACTTTGGCGCTGGTATTTTTCACAAAATTATAACAGACTAGAAATCTGTCCAATAAGAGTAGCAGATTATAGCATACATGTCTTCTATGAAAATGGTAAACTTACACAGCTGTCTGGTTCTAAGCCCTAGGGTCCACCCATATGGGGGATCAGCTTCTAGCACAGAGTTAAGGATCTCATTTTGGATAATAGAAATCACTGAGCGTCAGAGTACCCCTTACTGGTCCCCCACTGCCACCACCACCCCACCCCCCAACAAATGCAAGTCCCATTGACTGGGGGCTGAGGGGGTGGGGAGCTAAATTAAACCCCTGCAGTACTCCATTTGCCCAACAGAGGACGGTAAAAGAGTATAGATCTAATATATCACACCCAGTTTGCCAGTCGGTTTTTCTGAGAAAAACATATTCCACTGAAATAATATTCAGTGTGGTCACAACAAACCAGTAAGTACATGCACATTCTTTGTGCTTCTTTGCAGGTCAAAGTCATTAAAGTGAGTGAGACCGGCTCTGGCCACCAGTGGGCGCTTTAGACAAGATTATCTGAGAAATTGTAGATTAGCATCATATGTAGTGCAAAGTAAAAACACCATACTATAAACAGCTGGATGTTAAAACAGCTCGATGTTGAATTTTAACGTAATGATGATTTTAGAAGAAGCCCTTTCAAATGGAGTTGATTAAAAACTAAATTTTCTCCAGAAACAGACAACTTATAAGATTTTTCTGCCAAATCTTACACGGACAATGATCAGACCTATTTCAAACCAATGCTTCAAACAAACAAACAAATCAACAAGCACCCACCATGGTGATGTACCATTGATTAACAAGTGAACTTCCTATTGCTCCTAAACGACAAAATCACTCAATCGGATAAATAACTGATTCTGGCAACAATTCCAGTATGAAAGTAAAGCTTTTCCTTAAAACGAAAAAAGACGGCAAGGTGAAAAAAATGGATTTTATACGGTGCTCCGGATAAAGCATCTTTATCCTCTGGATGATCGTGATACGGAGTGCTTGTTGAGAACTGCACCATCGCCTGGTCAACGCACTTAGCCCCGAATCCACCATCTATACCCTACGTCGCTGTTATCCGCCAGTGCACTGCCAGTCCTACTCTAAACGCCAAGGACAAGTTGTTCTGGGACAGGCTAATGAGCGTTTCCTGTCTGCTATAGCAGTTACCTGAATAAATAGTAAAAGGAGCTAGCAATAAAATGCTAAATGAGGTGGAAAATGCCTTTAAACAAACTGTAAAATGACACTAGGATATGCTGTTTATATTGGCTGCCAGGCAAGCTACATTTCTTTATTCGTTGACTACACTTTTATACGATCATTTTGTTTTTTAAAAAAGAAGACTTTTACCAAATGTATTTATTAAACCCATTTATAAGACCAGTAACAACTGCCTTCACGATGACCAGGTAATATTATTCTTATCCATTGTATTATTAAGTAAAAAATATTTTCATAGTATAGATGACAATCACATAATAGATGAAAATCGGCTGCCATAAAAACATAAAAATCCATTTAACATAAAAACCTACTTCAAAAGACTTTTCAGTAGTTCTGATGTGTCCAAAAATACCCACATACATAATATAGATTTTGACACAAACTCTGGCCAGTTGTTTTTAATTTTTGTTTAATTAGACGTGCAAATATAAAGAGTAATTTAATCGGAGTGTAGACGATGGGGTGTAAGTGAGAATTATGAGATTATTTTTTCATATGCATGCTGTACATGGGTAAATCGGAAATCGCAAAATATCGAGTCCAACCCTCAGAGTCACTATCAGCTCTGCGCAATTTTAGGCCTTGTTATAAGGCGCCATACAAAAGATCATATAGAAGATAAAGTTAGTGTTCCCTGGCTGTGCGCTTTTGCGAGCAGTTACGCACACGCGTTAAGAAGCAATCTGACCAATAGTTGCGTATTGGGCGTGTACATCATCGACCAATTGTGGCGCTGGAGAAGGCGGGACCTATAAAGACTGGTCAATGCAATGCAAAAACAGCTGCACAGTGTATGGCGACTGCAGAAAGCAAATGTCAACATGAAAGGAAAGCCAAATCCCGGACATTTTAGAAATCCCAACCGAACACATTTTTAAGTACTAAAAATGGCTGGCAAAACGAGGGCATATGGTCACCCTGATTTTACCTCAGTTTTGTGCTTTTAAGCGTTTTTTGTTTTTACATAAATTATATGAACGAAAATAATAACTGGAAAGACGCACAACCATGGTTAGTCACCTCCCCCCGCCAAAAAAACAGAGCAGCATGTACAAGACAACAAACAAACAAACAAAAGAAATAAAATCACACTTATGTATAGCAAATGCAAGATGAATCCTGTTGATATCCCAGCAATCAGATATTGCACAGACGTTACGTAATGAACAAACAAATAAAACCTGCACAAGCCTTTCAGAGGGGAATGACTGCTCAACGTCGTTTATTATTCATTAACGCAATGCTGGTTTTGCAGAAGGCCGAAATATGCAAATTTCCCTTGTAACAACTCAGTGTTTTTTCTTGTATTCTGTGGGTGATGAATTCATATGATCTAAGAAGCATTAATAATTTTGGTGGAAATAATGCCAGGCAGTCCCTGTCCAACGCTTTACCAATACAACTGCAATCAATAAAATAACAATACAATATTTTCTCAACATTCTGCAGCTGCTGTAAAGGGAGACAGAACTAAATCTGACAACAATGCAATTTCTGGTACCAAGGCGACCAAAAATACCAATTTTATACAGCACTCTACATGGTGTACCAACTTCTAACATGCCATCCCATCCCATGCAAGCAATAACAGTAGCTACACTAAAACAACTGAAACATCATAAAATACATCACTGAAGTTTTCCATTGTTACACATCTGCACCTTGTTATCGAAACCCACTTTCAATGGTGGAAATGTCAGCATCTGCTCTCTTTTGCCCTCTCAGCCTGTATTCTCCAGTTCTGCTGGAGTGCACTGGATAAGCACCAGGAGCAGACAGATCCAGGCCAGGGCTTGGGGAGAACAAATCCAGCTTTCCAGTTCACCGCCTGGAAGGCTGGGAGCTTTCAAAAACCCGTCGTCTTTTATAGCACATCATTCCTCATATTTTTGGAGTGGGAGGGTGGGTGGGGGAGTGCCAGTGTCTGCTTTCTGAGCGCTTAGTTCACGCACGCAATCAGTGAGCAAAGCACCCACTCCATCTGTTAAAAGCCAGCCATGGGTCTTTATGGATTAACAATAACAAGTCACTCAGCTAACACCCTTCGCTCTGGTCGCTGAATGGGATATTGAGCGTTTCCCCACATAAAAAATGGGTCAGCCTGTGTAAAAGCCAGACAGCCCGTCTCTGAAATGACCAGCTCTCTCTCTAGCTGAGTCCAGCACTGTATCGGCCCAGCATCCCCCAGACCAAGACTGTAAGTACAGGCTGGCGGCTCGCCTGCCCACAGCCGAGCTCATAGCATGGCCAGCATGGGAAAGGTCAAGGGTGGAAACCCATGCTGTATTACATGGCCTGCTATGAAACAAAATGGCAAGTATTTTGTTTCAAGGTACAGCAGGCATACAAGTACATATTTTGTGGTGGTTTGTTGCAGTTGGAAGAACTGCAAAAGAGGGTCCAAAAATTCTCAAAGAATTCCCTTAAAAATTCACCAAAGTTAATCTCTCAGTAATGAGAAAATGGTCTTGCTAAAAGAATCCCAGTGCTAATCTGTTACCGCTGGAACCGCTAGTCTTCTGGTGAGCAACCTGGGCAAAAACAAAAAAAATTACAAACAAAAAACAAACCAATACAAGATAGACCAACTAACGAACAAAATCCTGCTGACATTTTTGGGCTCACAGGGACTAATTTTCTCCCCTGTTGGGAAGATCACCATTGTCCGTCTCTCTGCAAGTTACTTCAGACACAAAAGGTAAAGTCTCCTCAGTACAGTGACCCAGTATATGGGGGTTCTACTAAAGAGAGGAGAAAAAGAAAGAAAGAAAAATAAATGAAATAGACCATAGAGATTTAAAATGTGGAAGTTAGGCGATCTACAATGTTTTTTTTCTGTGATTATAAAAAAAATATGCTTGATAATAACAAATGACGGAAAAATGCAGCCTGAAAAGACTTGTTCTGCATGAGTGATATTAGACCAGCATCAACAAAGAGGTCCCAGAATAGAGCCAGGGGGAACCTCTAATTCTTCCATTTTGGACGTTTAGATGGTGCCACCTGGAAACCTCGATTAAAAGGGAGGTAGTGAGAAAGGAAAAGCAAGAAAATAAAAGAGAGAGTATTCAATAATTGGCCCTCCCTTCGGCTCTGTCCGCTCTCACACTTATGAAAGAGCCAAGCCTCTTTAAATCACTTGAGGTGTGACAGAGAAAAAAATGTGGGTCCTTGAATACTAATGGGCTTAGGCGTTGCTGTGGCGCTCTCTCTCTCTCTCTCTCTCACTCCCTCTCTCTCCTGTCTAACTGACAGATTGGGAGGTAGTGAGGCGAGCCACTGTGATCCTTTTCAGGTGTTGCTGGCCCCAATGGGACTGAAAAGAGAATATGAGGCTATGGGCTCAAATACACATCTGGGAAAAGGAACCACAGACCTCTGCCACCCTTCACATCAGCTTGTTTATGCCCATTTCAGTTAAACTATCAGCAGGTTATACTTCCACAGAGTTTGGCAAGGTAAAATGAACATAAAAAGATTGATGAAGTTTGCTATCCTCATATATTGAAGCATAGCATTGCCTCCATTCCTTACTGCAAATGTCATTAACAATAATAATCATTTCGACACTGAGTCTAATTTGAAATGCTAAACATCATTACTCAATACTGGGAAAGTTATTCTTTTTGGAGAGAAATATCAATGGCATACTCTATGTAAAACATCCAGAATTGAGCTATGCGTGTTTTCTGTATAATCCATTAAAGCTATTCAGTTCCACACAACAATAAAATAGAATGAACAAGACATTTTTTCAGAAAACATGTAAATAAATCAAGAGCTTTAATGCATAATATGGTAAACAATTAGTAAGGCAACAAAACTCTTCAAATCAAAACACCAGCTGATGAAAGAGAATGTGCTGATATAAGCTTTCTTACAAAAGCCGGTTATCACCATGGCATTGACTCCATTTGACTCTATATTCTCTGTATGTATGAAGAGAGATCAGTGCTCCTGCTGCCTCTGTGCCCTGCACTGAGAGGACCAGTGCAGGAGCCACACATTCCATCACGCCTCTTAAATGTAAATCAAATGTTTACATGGAAACGAAGCAAGGAATGGAATCTGATGACTACAGATCAACGGAACAAACGGAACACACACGTAGTTGGAAGTTGCGTGAAAACTTGGTTCTTACGCCATTTGTGGCACATCTTCGCCAAAATCCGCAGTAACTAAGGTGATATTAAAATACTTGCAATCATGCATGGTACTGATCATTTTGCTTCTGCGCAGTCAAATGTATAAGAACATTTATGCCCACAGGACGTTATCATAACCATACAGCGGTGGTCATGTAATACAACAGTCTGCCGCAGACACCACGGCTTCCCGCAATGCACCCGTACAGAAGTGATGTGACAGAGTGCATTGCACTCGGCTTTCAGCAGCTACTGCTGCTAACGCTGCACCCTCCACAGGCTCCTCTCAGCACGATTCATGGCAACGCAGGTCTGTTTCTCAGGCCTTACGCATTTTGCTCCTGTGCTTCAAGCAGAACTCGTTTAGTGGTTGTTTCCAGCAGTGCTATCAGAGCAAAGTGAAGTTAAGCAGGTGAAAATAGTACCATTTGTTTAAAATTACAAGGTCTTTTTTGAGTACTTTGGAACTGATGCCTTTTTAAAATATGTTACTTAAGAAATCAGAACTTTTATCTGCTTTCTGAATATCTGTAATTTTCTGGAACAATGCAGAAGGTCTAAATCCCTGCTTTCACAAATAAGATATACTAAAGATGCTTCAAGATCCCCACAAATGTGATTTTCCTTATTGTTTTTACCTATTGCCATGTGTGAACACAGGTGACAGACCTCACCCCCCAAAAAAAGAACCCATAATAAAGAACCGTGCGACTTAAAACCTACGGCCTATACTTTTAGCTTAAACAGATCCACTTCTTTTGGATTTGTTTAAATGTTATAGTATGAGTGAGGACTTGTTACAATGAGTGAAAGTGTGAGGCTAATAACCACTTGACATCCTGCCGCACGACGAAGAGGATGATGGAGGAGAGGAGGGAGGGGGTATTTTACGCTTCAGGAAGCGACGAGTGTCCCTCTCAAGATATCCACTAGGCTATATTACGACTAGTAGCTACCACTCCTCAAGTGGCTGACTGCTTGGCTGCATTCAAGGTTAACAAGCCGCTGGAGTCTGCAGAGGAGACGACTGAGAGAAGGGGAGGGGGTGGAGGGGGTGGAGGGGGAACCTAGCTACTGTAGAGTCTAGTTTACTGTACCCTAATTATGCTGAACATAGAATTAGATGCGCGCGCCTATCAGTCAGCCGCTACAGACCAAATCCACGGTATATGTAAAAGACCTCACAAAGGCGAGCAAAATATTCCTCTTCATATTCTTTCTAAAGCATTTGCGCAGCAACATTTTCTCCCTGCGTTTTGGCTCATAAACTAGATCCAGCCAAAAAAAAAAAAAAAAAAAAACTCCCTAGCGCACTAATCCGACTGGCAATGCGCCGCGGGTTCACTACAAAGGTGGGCAGGGTAGTGTTGAACAGACTTTCAATTGTGGTCAACAGAGAATCCAGATCACAAGAAATTTTTTTATCAAGTAACAAAAACCAAAGCCTACATATTTATGTTATAATGATGCTACATTTCCTACCTTTCTCTCCATGGCAGTAATGTAGTTGGGTCTCGCGAAACTGCTGCGAATGAAATGTGAAGTGAGTGTCTGCCCCGTGCTTTCGTTGCTTTCGTACTTCTTCACTGCTTTTATACAGCACAGTACTGCCTCACTCCCCGGTATTCTGAGTGCTAGAGTGAATGGACAGCCGGCGGCTTGAACGCTGCACAGAGGGAGGATGGAGCCGGGGATAGTGAAACCGAGTGCGGCGAGAGCTGAGGCGCAGGCGCGGCCACCGCTGGAGAGGTTGGTTAAAATGAAATTAAGGACTGAAAGGGAGCGTCATCAAATTACAGTTCGGTCAGAGCACTGTCAACCAAACCCAAAAGCGCCAGACTACCAATTTTCCCTCCTTAAAACTTAGCCTTAAAGTAGACAAAAAAATCTAGCCAAGCCTATTCAAAAACGTGTTTAAAGGCAAAAACAGTGTGATTTGCACACTCCCCTTAAACCTCCCTTGCGCTTGAATAACACCTGCAAGGGTCTATCCATATCTTATCTCTGTATGGGATTTGGAAACGGAGATTATTTAAAATAAAATAAACACAGACAGGAACAGAAAGGCAAAATAAAACGAATAAATTACTAAAACAACTTGAAACATACGTCGAAATATTTTTTTCCAAATTCAGAATACAATTAAGGAATACATTAATGTATCTTCAAAGGCGCTCGACTAACCCACAAAATAAATAAACAAATAAGTTACACAATTCTGAAAGAGAATTGATCATCTTTTGCTTGTTCTGCAAAACAACGGACTGCTAAAGCTAAACAAACTATGTTAGAAGGCAAAAATACGGAACGTCAGACGCGGGTTGCAATTATAAAACTGCGCATTTTCGACAGAATAACGTTTAGAATGTTGTTTTCACCACCATTTCCCCCATGGGTAGAGCAAGTACGTATCACATTGAGTTACTATGTCAACATGCATTTTATCTCGCAAAAGGTTCTTATTGTAAAACATCTAATTTATTATTATTCCTTTAATAAGGGCTCATCTAGAATATTTTATTTGTACGAGTGCTACTTTGTAAGCTGTAATTACTGCCACAAATGAATATTACTGCAAACTGATTTTAGTTTTGCACTATAGCACACTGGAGTCGATATACAACACAATGAGGCTGAGATACAGAACATTTGGTTTCATGAGGATACTCAAATACGTAATGGAGAAACCATATAGGAATTACCATAGATGTCTATGGGAATTGCAGCCACACACGTGTCTGTATACACGCACACTTGGCCAGACGTATGCTTAATTGAACTTCTAAGGAAATTTGTCATGGAAATGTTAGTCTATGTAAAAGATGCGATGCAACCTACAAAACACGTGATCTGCTTTAGCCTGAAATTCCGAGTAAGTAACAGTATTTTATATTTATTATGGGAATCGAGACATGGGTTTTTTACACCTTTCCTCGAGAACAAGTTATTTGAGGATTAGCTTGCTGCATATGTGGCTTGTGACCACTTAATGGGCTTAATGCAAAAGGCTTCTTTAACACCATTTTTACACGTACTCCAAAAATGTCCGCATATAGTTTGGGAAGTGGTCTGCACAATAGAAATAAATTCAGCTCCGCCCAACCAGAATCTGTAACAATAGTAGCAGAATACAAAACTAGCAAGAGAGGCTTGAGACTTCCTCTGTAGAGTAATCTAAAGCACCACCTAGTGTCCAATGTTGGAACAAGAATGTAGTCCAAAATGAGAACCTATATGAAGAAGCACATACAAAAAACCAATAATAAACAAAAACGAAATAAAGAGCTGAAACCACTTTAGTATTAAGGCAGCACTAGTTGTAAAACTATGCTCTGAAGATGAAAATACTAATTTGCAAAATTCCAAGCTGGTTGTGGATGTAATGAATCAGTGTGCACGTGTGTGTACACTATAAAAACACAAACAAAACACCTCTTTCAGTAAAGCAAAATCTGCCCAGTTTTATTTGATTACAATGACTACAACAGACATTATTAGTGACTAGACCACAGGCTGCGTCAATCCTGAACGTCAAAGTAGTCGATGGAGGGCTCCTCTTTTGTATTCTTCAGCCAAGCACTGCTACTCTCAACCCTGAAACAGTGAAAATGAAAGTTCACCATATCAGCAACGCATTGTGAAGGACATAAGATTCCATCCGCTTTTACAAGCTCCGCCCAGCGCGCACGTGTTTGTGTGGGAGTACTTGCTGCCGCACTGTTTGATATGGGCGATGGGAGGTGGTGCTCTGCCTGCTGTCTCTCTCTCAATCAGGGCGGTCAGAGTGGTGTTAGGGCAGGTGGATTTCCCCCTGGACAAAAGAAAAAAAAAACAAAAACAGCATCCCTCAGGGGCAGAGAACAAAGACGCTAATTTGACTTACGGACACTTCAGAAGCCGGTACAGGGTAGTGCTTAGTCATGGACGGGGACTCTGCGTGGATTGGCCACATTTACAGCACTTGGCAGACTTTGCATATTTAAATCAGACGGTGCGCGCGATGACCGCGTTTGTTCTTTTGCTGACCTGATGGCGGTGACGACGACGTTTCGCTTGGGCTCGCTGTCGTAGCTAGCGCTCTCGGCGCCATAGGCCTCGGCCAGCTCGTGGACGACGCGCCGCAGCTCACGCTTCATGGGCGGGAAGCAGTGGCTCCGCTTGGTCTGCCTGCCCTGGAGGACACGTGCGAGCAGACGCAGAGACCGCGTGAGAAACGGCGGTGGCGAGAGGCCTGTGGACGAAGGCCCGGCCAAGGTGCGCTACCTTGTTTGCGAGTTCGACCAGGTTCCTGATCTCCTCCTCCACTTCACTGACGAATTTGAATTCTCTTCTGCATTGGGAGAAAAGGTTCCCCCATCCCCCAAAAAAAAGTTGAAAGGAGAAAAAAACACTTCAGGCTTTCACAAGAAGAACGGAAAGATACTGCCTTATCAAGTTTCAAGTTTCCATTTTGAGCAGACAGACTGGAACTGAACTTTTCTGGTGTCGGACCTACCTGGCGTCCTCTTTGAGGGAGTCGCTGTACTTGCATGAGGATCTGTTGCTGAACGGGTCGGCTGACTGATCGATCTGCAGGGCTTCAGCCAGCCGCCTGGTAGAAACACCACAAATCTGTTCATCTTGAAGCTGAAAAGCTGGCCAGACCAGAACACTGCGAAAGCCACCTGCAATCTGATGACTACAGCTAATGTGCAAAGCATTAATGAAAAATGAATGAAAATGGATGAAAAAACAACCCCACCCCCCAAATAAATAAACAAAATGTAAAACTCACAGATTTCTCTGCAGTGTAGCACACTCTTGATCACATTCCAGCCTTTCAAAGAAAACAAAAGCGTTGCAAGAACCGTTACTGAATAAGGCACTTTAATCACTGTACTGTCTATAGCCGTCCAGCAACCTGAAGGCATTAAGGCGGAGCTGGAACGGCCTGGTTCTCAAACAGCACCTGGTGTGTTTCTGCTCTTTCTTGGTGAGCTGGCCAATGTCAACGCAGTCCCCCAGGTGCATGTCTGACAGCTTACTTGCCACAGAAATGGCTGCATACCTGCACGCCAGATGCAGAGAGTAAATTATCTTTTTTTGTATTCGTGTTTCGGCTCTGCTGAGGTGGTTACATTTACCGCCTTACAGCTCCATTCAGGAGCTGTCTGAAAGGATACCATGGTTACTACCCCCCCCCCACCCCTTGTTTGTAACAGTGACCATGATAAATGCGGTTTACTAGCTCTCTTTGCTGTTGTTCTGAAAATGTAGTAATTTAACCATGTCTGTGAAATGTCTCGTTTGAAGCTGGCTGTATGTTTGAGTGGAAGCGAGCTTAAGTAGCTACAGGCCTCTGGTAAGAACTGGCTGCCTCTGTGCAAGGCACGGTCTCCTTCCTCCGGCCACAGTCACACTGCACTGCCACCTAGAGGTCAAGCAAAGCTTTTACTTTTCACGTCACAAAACTTTGCTTACTCTGATTTTTAAGCAGCATGTAGGAAAAAGAACCTTAATGAAGAGAAAAAAAGCTGCCAAAAAGAGCCAAAAATGCTACTTTTAAAAATGACAAGATTTTTCAGCATTTTCGTAAAATATATAAAGCAGTATGCATTAGTCATGTTAACAAGATTTCCAAATACTACAAAAAACAGTGGCTTCCTTTAAACACTGGCTGTGGGCATCAACGCTAGCTGTGGGTATTCCAAAGCTGAATGACCAGTCTGGAGAAGTAGGGTTTGTACCTTGGCTGTGCAGGTGGTGTATGGGCAGGGAGCTCCAGGGTGGCACGGGGCATTACAGGGGTGCCCACATTCAGGCCTGGGCTGCGGGCACGGCTGCTGACAGCCTCCTTGCGCCTGGCACTCCCCTCGATGGCAAATCCTCTTACAGTGGTGGGAGCCACAGGGAAGTAACTTATTACAGACCAAACCACAGGAGATATCCTGCAGGTGGCAGGGGATGTTGCTCCTTTGCTGAAGGGGTTTACAACGAGGGAGTGGTGAGAGAATGACAGAGAGGAAGATGAAAAGCAGGGAAACGGGGCAGAGATGACGGGAGAGAACACTCGTTAGGTTCTGGGTCTTTGATTTTACTTTTCAATTCATAAAAAAAGGGCCTCCGGTAAGGTCTGTGGTCATTTCATATGCAGTTAGATTTGTGGCAATCTGCTATTGTAGTCAAACTCTAACTTCTATCATTATATCTTTACAGCTGCTAGGACTACTACACTTGTCTTATGTGAATGTTGGCTAGCAGTGTTGGGTCACCTCATGCTGGCCCATGCACCACTTCTTGGTGAGGTAGGTACAGGGAGGACATCTCTCCTCACTGTGGCAAGAGTGGAAAACTGCAGGAGGAAGGGTCCAGTGAAACTCGTGTAGACATGATAAAGCACTACAACAACCATAACAGTAGTACTGAATTAAGTGACAGAAGGAGGTTCAGTTAAAGGTGTTTAAGGTTCAGTTAAGACAGGGTACTCTTGCTACAGTGTTGAGAGGCATGTCCAGGGTTGGTAACCTGGGTGATCGCAGTCGTGGGGGCGGGTACATGGGCTTTTGCACTCTGGAGGTTTGGTACCACATGGAACAGGTGGGTACATCACCGTCTCACCACAGTAGCAGGTCAGCTCATCGAAACCTGCATAAACATACCACAGGAAACGAGGACCCGAGCGGGTGTGAAGGAATCATTTTAAATCCTTGTTTTAAAGCCAAGGAACAACCAACACAAAAGCATCCTGAATGTGAGAAATGAACAACAAAACTGCAGCAACGGGACATTGGAGGAAGGAAGGTCAGGTGAAAACTCACTGGTCTGCCAGCAGGGTTGACAGTTTCCACGGTGACAAACCTCCTGGCAACGGTGTAGACCACAGTTGAGTTTGTAGCCACAGATCAATGTGCATTTATGCTCAACATCCTGACAGGAGGGGTGATGGTAAGGGCAAGAGAGCAAGAAAGAAGCAAGGGATGCAAGAGAGAAGGGAGGGGCAGGTGGAATAAAGGGTTACATTTAGCTGAAAATGCTGTACAATTGCAGAATGATGTCCATTCCAGTGGCTCTAGAGAGATGCCCTACCACACAGCACGTCTCCCCACACTTGTGGCGGCCACAGGAGCGTTTCTTGGTGCAGCGCCTCTCACAGGAAAACACTAGCTCTTCTACAGTCAGAGAACAAACAGGCATAAACTTCAGAATTCAACATTCTTTCAGTTATGTGATGTTGGAGTACAGTAAGCGTCCCTCACCTTCTCTCTGAATCACTGCACATGGGACCTCCTGAGAAGAGGAAACCAAAAAGGTACAAGTGTTATGGGACTTGTAGTTCTGTGAATTCATGCTAGGCCAAGTGATGACGGCCTAACCTTTGTCTTGCTGCCACATCTGCATTTAATGGTGGAGGTGAGAGAGCAGGGGCCACAGCTGCCTTCGTGGCAAAGCTTATCACACAGGTGGACGGTGTCTGTGGAGACACAGAAAGACAGTTGGAAAGACGCCCATGGGATCATAGCTTTATCAGAAATGCTCTGGCTGGGTGCAATGTAACTTGCACCAGAGTTGGGTAACAAGTCATGCGAATGCCTATATACTGTTATAGAGCAAACAAACCTTCTAGACATATAAATGGCATTAGCAAATACACTATATTGCCAAAAGTATTTGCTCACTTTCCTTGACTCACATTTGAGCTTAAGTGACATCCCATTCCTAATCCATAGGGTTCAATATGACGTTGGTCCACCCTTTGCAGCTAGAACAGCTTCAACTCTTCTGTGAAGGCTGTCCACAAGGTTTATGAGTGTGGGTGAATTTAGATGGGTGAGCGAATTCTTTTGGCAGTGGTAGTGTAGCTCTTACATAGTGCAGAAACTCCAGTGCATGACTTTTTCAACTGTTATGAGCAATGAGGGCTGCAGGTAGCCCTGGGACAAACAACAAACTAGTATGTAAACTTGCTCGCTGGCTGCCACACGTGCACGCGTGCGTGGACGGACGGACGGACCAGGCGCATCCTCACCCGAGTCTCCGCAGGGAAGGGGTTTACTGCAGACCTTGCTGCAGGAGGGGATGGGCTCGATGCAGGTGCGTCTCTCTGGCAGGCCCAGCTCCAGCAGCTTGTCCAGGGCAGTCTGCCCACAGGGGCAGGTGCGCACCAGGCTTGGCGATCGCTGGCACGCCTGGCACCGGCCTCGGTGGCATGGCTGCTGGCAGCGGTGCGCCCCGCACTCCAGTATCCTGGATATTCACACACCAGGGGGGAGGGGCTAAATGGACTCGAGACGCACAAATCTGCTCAATTCGTTACAGAATGGACGAATGTATTAAAATGGAACCCTCAACCCTAGGAGAGATTCTTTAAGTGTAAAAATCTTAGATTGAAGGTTTACTAAAGGGTGAGGTCAACAGCAATGGCACCTACTTTCCACATTGTTTGTAGCAGGTGAAATGTCCGGATCCATCAAAGCTGTCCCGGTCTGTCCCGCATGGGACATCCCGGTACGCAACCCCGCAGTAGCACACTGCAACACACACACACACACACACACAGTTGTGACACCAATGCTGGACACAAGTGCTGTCTAACAAGAAAGGAGGAAAGAAACAGGTCAAATCACATGACTAGCTGGGCGCCATACATCTCAACTGCAATAAATTCACAGACACAGGAACTCCCCTGTTACCTTGCTGGACGCGGAGCTGGCAGGGCTCACACGGGCCCTGGTGGCAGACCTGGGCACAGCGATGCTCTGCACAGTTCAGCACAGCGCCGCACACCTGCTCACAACGCAGAGCTTCCGCCTGACTGCAGCGCACCTGCTTACTGGACGCAAACACGCATGCATACGCACAAACAGACAAGCGCACACATCCGCAGTCAGTGAAGGAGCTGTGTTTCATTTGTTCGTTGCTATATCCGAGTGCACAGTGTACCTTGTTCTTCCACAAACACAGGATTTGGTTACAAATGCTGGACACTGCGGGCAAGGGCCTGGGTGGCATAAACTGTAGGAACAGAAAAACACCCAGTGAATATTCCACAGCAGCTCTCCCCCTTCTTCAAACCTTAAAGCCCAGGCACACAGCCCTGAATTATGAGCCCGCGTTCTCCTGTGGCAGTTTGCCCCGCTGGTTGCCATGGTTCTGGCCCAGTGCGTTCTCACATGTTGCAGGGATGGTTACAGGTCCTTCCAGGTCTCCTCTTCCCACACATGTCACCACAGCTGTGGGGAATCTCTGTGTACTGATACTCCGGATTGGTCATCTTCCCTGTCAGAACGAAAAAACCGAGAGAAACAGTAAACACGCGCTTTTCCAAAGTACTGTAGTAAATCTAAATCCTTTTGAGCTAGATGTGTATTTAGGGGTGTGTAGGCCTCCCATAACAGATAGATATCCAGCAAATAAATTCTGAAGGCACAGCAGATATAAATGCCGCCATTTCGTACCACAGAAACAGGTGTAAGAGTTCGGGGCCTTAAACGTCACGTTCTGGCAAGCAGGACATCGCCAGCCCTCGCTACTTTCTGCAGAGCACAAACAGGTTATCAACCATCAAGCGTGTTGCACTTTATCTCGCTGGCAGCTAGGCCTGATCGCGAGGTCGGCGTGGCGGAGAGCATACCGTCAGCCTGCGAGGCGGGCGAGCGGGCCCACTTCTTGATGCAGTTTAGGTGGAAGACGTGGAAGCAGCTCTGACAGCTCCAAACGGGGGCCATGACACGGATCACGTCACAGCACACCATGCACTCATACTTCTCTTCTGTCAGCTGCTCGATCAGGCAGCCTGCGCGCGCGCACACGCACACGGAGTAACACAAAGTGGAATAACACAGCCAAGACAATGATTAATGTCTATTAGTTCATTCTATATTATTCATGAAAAAGAAGCTAAATGTCCGAAGCAGGTAATGAATATGTAACGTCAGAAGTAATTCTGCATCAGCCCCAGTAAAATCAAAGATCCCATCACCCAATCACCTGTTTGAGTCTCTTTGCTTTTTGGAGGCTTCATGCGTTTCACTGGGCCTGTCCTCCTCTCTCCACCTCCTGCTTGTCTCTGTACCTCCCGTGGCTGCTCCTGCATTCGTGCCCTTTTCCCTGGCTCCTTTCCATCTCTCCTGCCTCTCCAGTTGGGTTCCTCTTCATGTCTCTGCTCCTCTTCCTCTCCTCCCTGGTGGGGAGGCTCTCTCTCTCTCCAGTTCCCCTGGCTGCCAGGGTGGAGGCCTGGCCCCTTCCTTCTGGGGTTGTGCTGTCTCGCCCCACCTCTCCATCCTTTCTGCTGCCTCTGGTTGCGCTCCGGCTCTGGACTCCTGGCGGCTGTGGCACCATCCCCCGTGGCGCTCTTCTGATTCGTCTCCTCGTCTCTAGGCAACGACGCCCTAGCAACCCTGTCTCCTCCCCCTTTCCTGGACCTTTGTGGCCGGGTGTCTCGCGGGTCAGGCTGGAACTCTCCTACACCAGCCTCTCTCTGGGGCGTCTGTCGATGCTCCCCATCCACGGACCAGTAGGCTGCAGGGCTGTTGGGTTGTCGGCCCCAGTTAGAGGTATTATGACGGCCTGAGTAACCAGTATCGCTTTTAGGCCTTGACCATCTCGGCCCACGGGTCCAGCGCTCACCATTTCGGCTGCCATCAACTCCTCTCCCTCCTCTTCCTCTCCTTATTTCATGCCTGGTAGAGTCGTCGTCATGTGATTGTACACCTGCACAGTCATAGGACTCGAACTGTTCCTTTACATGCCCAGATCTCCGATGGGATCTGTCCGGACCGCCCCAGCTGCGGCCCGAGCGCAGGAAATTTCTTCTGAAGTGCGGCTGGCTGGGCTTCCCTGGTACTGACTCGGGCACAGACTCTGTGCTTAATTCCACAGTGTCTAGAAACCAAAAGGAACCATTTACCCCAAATTCTCCCTTTTAACTGTATATTCACAAAATTATCATTGATTGTAAATATCTGCCTACTGCCATACATGGCAGGGGCAGTGGCAGCTCAGTGGTTAAGACAAAACGCACTTTTCTAGTGGCTCTAAGGACTGTGTTCGTAACGTTAGGCGTTAACATTTAGTACACGTCAGTTATTGTAGAGATAACAAATACCATAAAACGTTCCGTCTCCAGTGTACTAACCTTACCCACTCTATTCTATATAGTTACAACTTTGTTCTGAAATGCGCCAGACCTAGTGGTAATATGATTAAAAGTTGTTAGCTACCTACATATGCAGTAGGGCATACACATGCCTTCTAAGTAGCTAGCTAGGACAGCTGGTTTCTTTTTTGTGCAGACGTGGTAGAGATATCAACTAGACAGAATACCGTACTCACTGAACTTTGATTCAACAACCATGTCACGTTTTTTGTGGAAAGTGGCAATATACGGCAGCAGGTCTAATTGTTGCAAGACAAAAATGTTAATTATACAAAGTAAAGACCGACCGCAAGATGGCTGGCTAGCAAGCTAGTAAGGAGCATACGAAGTAAGCAAAAATCACCGACCTTAGATCTAGTGCAGTCAAGAAAACTCCGTTATTCAGTGTTTGCTACATAGGTCGTTGGTTAGCTAGCTAGGTGACTTAGCTAGCTGTGCTATCTTAGCGAAGTTCGCTGCGATATTTTGACTACATACTAACAGTTTCCTTAGTAAAAGTACACAGACTAATCGAAAAACACATACCAGCAGGATGTGTAGATGGTTAACAAAATTATGTTAGCTTGCTAGCTAAGGATTTATAGCTGGATCATTTAGCTGAATACCAAGACTGATACTAGATAGCTAGCTAGCTAGCTACTCCTCTAACTGAGTGGTCTCTGGCGCATGTTAAGCTAGCTGGATACTATCACACAAACTAGCCAGAATTGTTAATAAAGTTGAATACAGAGATTATTACCTGCCACAGAGGCCTCGGCCATTTTGGCTACATCAGAAATAACTTTAACTCTTATGCAAAACGATCTCCCTTGCCTTGAATAGGAAACTGGTAATGTGACAGCGACAGCAAACCCTCAGCCGTGCTTATACTGCCCAACTGGAGAAGTGGATGTAGCGCATGATTAATACGTCACCACAGCTTTTTTTGTAGTGGGAAGCATCTTGACTGCAGCCTGCAGGAGGAAGGCGGAGTTGGACGTCCAGCACATCCAACCCCGCCCATCTCGGATGGGTCGCGTCGAGTGCCTTAGTAATCAATGAACAAGGAAGTATTTCTCACAGCTCTAACATATATGGCTTCGTTTTTATTCTGATTTTAAAGATTAACCAATAAAATGTCAGTATAAATAAGCATCCGGAGAATCACAATGCCAAAGGCATTGGTATGAGGTATGAGGACTGAAGATGTCGAGTTCTCTCAGACTGCAGGAGTGTCCAAGAGATGGAATGATAAGACTTTCTATTCTCAAGATTTGGACACAGATAGGAGCAGGAAAACATGCCTACCTTTGGGCTTGAGGGTAGCTTTAGCAAGTAAACTTGAGTATCTTGAGGTAATTTGAGAACAGATTAAATTTGATCCCTTTAAAGTAAATATATTGATCTTTGAAGTCTCAAAGAGTGGTGAGTTGCTGTGACTGTTTCCCATACAAGAGAATACATGAGGCACTGGGCAGATACAACCATGACAGGGTACCAATCCATTGCTGGGCACACACAGACATACACACAATTTTTTTTTCCAGAATAATCAATTATCCTGACCTCCAAACATGCTAACCATCAAGTCACCATGCTGAACTCTTTTACTCAGTCTGGAATCACTGTATACCAGAGCTACAGAAATACACTTCGACACCATTAGTATAGGCTATGGCATAAAATTAATAAAAATATCAAATGTCTAATACTGTATAAAAAGTCTTAGGTAACCATTACATCTCACTCTCTTTATTAGAATACAACTAGAAAATATAGGACATTTCTATGCAGTAATAAAAAACAGAAGAAAAATCAGAAAAAAAACTTCTGATCTCCACTTCCTTACACTTGAGCAAAAGTAAACTGGCTCTCTTCAAGTCTCTTAAAGCCTGTTATAATATACCAAAAGATCACTTCAGAACATTTGAGGACAGTCTCTGCAAAAGATGGGCTCATTGCCACCACAATGGGGGAGAAGCGCAGTTTGTATATATATATATATATCCTCAAAATATATATATATATATATATATATATATATATATATAGTAGTCATAACATATGGTAGTCCAAGACTTTTGCACAGTACTAT
>JAOYMR010000016.1:223892-249555 GCA_025802075.1 Tenebrosternarchus preto | reverse complement strand
GTGTTTGTGTTTTTGTGTTTGTTGTTTTTTTGGGTTTGTGGTCCCGCCACCTTCGCGGCCCCCCTCACGCTCCGGGGGGGGGGGGGGGGCCCCCCCACGAGTGTTCAAATGATACCTGTGTTTGTGTTGCCAAGGAAATATATTTTTCAGTCTCCCAGTCTGTACCAGAATGCAGTGGGCAGATTCATATCCGATGTGATTGAGCCCATTCATCTGACAGCCTGGCCTGATCCCCCACCAACACCAGAGCTGTTCGTACTGCTGCTTCACCCATACATCAGTGTGTGGTTGTGCAGGTGGATGTGGGTGTGTGGCTGTGTAGGTAGATGTGGTTGTACAGGTGGATGTGGGTGTGTGGTTGTGTAGGTAGATATGGTTGTACAGGTGGATGTGGGAGAGGTATAGGTGGATGTGCTACTGGGTAGCTTTAGGGTAGGAAATTATGTCTGTTCAGTTGCAGATGTGCACTGGGTTAAAAGCCTTTTCCTGTAGCTAATTACCTGGTCATTCTGTGAGGTGTAAATGAGGTTTCTCTGCTGGATGCTGGCATTCTGCCTGCACGTGAGTGTGTGTGTGTGTGTGTGTGTGTGTGTGTGTGTGTGTGCTTAATCCTAATGTTGTCAGTTTCCAAGTTCTAACTGGTAACAGCAAGCAACAGTTGTGTGGCTCTGAATCTTTCCATAATCTTTCCATCAAATTCTGCTGATGCATTGTAAGTCTTTCTCTCCCCAACATCCTAATGCTCTCTCTCTCTCTCTCTCTCTCTCTCTCTACCTATCCACCTCTCTCTCTCTCTCTCTCTCTCTCTCTCTTTCCTGTTACTGTCACAAACCAGTAAGCAGAGTGAGGTTAAAGGATGCAGACACTGCCCTTTCCAAGCTGGCAGTGCACACGTATGCATGCACACACACACACACACACACACACACACACACACACGCGCGAGTGTGTAATACCCCGTCACAACATCCACAAATACCTCGATTCATGCTATTCTGACAGCAGTGACAACCATCTTATCCAGACATGGATAGAGGAGGCTTCTCTCCATGGAGGAGCACAGCTAACCTTGCTGAGCTAGACGTTACCTCACCAAATAATTTTCCTGTTCAAAAGACAGACAGCTGAGGGGGCTAGAGAGACTTTAACATCCCACAGTCAATAAAGACAGTAAAAGAAGAAAATATGTAGCTTCAGAAATGTAGCTCTATTAAGTTGTGTAGCACTCTAAAAATAAATAATGTAATAATGCATATTAATGTAATAATGCATATTAATGTAATATTCATATTAATTAAATTAAAATATCTCATAATGAAAACCGTCAATGTCATAACAGCCATAACCAGACCTTTTAGTACTACAGTGATGTGTAATGTCATTCCTGTGACGTCATCCCTGTGACGTCATCCCTGTGACGTCATCCCTGACACGTACTGGCTGTGGCTGGAACAGCAGTGATGGAGCTCTCTTCACCTCCAGCGCTACTTCACCTGTTGTGACGGTGGTCCCAATGGTGCTCTACCAATGGGAGGTGGTGGCTCTGCGTGACGGCTCTGTCATCGCCGCTATGTCGCAGTCCGAACGCTAAACGCCTCTTTCCAGACAACCAAGACTCCATGGTTTTCTCAAAATCTCTGTGCTCTGCTGGGTGACCTTGGAATTTCTCCATACAGCTAGAGCACATTTGCTCCTTCTTCAGCCAAGCCAGTCCAAAATGTCATAAATATTCCTCCGAAAAGTTTTATAGTCTCACATGCGAATTGCGTAAGCGTTTGAGCAAACAACGTTTTGGACTGCTTAAACATATTAAGATGGGCAATGCTCTCCAGAGCCAAGTTTCACAACTGCCTGCGTACTGCTGACCCAAAGCTTGAAAAGCTCGCGTGCTAACAGACCTCCCTTTGCCAAGGCTATGGATCGTTCACAGTAGTATTAAGCAAACAATAGTAACGGTGATGACGGGATGGACTCCAGAAAACTGTGCCTGAGCTCACGGTCAGTGTGGGTGATTCCAAAAACATGAAACACGAAAGGCTGTGCGATGCGCTCCTGAGGGGGGCGAGGAGGCTATCCAAAAGCTCCCCGGACGGTGGGGGAGCGAGCTGGACTTTGGCACCCGCAGGAGAACATCGCAGCCGAACACATTTTGATGAACTGCGAGGGCAACTTCAGTCAGAGGCAGGAATGTTACATTTGGACTTGTGGCAACAAGCTAATACTCTCGGCTCACATGGACCTGTGAGCACCTCAGAAATACGCTAACAACTCTGTTGCTTTGGTGTAGGGTTTCAAAAATGAAGGGCCTGTCTGCAGGTTAAAACATTTTTAGAATATATTTTTAAAACCAGTCAACTGAAATAACTCCACAGAGCCCAGACTGTAAGCCCAGAGGTTTCAGCAGTGAGAAGTTTGCAGTAATTAGTCTACAGTTTATTATTGTCTACAAAATTCTTAGCGCCTGTTCAGACATCTACTTTTTTGTTTGTTTTTCTCTTGTATTTATCTGGGAAACAGTAGTGTTTTAATCCTTTTGTGGAATGCTTGCCTTTTAATGGGTTATAGGACCTATGAAGACTAAATAGTATGTGAATGCAGTACTGTTTTTTTTTGCAAGCTTCATGAATGTTTCAGTGTTAATGCTTAGGTCATCATAATGCTCATCATCACATCCATTAGTGTTTACTGTAGTTTCTTTACATAACAGTTTCTAAACTGGCGTTTACACATCAGTTTATGGGCTGTAATTTCCTCGCCCGATTTTTTTTTACAGGTTGTTGACGGCAGACGAGACATAAGCGAGATGAGACAAGTCTCGCTTCACAGAGGATGGACGGTTACGGAGAGCGTGGGAATCTTACTGGGAATCTGCTGGATCCTGTGCACCACCACAAAAGCATCAGACAGCCCCACCTTCACAGGATGGTTGATGGAGCTGATCTTGGCGATCTGGATCGGAACCTGCGGTGTGAAAGCAAGCAGTTAATACTCCGAATCAGTGTCTGGAACCCACAGACTATAATAAGGAGTATATTATTCAGTGTATGTATTGGCGGTATTGATGTTAGAAGCTTCCTGCACTTCCTGCCCTAAAATAACGCGCCAGGTTTTGTTATTCAGCTACTTGGAAAGAACTGTGCTCTGCAAAAGCACGGACCCACAGAGAGAAGTCTGGACACACCATGTTATATTAAATATGAATCTATGCCACAAATAATTTATGGTGAATGCATTTAATTTTTTTTCAATTTTACATTTTTAAATAATGTATCATCTCTTAAAAAGCCATTTTTCCAGCAGTCCTAAAGTGGTAAATTTAATGCTACTTAACATACTCTGAATTTGAAAGTATCCTGTCAAAATAGCAGTTTTTGTTTCTCCTTGGGGGCAAAAGGGATTCAGCCAGTGCTTTCACAATGTATAACTAAAGCGCCCCCTATTGGATGGAGCTTCCAAAAATGAGGGCAGACTGACAACATGGTGAAGCCATAGGCCGACATGGACCCTGTCTGCAGCAGCTTTGTTAATCAGAGAGAAATGAAATGAGCAGCCGCTGCAATGTCATGTTATGGGGGAGAGTGAGATAGAGAGTGAGAAAGAGAGACAGAGAGAGAGAGAGACCGGCTGTATTATTTTCATTACCCAACCAGCCATGACTGAAAGGGATTTGTAATTAGAAGGAGGGGAATAAAGGGAGGGACATAGAGAAAGACTGGAACAGAGACAGAGAGAGAGAGAGAGAGAGAGAGAGAGAGAGAGAGAGAGAGAAAGAGATGGAGTGAGGGAGAGAACAGACATGGAGAAAGAGAGAGAGAGACGGGGAAGGAGGGAGATGGAGAGAGAGAGAGAGAGAGAGTGAGAGAGAGACTGGCGAGTGAGTCGTTCACCCAGAGAGAGACAGAGAGAGAGAGAGAGAGAGAGAGAGAGAGAGAGAGAGAGAGAGCCATAAAGCCAGAAAGGAGGCTTACAAGAGAATGTAGTACACAAACAAGCCTTTTAAAAGAAGACAGATGCTGTATTTGATATGATGAAATACAAGAAGGAGGCATGCTAATAGAGGAGAGAGAGAGAGAGAGGGAACGAGAGAGGCAGGGAGGAGAGAGAGAGATGAGGAGAGGAATCTGACGTATATAGTTATATAAAGACCAAACCCCATGCTGTAAACACAGAGGAACAGAGATGAAGCGAAGTACCTCCTTGTAGGCGAAGACAATTCTGCCGTCGCTGTGCAGTGTGGCCTGGAAGGTGAAGCTACCCAGATGGAACGAGTCCTGGAGATGAACGTGGTCCCACTGAACCACCAGAGCAGTGCCTTAAAACACACACACACACACACGCACGCACACACACACACGTTGACCACATTATGACAACATTAACCACTACCGCAGGAATTCCCTGTCTTCATGAACAGTGCATTCCCCTGGATCTGAAAGCCGGACACATGGTGCGGAAGCTTGTAGTGTTGTGAAATCAATCTCAAATCGGACAGCTGTGTGCTTGTACTGCCAAAATATCCTCACACCCCTGTCCTCATCAGGGCCGTGACCCGGCGATGGCTCACGCCACCGCAGTGACGAAAACCTGCCAGAGGCTGCCAGCGTAGGCCCCATGCCTTATGTTCCATTTGTCCAGACAACCTCCTTCTCCGCCTGGTGGTCCGGATCTGATGCGCCCACACTGACCGTGTGCTTCCTTGCTCTGCCCCCGACTGCGTGCTTCCTCTCCAGCCCCTGGAGCTCAGTTAGGGCGATGTGTGCTCGCTCCCTGAATGCCGAACTCGTGGCCGCGACATTTGACCCTTCCGTAAGCCAGTTTGGTTTTTGGCCTTCTCCTTACTCCTGGTATACCCTCGGAACGGCTGTGCGTACAAAGAGCACCGTTCAGGAGAAGATCTGGCAACCTCAGCGGCCTGCTCAAACTCTAGCTGACCTAATACGCCTCAATATACCTTCCAGACCTTCTTTTTATAGTCAGTTATAAACTGTAATCCATCACTTCTGGTACACACTGTTGCACTCCGATTCAGTTGACTAAAGTCTTACGTGTGTCAAATTTTACTGTCCTTTCACACTGCAGGTGCCAAATGCTTTTAATTTATTCTAAAAATGCACTTGAAAATACTTAAGAGCCTACAGACAACTACAGAGGTGTTCTATAAATGTAATACTGGAACTTCAGTGATGTGGTATTTTATGATTAACATTTATTCACATTGAAAATTTGTTGACACATATCTAATCCGCTGTGAGCACCCCGCACACTGGGACCACCCCCACACATTGGGACTGCCCCCATGCACTGGGACCTCCCCCACGCATTGGGACCGCCCCATGCACTGGGACCACCCCCACACATTGGGACTGCCCCCATGCACTGGGACCGCCCCCACACATTGGGACCGCCCTCACGCATTGGGACCGCCCACATGCACTGGGTCTGCCTCCGCAAACTGTTAATATCATTGGGCACTGGGATCGTGCTCACACACTGGGATCGCCCCTACGCATTGGGACCTCCTCCCATACACTTCAGCAGTTGGGACCTCCTTCCCCTTTTTAGCCTGCCTGTTAATAACAAATATCCTCATTTGTACAAAGCTTCAGAAGCCAAGTGTCTCAATCTATATCTCAGAAGCACAACTACAATGATGCAGAGATACTTCATAACCGCTATCACATGCCTCTTACCATTATCGAAGTAAATGACTGTTGAATTTCGGGACAGGCTGGGGTCAAAGTTCGCCATCAGGGGGGCAATGTATTGTGTGGCCGTCAGCATCCTGTGAACCACATCTCCTGTATAAATGAACCCTGTAATGCAAACACACACACAGACACATAAATACTAAACCTTTTACTCAAATATGCTGCAGAGAAGGGCGCCTCCCCACACCTGCTGTCAGCTAAGAGGGGCGTTCCCCTGACCTCCTGTTGCCGTGTGTGCAGTTCAGCAGATAAGTGAAACTGAAACCACTGCAGTGAAGCCCTGTACTCTCTCAGCAAATGTGGAATGGCAGGATCACAATCACTACAAAAACAGTGATATTTCTCTTCACAGTGTCACCTTTGACTAGACTAGAGGTATGAAACTTTCACCCAGTCATAATAATAGTAATGGTAATAATAATAACACTACTACAGTTAATAATTCAATAGTTTAATTGCACAGTGCCTTTTTCAAACTCACAGTGCCAACAAGAAACCATGAATAACTAACAACAATTAATAAATGAACAATAATAAGCAAACAAATAACAATAAATACTAAATAAGTAAACAATAATAAATAATAAACAAATGACATAACCATAGACAACTGTAGCATCCAGTTCCTCAGGTGGAACATGGAAGTCAGCTGTGATGATATATGCTACGGCTGTTCGATCAGGATCGGTGTGAATGTCCACCATTACCACCTCCGAGAGAGAGAGAGAAACCCAGACAGCAGTAGAAATCCCGGCCACCTGCTCCTTCTCCTGCTTCCAGCTTTCCATCCCGGACAGATGGAGCTTTGGCCTGCCTCCCCCGTGATTCACTAATTAACCGTGTAAGCTCTCTGTGCACATTCCGGAAAATTACCGGAGTCACTTAGTTCCACACAGACACACACCAACCCACCCACACACACCCATACGAATTAATAAATATATGTATGCACAGTATCGACCTGTGTGATGAAAGAGATAAAATACGGTGTATAGATCTCCAAATTCACCTGCTTTTAGGAGATTCTTCAGGATTTTTTAATGCCGTTATAATGAATATAACTGTTTTTGCTGTGATTGGTTCATCAAGTCCTTTTGAATATAACTGTTTTTGCTGTGATTGGTTCTTCTCCAAACAAACGAACAACTTTTCACTTCCCTTTTCCCCCATATATTTAGATGCCTGAATTCAGAAACATCCATCAATGACTTTGTACTGAAACATGAGGTGGATCTGCAGAACCAGACTTTCACCAACCAGTGAAAAAGAATTGTGGGAAAGAGAGAGAAAAGATGATTGTCAGTTTCTGAGCAAATGTGACCTGAAGACTCCACAGTGATGTCAGCAACATGCTGAATAGTCTGGAAGCTGTGTCATGCTGCTTACATTCGGTCAAACTGAGTAGAATAATGTTATATAAGGTGGTTTATAAAAACCATATGCTGCTCAAGAAAGAGTGAGATTTAGACTGTGGAGAAACAATGAAGCGACATGTAAACACTGGCTGGAAATTTGCACACCCACGCTCATGCAGACACACACACACAAACACACACAAACACACACACTGCAGTTTTTTAGTCAAAATATTAGTTCATTACTTCATGTACTGTATACTATTTGTAAACACCATTCAATGTTCTCAATTCAATACTGGAAACAAATCCAAAATGAAGAGGACATTAAGCAGAAGATTATAGTTTAATATGCACCGAATATATGTGTGTGTGTGTGTGTGTGTGTGTGTATGTGTGTGTGTGTGTGTGTGTGTGCGTGTGTGTGTGTGTGTGTGTGCATGCGTGTGTGTGTGTGCGTGTGTGTGTGCATGTGTGTGTGCGTGTGTGTGTGTGTGCATGCGTGTGTGTGTGTGCATGCAAGTGTGTACGCAGTAGCAACAAAAAGAACTGCTTTGGCCTGTCCCAATTTAATTTACATTTTATTTATTTAGTTTCTAATAGAAGTATAGAAATAACAATCAAGTCATGGAGTCTCTCCTTCACACACACACACACACACACAGAGAGAGAGAGAGAGAGCAGGAGAGCAGAGAGAGGTCTTAACCGTATGCTCGTACATTCTGTACAAGCGGGCATTTGTCTTGCTGCTTGCACCTGCATGTTTTCGCCCACACATGCTTTTATGCCCTTAGAACTTTCTCTAACAGAGCAGCAGATATGGAAGGGAGATATCCATCTCTGCCCTCAGTCGCTCCAGCTGCGTTTTGTCTTTTCCAGTAATGCAATCACAACCAGCACAATAATCTTGGCCTCTCCACGGTCCAAAAGACTTCATGCGACATCTTTCCTGCTCGCTCCAAGGAGTTGACACTGATCTGAGAACAGTATCTCCATTCCTCTACAATCTTTTCATTTTTACTGTAACTCTTACAGCTTAAAGAGTCTGACTGCAATAACGAGCAAAGGTGCTGGAGGTGGTGGAAGGTGGTTTTTCCATCTAGCTCTTTCTTTGCGGTCCTCTCCTCACACAGTGCTGGACAATTTTTCCACTTTTTCCAATTTTTCCTCTCTCGCTTAACCCAAACCAAACTGGACATTTGAAATCTGACTGAGCAGATTGAACCTTACTAATCAAGATGAAACATTTCAGCATTTCTTGTAGTGTTATTTCTCTATGCAAACACACAACTGAATGATGCTCTTCAAAGTGGGGATAAACAAACAGATGCGAGTCCCCAGGGGGAAGTGGATTCTGACTGAGAGTACGCTATGCGTGATTGGCTGCCGCTTCTCACCAGTGTGTGTCTGGAACTTGTGTGTGTACTGTAAAGTGTCCTTTAGTGTTAAGAAAGGCGCTAAATAAAGTGAACGTTCATTCATCTTTGACCGATGAGCATAAGAGATATATATACAAATTGATCTGACCAATGAGAAATGCAGAGATCTGATTACACAGTGGTTGATCTGATTACACAGTGGTTGATCTGACAACTTCTTTCAACTGCTGATCGTTTGTGTTATTGATCATTCGTGCTGTCATGTCATGTCATTGATTGATTAATTTTATTTGATTGACTAATGTATACTTTTACATTATTGTTTCTTTAATATTTGTGTATTGCACAAAATAAATGTAATGAAAGGTAACACACACACACACACACCGTCATCATCTACATCTTAGAGTTCTTTTGTGTTATAAGTCAGATTCTTTGACCCCAGAGTCAACAAACATGCATGAAACTACACCACGATCTAAGCAATTTCTTTTCGCAAAACTCCAATTACAAAAGTTGCAAACCAGGTTTGACCACAGACACAGCTGCAGTGCAACTGCACAGAATGCAATTTTCTCACAGCTGTCATTTCCGCACAGTCCAATTCCGACATCCCACTGCGAAACATCATGCGCAGTCAAGCGCTGCTACAGGGCATGACAGATATAAACACAACACATGAAAAACAACAATTCAAAAGAACTTACAATCTTTCGGGTAATGCTAAGCTTACACAAACATGTAACAACCTTAATTAACACTGAAAGAGCTCCCAGCCTGAAAGGACAACACAAGTGTTCCATTTGCTCGCTTTTAATTGCCGTCTATTTAAACCATCTGCATGTGTATTACCAAGCTTTTCCCTTTGCTTAAACATTCCGGCAGTTTTCAAATTTGTTCAACTTGTGCAGTGTTTTCAACAAATGAAATGGGCAAAAGTATGTGAATGCCTGACCATCTCATCAGAGCTTGTCGGACATCTTGTTCTAAATCCACGAACATTACTATGGAGACGCTGTAGCTCCTGCGGCCTCCATCTTTCTGGGAAGGCTTTGGAATGTATCTGTGGGAATCTGAGCCGATGCCTGACACTGCACAAAGCGATAAATCTCACAACAGAGGACTGGCGACTTTCACGCACGTCTGCCCTCAGCAGCGCCGCCCTGTGGGTTCACATGGGCCACTGCTCCACGTCTGGGCCGCTGTTGCATCTACACACTTCGATTTCGCAATGAAAGCACTAATTCAGCCATCGATTCCACTGCTAGTGCTTGTCCATGGAGATTGCATGGAAAATGCACTTGATTTGAAAGACCTGCTAGTGATGGGTGTGAATGAAACACAATTAGGAGCGTGTCTACATAACTTTGGCCCTATACTGTAGTCTGTCTCTATCTGTAATCCTATTGGAGTGATGCCCGGAGTGCTTTTGTGTAGGGTTTAAGGCTGTTATTTTGTAGACTACTTTGAAGCCTGATGTTTGAACCAGTAGTACTTAATCAGACAAACTCACGAGTATAAACAGAAAGGAAACCGAGGTACATACAAACCAAATCGCACATACAAAACATATGTATATGTCAAACCACTGAATTCTGTCAGAAAGGTCAGCTAAACAACTTCCATGCTGACAAGAATGATCGAACACTGACCAGTCGAATCAAAGAACTTAAACTAATCAATAACACCAGCAGTGTGGTAATGACATTTCTCAGGCAGCAATAAAAGACAGAGGTGGCCGACTGCTGCATTCACCGTGCGCTCTGCAATTCAGCCCAACCTAAATCTGCCTGCCGCACAGCATTGGCTGCTAGTGTCAGAGAAGACTGGAACGGAGATGACGTAAGGCGGATTTGTTTAGCAGGAGAGCTATTCGTGTCTGGTTATGCACTCAAACAAACAAGAACCAATCAATTATGCATTTCTTTTCCTGTCTGGCATAGAACACAGGAACCAGAAGTAGGACATCCAAGGCTCCAGAAAAGGCTTGGCTTTTTTTAAATCTGCCCACTGAGAAACAGCTCTGCCATAGAACGAAACACTATATAGCTCTATATAAAGATTACATACTGTACTATACTATGCTCCCCCCCCCCCCACACAAACACCCAAAAAAACCTCCCCACACTTAAGTAGGAGAGTCATTTTAACAACAGCAATCCATTTACTTAAATGCATAGAGAACATTTAATCCATTTTCTGTTAAGCTTAAGACTAACTCATTTCCAGAGTTGTTGTTTGGGGCCATAAGTCCTCAAGCACACATACATAAGTCCAACATACACACACATATATATATATACATATACACACATACTACTGCAGAAATGCAGAAAGATGCATGTGTACTTTATGGGGTGGTACACTTACCGCCTGTTGCCACGGTGATCTCCCTCAGAAAATGCCCATAAAAGGGGAAATCAAAAGATAGGTTGACTCGCTGTGTGAGACAGAAAAGAAAAATTGTTATGGTACTAACATTACGGTTGGTGTCATATTTTTACTGAGACATTGAGACATTTTATATCTAAACAGAGAAAAGGACAGAGAAAGAGAGAGATGGGAGGAAAAAAAAGAAAAGACAGGAAGAGAAATGAACTGTAAACAGACGATAAGGTACCATATAACCCAGTGGACTCCTTCTTTGGTTTCCGGGAGCAAATTTCACTTTTTTTCAGAGTAAATGAAGAAAGGTGAATTTATTGTGTAGATGAGGAAAGTCTTTCCTTTTTATGGACTATGTGCTATGTGAGCTTTATGGATATGACAAGTACGAATACATTTGTACATTTTAGAGGTTTGTTACACTCAGGATACATATACCACACGTTCAGAGTACAGATAACTGCACAGGTTATTATAAAGTTAAAAGTTTCAGTATGAGAAAACATGCACAAACACACAGAGACACGGATGTCTAATCTTTTATTGATTAATTGAAGGTAATTGTGTGCATGTGGTTTGTGCTTGTGTTTGTCTCTTAGCTTTTCCTGCTGTATGTATAGATCTGTATGTGTATCTGTGTGTGGATCTGTATGTGTACTGGTGTGTGTATATTGTGTGTGTACTGATGTGTGTATATTTATGTGTATGTGTGCTTACCGCAGCTTGCCGGTGAGTGTTGGACAGGATACCATGTATCTTCACCTTTTCCTTGTCCATTTGATCAATGTTTACCCAGAGTTCTTTGCTCATGGGATCCTTAGGACCATAGGTCTTTGATGTGTAGTAGTTGTGATCTGTGTCTTCCTGAAGACAGAAAAAACACAGCTAGTCAAACTGACACATTGCCTAGATCACACACACACACACACACACACACACACTCACTAGACTTCTGACTGTTTCTAATATCATGATTATTATTTCTAAATTCTTTGGATGAATGACTCCTACAACGTAATCAAAGTTAAAATTAAAAGTGGTGAGGGGTGAGGGATTTAATGGTAGAGTGGAAGCTGAGGGGTATACATGAGATCGGAGAGCAGGAGAGAGGACAGGTTGAAGAGACAGAGTGAAAAGAGAGACAAAGAGAAAGTGACAGAAAGTAGTAAGGAGAGAGGCTGCCTGAGATCAAATGAGGTGAAGAGTTTAAGGAAAGAGAATGTGAGGCAAAATGTTAATAATTGTGTGTGTGTGTGTGTGTATGCACAGACATGCAATATAAATGTGTGTAGACAAAGGTGTATGTTTCCATTCATATGAGTCTGTTAGTACATTATATCACACACCAGTAATGTCCTATATAAATGTTCTTTAGAAACAGTGGTCAACAAAACAGTTGACCAAATAATAGGAAAGGAGGTACAACTGTGTGTCTGGAGACAGCACTTGGCTCCAATGCAAGACATACACTATATTGCCAAAAGTATTCGCTCACCCATCCAAATGACTGTGTACCGCTCTCATTTGACAGATTGGCTGTGGCAGTCATATCAATATTATATTAGACAGATAGTAAAGTGTTTTTTTTTTTTTTTTTTTCTCTCATTCTGCCTGGGCGTTTTCTATATGCTGCCTGTTTCGGGCGTGCAGAGCCAATTCACTTTCAGAGGCTCTGTGGAGAAGAGGCTGAGGGTATGGAGAGAGGAGCTGTGTTTGCCACGCCGATGCTGAGCGCTTCTTTGTTGTGGTAAATTAATGGATGGCTCTCTGCACACAGTGCTGTATGCTCCTGTTATAATGAATGTAGTATTACAATGTCGCACATCACAGTGCTGGGCACTGAGGTAGGCACAGCACGAGATATGTTCCCATCGTTATTATCACACATGTCTTACACTGGGGTGATAGAATCAGGCTTGCAGCTGGTTATGTTTGTAAACACCCTCTGGAATCATGTGGATTTCTGCATGCATGCTGAAACAATTTTGACAGATATGGTCAGATCAGACAAAAGTTGAATATTTTGGCCAAATCCTTTATAGGATTGAAGCTTGGGTTTACACTGAGAAGACTGACCCTAATTTTCAATGTAGCTGTTATATGCTCAGTAACGTGGCAATCAGTGGCAAGGGAAGAATCTTAAAGACTAATAATAATAATAAATTCAACTGATTAGAAACAATAGTTATATGAACAAAAAGACAAAAAAAAAAAAAACTGCATAGCAACAAAAGACTGTATATCAAAGTCAAAGTTTTATATTGAGTATGACGAAAAGCTTTATTGCCTCAGGGCCTGGATGCCAGGGTGTCTGTGTGCAATATGAAGGTTTTATAAAACTTCTTAATATAAAACTTTATGAAACTTTAAAGCTTTATTAAAACTTCAAAATGTAAAACTTTATAAAACTTCAAAGTTTAAGAATACTTCAAAATATAAAACTTCAAAGAGGTCAGGTAATGCAGCATTACAATGATCCAGTGCAATGAATGACTGAATATTGAATAAACAACATGGAGGAACAGGGTGTGTGTATGTGTGTGTGTGTGTGTGTGTGTGTGTGGGAACGAGTTTTATGAAGTCTTGACCTCAGTCTAAAAGAAATATGTGAGGTGATTTGAATCAGGCCATTCAAGTAGAAGAGTTTGTGCAGTGGTGTAAGGACTGGTTCTTAAAGTGTTTGCACAGCGGTGTATGGACTGATTCTTAAATAAGTACTGATAAAACTAAAGAGATGGTTGTCGATTTTAGATAAGGGAAAAATAATAATGATATATGTTCAGCAACAAATGATGGTATTACAGTTTGAAGAGTTAACAGCTATAATTATCTTGGTACACTAATTGATAAGTTTTGATCACAAACAAGATTTTTTTTAAATGCCAACAAAGATTGTTCTTTCTAAGGAAGCTCAGTAAGTTTCAGGTGTACTCAAAGCTCAAGACTTTAGTTTTTTTATTGGGACAGTTTTGACATTTGTGTTCGTTGCTTACTTTGGAAATTTGTCTTTAAATCTTTAAAGCAGTATTGTCAAAATTAGCAGATTAGTCAGATTCATATACATATATATATGAATAAAATGATGTGCGGCAAATAAGTGAGGCAGGATGCCAGAACTTTGGAACTTTGGTGAAGGAAAAACATATTCTGTAGAAGTCCAAATAATTCTGAATAATTCTGAAGGATCTGACTTTGTCTCACAACTCCAAGGGTAGCCGAAGGTAACGTGCCATTCTTTGGCGATGTACAAAGTTTTTGTTGAAAAAAATTACTTCATAATAACTGCATCAACAGGGTTTATATTTCGAAATAATCGCATCAATAGGGTTTGTACAGGAAGGTCATCCTGTGATTTTTACATCTCATGGTGACTGACAGGCCGATGACCTCAAAGCGGGACATGGAAACCGAGATTACTGCTACACCTCATCAGCGACTTACTGGAGCAAGCCCTCATTTTTAATCCACACGCTGATGGCGTGATAAAATGAATGACTTAACAAAAGCAAAGTGAAAGGAAACTGCTTTCCGCACGATCTGGTTTTAATGAGCAGCTCGACCGGGAGCTCAAACAAACCAGAGGCTCGAAAAATTGAACAGCCGTGGATGTGTGTGTCACATATGTTTAATGTGCATGTCACAAAAGTTTAACGTGGAGAAAGGTTCTTAGGCTCCATCGTTGTGTGCTCCAAGTGTATTTAATTGAAGCCAGATGGGAGAACATGAACATGGGAGAAAGCTGTGAAAAGTGCAACCATGTCAACCAGACGCTTTAACTCGCAAAGTCCCTGGCTGCTGTCCACGATGATGATGTGTTCATTCTTTATCTAGAAGGGCCTCGTCTTGTAGAGCAAAATTCACAGATGCTTCTCGTCACTTTGAATTTTGAAGATGTGCGGCTCTGGAGAAAGTGGTTGAATGTGCATATGGACTGTTAAGCTTTTTGCATTTCACCATTTAATTGTCGTTGCTGTTGACTAAGGCACTATTGGTCTTTCTGTAGAAGATACCAATACCAACAGATTCTGTGCTACCAATACCAATAGGTTCTGTGAGCAACTATTATATGGTCTGCCATGCCTAGACCCTTCTGGTATTAACCTGTATACATATTACATAGTTCACACATCGAGTCCAAAGTCCAAAAATGCAAGTCCACACAACTCATAAACAGCTTTGTTGAAAAGAGAACAAACATTGAAAAATCACAGAAATGTGGATCGTTTGTATCCTTGATTTTCAAGGATACAGACAATCTATTAAAAGCACAATAGAACCACTTTGTCTATCTTTTTACTCACTGTTTCATTCTCTCCTCACAAGAGGGATTCAAACTAGTTCAATAAGAAGAGATTTGGAAGGATTTGAAGGTTTGTTGTGTAATCTGGGGCTCACTGTTGACCAGCAGGAGGGCTCATTAGCAAAACTAGGGCCCTTGTTTTCAGGGTGTGAGGGGTGTAAGTGTGTGTGTGTTTCAGCAAGGTCTATCTGAGATTAAAAGCATGTCAGCGCCAAGCTGTCTGTCTAACCAGGACAAGAAAGGAAAGCAGTAAATCCAGGCAAAGAGAGAAGAAAACAAAACATGTCTCAACTTGATCAAGCAGGCCTCACACTACAGAACAGCAGTGTAGTGACACACCATCCCAGAACTCTGGTTAGATTCTCAAGATCTATTTTTGCAGAATGAACAGGACAAAGATGATAATGTAGAATTTTATTGAGGCAAAATGTTGATAAAGGACTTCGTTTTTTCTCGCATTGATTACTGCAACTGTCTTCCTGCTAAACTGATCAGTGATCTTTGGTACATTCAAAACTACAATCTTTGTGTCTACCAGACGTACAGCACATATCTGACCTGTCCTTTAGCTCCACATACGTACTGTACACACCTCACCTAACCTTCAGCTTCTGCAATGACTGCCTGTTGTCTCCTGGAATAGGTATAAAATCCTTCCTCTAACCTTGAAAGCTCTTCATGGACTTCATCATATCTATCTGAGCACGTTCATTTATACCATCCCTCTCGCACCTTTAGTTCCTCTAGCTCAGGTCTTCCTATTGTCCCACAAACCTGACGTTCAACCATGGGGGGTAGATCCTTTGGTGCTGCTGCTGCTCCTAAACTTTGGAACTACAGTATCTCTATAACTATTCTCCTCTGTCTTCCAATGTAAAGCATCCATGGGTTTGTGAAATGGGCTAAAAGCAAAGTAGAGACTATATACCGTCTATATAATAATATATTTATTAGTAATATACTAATACAACCCACACTATTGTAACTTTAAAGAGCTTGTATATACATATATATATATATATGTGTGTGTGTGTGTGTGTGTGTGTGTGTGTGTGTGTGTGTGTGTGTATGGGTCTGCGTTCCAAATTGAGACCTTTTGTTCAGAAGTCTTAGCGCTGACCCCACTGTGTGTGTGTGTGTGTGTGTGTGTGTGTCTGTCTGTTTGAGTGCATACATCATTTGTAGTGAGGGACAGGAAGATCTGAAGACTCCCTAAGGTCCTTATTATGAACAACAAGGCCAAAGCTACAAGTCTCTTTTCACCTTGACATACTGTCTGTCTGTAGTAAACACACACACATGCACACACACACAAAGCAAGTACAGGTTGATGCAAGTCTGCTCAATGTATCTTCTGCTGAGACAAAAATGTCTTTATATCTGCATGTACACACACACACAAGCACACAAGAACACACACACACACACACACGGATGAACATACACACACATATGCACGCATGTGTCCACATTAAGAAGCACTGCTGAAGTGTGCTAGGGTTAGAGTTAATTTACACTCTGCTGAGCCAGAAAACTGCCTTCTGCTTGCACACATCTGGCCATTGTCAATATCAAGAACAGATTCATAAATCTGCACTGCTGTTTTGTTATTCTCAGACAATGCATAATGGTTTCTCATCGCCCACTTTCCTACCTCCACTTGAATCTTTGCATCCACCTTGATGAAACAAGCTCATTAAATATGCACCATTGTTTTGCTGTTCTTTGCTCTCTCCTTTCCTCCAACATCTCCATCAACTCTCTCCTACTCCTGCCCACCTGGAAATACATTCCTGAGCGCAACACCACCCCACTCTGGCCAGCGGTGGCGCCACTGTGTGGGTGTGGGTAGATTCCCTCCCGAAGGGTCGCAGTAACAACACAATTTAGTGCTCTCTCGGCTAATTGGTTCACTGGCTGAATCAGCGATGCAGCAGGAGCGAACTGTGCGCTTGTGTGGCCCTTCAGGACTGGAACTGTCTTAGAGATTAATATCATCCTAGTTTTAGTCTGTGCAACTGCTTATCATATGAGTATTATAAATAAATGTGTCCAAGTAACATGCTGCATAATCAGAGGGCAGGGCCAGATAGCGTTGTTGTGCTTTGGTTGTGAGGGGAGGGGCCGGCACCACGCAGCTGCTTGGTGGATGATTACCTCTATCTGGGAGCTGTTGTCTTCCTGTTCGTCAGGCAGCACTCCAGTTAAATCCTGTGAGTCCTCCTCTGAGCTCTCCTGACTCGCCTTGTTGCTCGTCATGGGGCGGGGCTCAGACAGAAGCCAACGCCTCCTCCTCAGCAGTTCCACCGTGATGTCATCATTCTGCAATGGTCCCTGAAGCACTGAGTAGGAAACCCCTGAGAAATAGCAAAAGAGACTCATTCAGAGACACTACTCGTAGACTTAAACCAAAACTTCATATTTTTAGCCTTTAAAATATGATAGATGCTTTACAATATGATAGATGCTTTCTTATATAACAGGTCGTAATATCTGCACTATTTGTAGTAGTAAGAACTGTCGATTTATCTTTACATTGTGTTTCTATGAACAAAATCTGAAATCTACAGAATTGGAAGAGGAAAAACTGTACAGCAGCAGATTTTAATTATGAGTTTTAAACAATGCCCTAAACAACTAAAAAAACAGATTGCTATTCCTAATAGAAAGAAAATTCTTAATAGAAAGAAGCTGATTGTGAAGTAAAGACACGGCAGTGTAAGAAAGGCCTAACCCTTATCTCACTAAGAAATTCCAGACATTTTCAAGGTCATCTATTGATTCTTAACTTTCCACACTTTAGTTGTTTTCTGTCTGTTGGTCAAGGATTTTAACTGTGCTATACAAAAAGAAAACGTGATCTGTGATGTGTATTAAGGAGACACAGCTTCATAGCAGAGACTAAGAACAGTTTTAGGCTTTTGGGGTTTTTTTATATTTGAGAACTGTTGTCATTAGTTGAACTTTTGGCCAAACAAGTTTTCAAGTTATTACCCATTTTTAGTCCAACTGTTAAACATTAAAAACAGGTGAATAACTGCAGTTGTAGAGATATTCAAAATGCTAGTGCAGTACACACGGTTTCCAGAGAAACAGGACATTTCAGAAGAGGACCTTCATCTGCTGTGCTGTCTGAAACATCCTGCTTTGTACTTTACTACAAATATATACAATGTATATTGTGTGTAGTCATATTGTGACAGGTGTCATGGACTAGTTGTCAATATTCAGCAATAATGTTCTGACTGCATATGTGAAGAACTCCAGCATGTTTCCCATTCCTATGCTTTAGTCTTACTCTGATCTGATTATCGCTTTCGTTCACTCAGTCCACTTGTCACTCATTCATTAAGTGCTTTCACTAATTCACTCTCTTCTCATTCTCTCTGTGTGGTTCTTTTAGTCTCCCATCTTTTCCTCTTCAGGCCCAATGGTTATGCTAATGAAGCCTCTCCATAAACAAAAACATAGGTCACATGACCAAGATTCAATTAAGAAGAGCTATTGAACATCTCTCTCCCTTTCTCCTCTCTCTCGCACTCCATTGATACACATTATGGACTATGCAAGTCAGCAAGGTCAGTCCTATCTTATGTTTCTCCACACACACACACTTAGCCTCATCTCTCTAAATTAGCTGGACAAGCTTAATGAAAATTCCATACAGAGAGAGAGCAAAATGCCTTCCTACAAACACAATTTTTATTCACAATTCACCCAATTCAACTTACTGTTTATTTAGATTTTGTTTTGGTTTAAATAATTTAATCAAACATACGTGCTATAAAATACATACAAATATGCATGTTCTTAAAATGCAGAAAGCTTTTGCAACAAAATTCATTAAAAAAAAACAGCAGTTAATGTATTTATATTTTGGTATAATCAGATGTATGGGTCTTTTTAAAAATTTTGACAACGGCTCTCCATGTAGAAATAAATGGTTTGAGAAATTTGCTACATTCTTACATTATGTCCAAACATGGCAGTCCCTACTTGTAATTAGCATTCAGAACACATCACGCATTATCATGGTGCCAACCGCTAAAGCAGGACCCAGTTTTGTTTGTAGGTATCTGAAGCACTGATCTGACACCAGGCTTATACTCTTCTTAAGTCTCTCTCTAAGTTTCTCCAAAGCTAACACGAATTTGTTGCATTCCTCTATCCAGAATAAATATCCCCAAAAAGAACATTACACATTCTTCATACTCTGATCTGTCAATTGCAGAGTACTTTAGAAATATTCAAAGATCATAAAGGGCATGATGAAATGGTTATGAAAGCCCTTTGGTTCCCCGCTTTCCTAGTTTCTTTATGTGTGGGCTCAATTTATAGCTGCATCCCTAAAGGCCATTGCTCCACTCCTAGACATTAGTCTCCTCAGGTGTTCAGCCTTATGGCTGACCTAGAGTGAGAAAGAGTCAGTCAGGTGTGTCGAGCTGTGTGACAGAAGAAAACAAATCCCCGTCAGGCAGCCATTTCTTTGCTCTTTATGACACTGAATGTACCATATTTTGTGTACAGTGGAAAAAGCAGTAAATCTGCTCATTTCATTCAGAAATTTCCATCAGAAGCATCAGTTATTGGAAATATGTCTGTAATTAGAATAATCCCTCGAGGGTATTGACAGACCAACTGTTTAAAAATAAAGTTTCATTGTTCACACAGTAACTGAGATAAGGAGGTTCTCAGAAAACTCATTTTTATGTTTCAGTTTCAGTACTAGCAGTTAAAAAACAATGCTGTTTTCCTTGTTCAAAAGGCAGAATATCATGTTTTAATTTTTTTTTACCGGCTGTCTAAGAATGTAAGCACACACCCAAAATGGAATAAAACAAACAAACAAACAACATCCCTTTGCAACTCTTTTCACAGAGCACACCTTTTCACATAGCCCCCATGAATCCAGGTTGATCTTTTTTGAGTGAATAAGTATGTGACTAATTCTCCCTGCGAAAGGCTCTTTATAAAGCCTATTACATATAAAAGAAAAGGTGATGGTGAAATACGAGTAACAGTGTCTAGTGTCACTGACTCCACAGCCTGGTAACAATCACTGTCTTCGAATTGCACAGGGAAAGGGCGCCGCACTAGGAACAGGATCTCTCTCTCACTCTCATTTTCTTCAGTATATACTCTTGCTCTCCTTTTATATGAAGCCCTATCTTTTTTTTAAATGCTCTTGTTCGTAGAATGGAAGGTTTGCTTTTTCTGTCTTCTGCTCGCATTTCTGTTCATTCGTCTGTCAACCAAGCAACGACGAATACTATGTAAACACTTTAAAACTATATCAGTACATTCCCAGTACACTTCAAATGGTGTTATGTGTCAGCAGTAATGCATAGCATTAAAATGTCAAATGCAACGCAGCCTACTGCATAAACGGATTAAACCGAGAACCCGAAATGAATGACAATGAACGGGAAAAGGCAAAGAAGTTAATAAAAGAGACGTATAGTTCCCCTATTCACTTCAATAGTTCTCACAAACCTACTGGATATGTATTCTTCCGCCGACAACCATCCTCAGTGGCACTAACAGGCGAAACGAACGTTGCGCGTGTGCATGCGCGCACAGTAAATATGACTTGTGAGTGGGTGTGAGAGGCTGTAGGTGTGTTAGCTGCCTCTTTGTTTGGCTGTGACAGATATCTCATCTTTTCTTCTTTGTTTTCCACGGCTAAACCTTCCAGGAACTGAAAGGTGCTCGCTTTTTCAACTTCTACACGCCATTGACTGTGTAACCCTAGGAACCTTAATTATTAGTAACGATCTGGGCAAACGTCTTTGTCGTGTTTAAACAAACATAATGTTCATTTAATAGTATTAAGCAGTTTAATGTACTTTCAAGCATACAATTTTACACAATAACTTGCTATGTTGTTGTATTATGAATAATGCAGTTATATAACTATAATCTATGGCTCGGAAACGGCAGGGTGTCACGAACGAATGTGATTGCTCCTGATTGTTTTAAATTAGGGGTAGACAGCCAAGAGCTCGCAGAGGGGGAAATTACTATAGAGTGGTGGACTTTTGTTTTAAGTGTTAAAACGTGTGCTGACGACCACTTCATATTTGGAGTTAATAACCTAGTGCAGAAGTACCCAGTGGCACTAGACAGCAGACACTAAGATGAAGAGAGAATAAAAAAGTCTTGGTTTTGATCTCTGCCTATGTGTGTGTGTGTGTTTGCGTGCGCGCGCGCACAGATGCAGTTACCCACAAATGAACTGTCATGTTCACTTGCCTCAGCAAGTTAAAATGCCTGTTTTTTTCTTGAGAAAGTGAACAACAAGAAAAAGGTAGGAAAATGAGTGAGCAAGAGAGAGGTAGAGAGAAAGAGAGAGAAACCCATGCTATAAATCTTTCCTGAGTCACAGATCTAAGGGATGTGGTGGGGGTGGTACACAAGAACGTAGTCCTGTGAGGGCACTCTTTCAAAGTACCCTCAGATGGTGAGGTGTGGCCTTCCGGTACGTTTGGTGTCCAGTTCTAGAACAAGACTTTAGGAGGAAGCCAGATGGGTTCTGAGGGGAGGGGAGGGGGGCAACAAGTCCACATTCTATGTTGCCAGCCGGTCTACTACTACCAGCTAATCCACTGCTGCCAGCTAGCCTGGCATCTACATAGCTGGCATGGTCCAATTTAGCACATAGTATCTTAGGACATCAAGACGACCCACAATACTACGCAGCCCACAAGTCTGAAATGCAATTCCAGGAAAGAAAGAACATTGAAAAATCATTAAAGTACTTGTGACTCAAAACTGTGATTCAAAGCTTATTCATCAGAGCTCACAATAAAGGGAGCTACTTCTGGCACTTTAAAATGATTGTTCTTTGTTTATTTGAACATATGCATGCTCTCCGTCTCTCTCTCATGCACACACACAACTTGCGTAATTACTCTGAATGTGAAGCTTACTCTACATACATGTACTCATGCATGCATGTACACACCCACACACAACACACATACACACACACATATACACACAGCTCTTATTAGCAGTTGTATAATTACATTTCAGATAAACTTTCTCTCTGAGACCCCTCATACATGAACACGTCCATACCCGTAATCCCACCTTCACACACAAACACACACATCTGAAACCTTTGAAACCTTTGTGTTGACGGTGAGGACTCCAGAATTGCAAGAAATTCACACTGGACACCATCATTGTGAAGTCTGATGAGAACAGACATGTTTTGGTATGACAATGAATGATAAACAGCAAACAAACAAACACAAATCAGCAGGAAAATAACACCCCCTTCCTCATTATGATAGAACTTAATTTTCCTTTGAAAGAAAAAAAAGCAAAGCTTTTGGTCTTACCCACAGTTTTACAATCGACTAGATCAACATGCTCACACACACACACAATCACATCCACGATTCTGTGCTGCTTAGATGAGTCGTGTCCAGCGCAGCGTGCAGTCTTCACATCCAGCCTCGATCTGCCTGGACCTGGACTCCTGCCAACACTGCCTTTAGATGTCCTCTTTAAGAAAGGGTTTCCCACTGAAGTCCTAGGAGAACCCCAGAGAGTCCACACATTTGCTTTTTGAACAAAGCAATCACAAGACCCTAATTCCTGTTTTTTAGGTGTGCTGGGAGCTGTGATAAAGCACAAGAGCTTTAACGCTTTAGGAGATGAGAGAACTTCTTTCAAGTGATTGTTTTTTTTTCACATGATATAACTTTAGGGGTGAAGTTTGTTATAAAACTCCAGTTCACAAGTAGCCAAACCAGGTCCATGCATGCTCATTTATACAATTAAATAGTACTGTGTTTTAACATAACTGTAAAACACAGGTCTGAATCACATCTTAAAATATAATCTTTCTAGGCAACTTTTTTTCCAATTGCACCTGGAAGGATGACAGGGTTACGTGGATGACCTAACACAGTGTATCGCAGTGCTTTGTGCAGGTGTGGAAATGTGAACAGGGTGTAGATTTTAGAATCATATACTCAGTTAGAATAAACAATTATAATAATACTTAGTGCAGTATGCCCCTCAAAACAAACAAACAAGAAAACAAAAAACAACGGATCAACACATAACCCTATACCTGTGTTGTAGAGTTTGTTCATCGGCAGAACAATGTGTGACAAAGGCAAGATATGGCTGCTCTGGCTAATTTTAGACCTTCAGTGGCTTGCAGCATCAGAACAGAAAATAACTCACGTCAAAATAATGTCATCAAGTAGTGGTGAAATTTGATGAGTCATTTCCTAAAGAATCATAATTTAATTGCATGACTGTGATGTCCTTACATTAAAATAGTGTAAAATCACAGAATGCAGCAAACTATGCATTCACTTGATGTTTGACTTTTTATCGTGACAGGCTGAGAGAAGCGCTTGGGCCTCGCACACATCTTACTGCTGTGTAGCTAGTTGCCTAGGAAGAAAATACTGTGCTGTTGAAGGGAACGCTGTCTAGTTGCAGGGTGTATCTCGTCACTTTTTCCAATACTCTTATTAACTAAAGAGGTTTTGAGCTTCCAGCTTTCCTGGGAATTCTTATCGAAAGAGAAGGAATATCAGTGAGACATGTACCCTAACTTTTTGGGACCTGCAGGCTGGGCTTATCGTAATCGTATAGAATGTATGCCATGTTTTAATGGTCTGCCTGTCAGCTGTTTTCTGTTATATGCATTCTTTATCCTCTGTGCTTGGCAAATCTGAACAAACCCAGTAGATTTTGAGGCACGCTAACATTGTTTTGACGTGCTGTCGTAATGTTTATTAAAGCCAGTCCAGTGTTTAGACAAGATAGAATAAACCATCCAGGTGTTGCAGTAAAATTTAGAGTGGAGACAGAAAATGCATAGGACAGCATGATGTCTGCAAAAATATTGTATTGTGATTTTATTGCCACATGCAGGCGAATGCTTATTATTTCTAAGTGACAGCATTAAATACAGAGAAGCAGAACATGAATCAAGCAGTAGTTAATGTTCACTTATGACAAATGCTATTGGATTCCTAGTAGCACAGTTTCACAGTTTCACAATTGTTAGCGCTTGGTACTGCTCAGACAAAAACACCAAATCTCATGTTCTCTCTCTGTCTCTCTTGCTTTCTTTCACTCTGCTGTTTCAGACCAAGCCCTAGAAACACATTATGTAGAGGGATGTGAAGCACCAGTGGTGACACCTGAGAAAGGTATGAAGTGCGAGTTCCCACAATGCAACCCAGCTACATCTTATTAGGGTGTCAGAGCACATACAAGCCTACACAAGCACTACCACCTATTCTAAATTTCAAAGGGAGCAAGGAACCATGTAGAAATCTGATGATCGGCTTCATGTGTGCTTTTTTTTGTTCGTTCAAAAAAAAAAACCTTTCCAAAATCCCTTCTGGAATTCTTTCCTTTTTGATGAACATTAAAGTGTCTGAGAAAGAAGCAGTATAATGTCAGAGACTGAAATTATTGGCTGAAAACAACAACAATGGTAAAGTGATAAATGAAAATGAAAGTGAGTGAATGAGGTCATTATATAAATTAGGAAAGCATAGAGAGCTAATACCCTGATAATGGAACTTGATAGATGATCATCATAACAGTGTCCCTCTTCAAAGGATTTCTGTCCTCATTATTGTGATATATTACTGTAATATTTCAGGGGTCCTTAATGGATTTCACATAGAACTTATTTAAACTTATGATGTCAACATGCACAGTTAAGATGCAACTCTTTTATGCTGTATGCATTGATAAAACTATGACAACATAATTTTTTATAGACTTATAGAGAGTGTTGTGTAGAAGTTGTGTAGAGTGATTCAATAGCATTTAAACCATAAAATCAATGCTAACAATTATGTAACTGTTAGTTCTGACCTCTTAATCTGATTGGGTGAGAAACATTCTAACCATGCTGATATTTGTGGTAATTGCACAGGTTGGTTTAAACACCAAAAACTGTAAAAACTGCTTTGGTAAGTCTGAAGGAGTGTTACCATGAACACATCAAATTCCAAATCTTCCAGATTACTTTGAAAACATATAGGTCATCTGCTGTAATGGCTGAACAATTAAACTCAGCTTCTCTCTCCCTCTCACTGAGGCCACCTGCTCTCTGATGAGAACACAGGTCCAACGCACAAGCAACCTTTTATTCTAACCCCACAATGAACAAAAGTGTAAAGGTTAACGTGTATAAAGAACAACAACTTTAATAAACAATTTATCTTTTAATTCTTAATGCATTTGATTTAGTTTTTTGTCTTTTTTTCATTTCATCTTTGCTTATTTTTACTTTGAGCTCTTTTATTTTGTTACTTTATTTTGTAGAACTGTATAAAAGCAATATGTCATGCAACGGAAATACCGTAAGGCAGGGTTGGGCCATAAGCAGCTTTATTCTGCACAACGAACACAAGAGACTGTAGCACGTTTACTGCCGATAACGCAAAGCACGAAACAAAAAGCCTATACAACAAACACGTCTTTCGAAGACTTCCTGAACTCTGCTCAGGAGAAAGTGCAGCGATGACATCATCTCAAATATAT
>JAOYMR010000016.1:202293-222870 GCA_025802075.1 Tenebrosternarchus preto | reverse complement strand
ATATATTTTACATTAAGTAACTTAATGTTACACAGATAGGGCAACATCGTGAATAACTTTAAGGCTTTGATGACCTAAGGCCCTTGCCTTTGGCTGGTGCCTGCAACCAAAATCACAGTCGTAATCTTATTTGCAATAACATGTTCCTTCTTGTGTTCTGGTGCTTAACCACTGCACCTCTTTTACCCAAACCAGCACTGCTGGTGAGTGTGTGCTTCAGCAGCCCTATACTGGATCAGAATGTTTCCCACATTAATCTCTTGAATAATGGGGGAGCCACTGAATAATGTGGTCAGGATTACACTGCACAAGTCTGCACATCAGACACACACAAGAAACATTGCATTTCATTATTAATGCATTTTTATTATTAGCTATATGTTACCCTGTGAGTTTATTGTGCTGTTGTTCTGAGAAACTTAACAGAACATTTACAACGACACCCACACTTGTAAAACACTTGAATATTCAGAATATGTACATTTCCATTTTACCTATACATCGTTCAGCAGAGGCCCATGTCCAGAAGCCCATGTCTGGAGCTGTGTATTCTCAGTCAAATATGTGTCCTCTTGCAAGGATACATGTCAGTGATAACAATACTATCAGGCAAAAGAGTGGCTAGTATAAAAGAACACAGTACTTTAAGTGCTTATTTAATTGTTTAGTGACTTGTTTACGGGAGTATTCAATCTTCATTTGAAGACATGTCTCAGCTGTACAGACAACTAAGGGAAGTTCATTCCAGTACCCAGGTGCTAGTATCTCACATGTACTTAAAGTCATGATTCTACATATTTTTATACTTATTAATACATAGGAGACTATGCAATGTGACAATATCATATGAGAACAGGAAAACTTTTATCATTCCGTCTTTACAGCAATATCTTTCATAATTTGGACGACGATTTGCATTAAGGCAACACAAACAAGCATGGATGTTACGCGAATGACAGTTTGCCAAATCACAAATGCTTTAGCAGGTTTAACAAACTGAGGAAACAATGTGAGGAAGTAGAGAACAGGACCAGTACAAAGGTTCTTTTGCTGCACAAAGACAATGAGACTGCTGCTTCGGTAGGCTGTCAGACAATCATTACTGTTACAGACGCCCAACCCTGACCCCTGAGAAATTCAAGGGAACGTCAATATAAGACATTTGATTAGGATAGAACTATTTATTTTTGCACATATTCAAATGATTTGCAAACATATGCATATATATTGGGATAAGATATTTTGGTAATATTGCACAGACCAAACAGAAGATTAACTGTAGACCAACCAAAGGGATTTTAAAAGTGTGCATGTGCTACAAGGACTCTTGTGCTCAGAGACTTCTAATTAACATCCAAACTACCGTAAATTTTCTGCCCTTTCGTGTATCTCATTCTCTCACTTCTGATCCATTTCGTGTGAGATTTGCCAGTGAGCCCATCCATTCCCTCCATTCCCACGCCTTAATTGAAAAAGGCAAATCCATAGAGGTATTAGGTAATATAGGGGGCTTCACGAAAACGAGATTAATGTCTGTCTAACTGTGTTTGTGCAATGTGTGTTAATGTCAAATGAACACCTCGCTGATGTACCATGTGCAGCTGGTCTCAACAGGAAGGTGATATAACATATGAAAACAGAGCTCCAAATTGCATTATTAAGCATACCAATCATTGAGCATGCACTCATGCATGAATGCACACACACACATTTGTATATATATCCTGGGAGTGCCTCAGTCCTCCGGGGAACGCACAGAGGAGCTGGAGGAGGTGGCGGGGGAGAGGGAGGCCTCTGGACCTCTTTGCTTAGGCTGCTGCTCCCAGAACCCGGACCCGGATAAGCAGTGGAAGATGGATGGATGGCACACGTTAAGATGTTGCTTACATGTGTCAAGCCATAAATACCTAGCTAATGTCACACCTCCTATTTACTTGCATTAGCAATAGATAAAGTACCATAAAGCCCATCACATCACAGGCTTTTCATTAGGGTTGTCAAGGAGGTGCCTTCCTTCTCCGGCATTTCACTGAATTAAGTCTGCAACACCTCTAGAAGGCTCAGCAGTGCCACACAGTTAAACAAGCATGGACTATCAACACATAAATAAACAACAACAACAACAATAATAATAATAATAATAATAACAAAAATACATTTGTATTGGCTTACCCAGTGTCTAAGGCCATAGCAGGCCCTATTGGCACCTTCAATGCAAGCTCAGTGCCACTGATGTCTCAATCTTCCAGTCATGTGACACAACGATGCTCCTGCCCCCACCTCCACCCCTACCCCAACTGTAACCTACTGAACCACAGCCACTGATTAATCCTCTCAGCTACCTCTGACCACTCTACTCTTAGTAAACACCCTATAAACCAAACTCAAGTGGTTGATTTGGCTACAAATCCTCTTGTCCTCTACTCACCTGACTTGTGCCTGCCATTCCCTTACCTCAGTCACTACTTCTGCAAATTTCAGTCTCTTTCTTTCAAAAGTTTCCTCGAGTACATCCTCAAATGGAAGCATTGTTCCCTCACCTTCCAAGGAGAACATCATGTGTGGCCTCTGCATAGTTACTGCAATTCACTAGAATAAATTTCAGTTGTTGCTTACATACATCCGATACCAATATCCAATCTCATACTCTAACACAGCTATTCCTATTTTTGCCTGGAAAAGAATGAACCTCTAAGCACTTATTATCCAATAAACATGCCAAGGATTTAAGCCCCTTATTATGCCTCTACATATAATATCCCTGTGACAGACTATCTTTGCAACCTGCTAAAATGTGCTTCAAAGTAACAACTCCAGCACTTTGTTTACAGCCCATATCTTCAGCTACCCACTGACTAAAGTTTTGGAAAGTTGGAAGGACATCATAGGTAGCTCCATTAAATCAGATGCAACAAGGGTCCATCTTTCACTTTTCAGCAACTTCCCATTCAGATACCGACCCTGTTTTCAACCCGAGTAACCCGAGCAACTGCTGCATGGCAGTTTTTCTTGTATTCTTCCTTCCTTATATTTGCCAAGATGTTTCTTTTTTTAAAGCAGGAAGTAATAATGCCAGTTTTCCAGTGCTGACTACTGGAATGGGAAACAATTCCTCTGCATGGATGTTTTGACCAGTGGTTTGCCAGATTGTCCCAATATGTCTGAATTCCATTTCAGAGTATCACTGTGCATCTTACATCAGTCAAATTAATGCTCAAGTTTCCCTACCTCATGACCACTCACTTTGTTCTTTTGAAAATAAAAGCGTATCGCCACTATTTTTACACAATATTTTGTCTCACACCTGAAAACTTGTTGCCTACAATTTTAAATAAGCCATTCACAAGGAGTTTTTTGCTGCCAGAAAGATTAATCTGCTTCCTCCATTTAAAGACAATGCAGCGGCAGTTCAGTCTTTTTTCAGCCAATCCATAGTGGTTATTTTAATTCCATTGTAGATAAATACAATACCCAATGAGTCTGTGAGAGCAGGGGTAGAAGACGACTCAGAGGAAGATCACATGGCTACTGACTTTGGAATGACTTTGAATCCGGGAAAAAATACAGATGCAACTAGGGTGATAAGAGAAGGAAAGAGGTTGCAAGTATGTGGATAGAAGAAGGTAATGTCAGTGAGAGAACCGAGGACTCATCAAGGAAAGATGAGGTGCTTGGATGAGCACAGGGGTCTCACATTGAACAATTGAATTGTTCAAATCATTCTGAAGTTTAGTGGTAGGTTACGTTCCACAGTTCACTGGACATCAACACTTCTGCTGCTACTGAGAACTTCAGCACAGGTATACAGTCATGGCCAATATTTTGAGACTGACACCAATTTTGATTTTAACATGGTTTGTTGCTTCAGTTTTTATGGTGGCAATTTGTATTAACTTTAGAGTGTTGTGAAGAGTGATCAGATTAATTGCAATTAATTGCAAAGGCATTCCTTGACATGAAAATCAACTTAATGACAAAACCCTATTTCCACTGCATTTCAGCCCCTACTAAAAAACTGGCCTGGTGTCAAGAAGGGCAGTAAGGAAGCCATTTCTCTCCAATAAAAACATCAAGGACAGTCATTCTGCAGGAAGTACAGGGATTGGACTGGTGAGTACTGGGGTAAAGAAAGTTATTTTCTCTGACGATGCCCCCTTCAGACTGGGACATTTGTAAAAATGATTGTCTGGAGAAGTAAAGGTGAACGCTACCATGAGTCCTGCATCATGCCAACAGTAAAGCGTAGCTGAGATCATTCATGTATGGAGTTCTTTCACATTCAATGCAGTGGGCTAATTCACAATTTTGCCTAAGAAGACTGCCATTAATAAAGAATAGAATCAAAATAGCCTCCAAGAGCAACTTCTCCGAGTGATCTCAGAGCAATATGGTGATGAACAATGCTTTTATCAGCATGATGGAGCACCATGTCACAAGGCAAAAGTGATAACTAAGTGGCTAAAACATTTATATTCATAAACCAATGAATAAAACATTGAAATTTTGAGTCCATGGTCAGGAAACTGCCCAGATTTCAATTCCATTGAGACCCTGTGGTTAATCCTCAAAAAGTAGGTGGACAAACTACAAGCACTGTTAAGGCCAGAATGGGTTGCCATCAGTCAGGATTCTCAGAATCTAACAGTGCAAAAAGTCTTGGAAAAAGAAGGGTCAACACTGATATTACTGAGTCTTTGTAAAACCTATGCAAAGTTAAAAATATTTGTCAAGTTTAAAAAAAATGATGAAATGCTCATAAATGTACCTCAGTACCATAAGAAAAAGATCTAAAAACAGTGAATAACCAAACCTTGTGAAAAGCAAAATTTGTTAGTCTCAAAACCTTTGGCCATAACAGGAAGGGAAAACTGATTTAGAGGAATGGTGGCATTCAGGAGAGGATGAAATCGCTGACAAAGGAAGTATTTGGCAGGGAATAAAAGTAAGATGACTGAAGAAGAAAGGCTGAGTGTCCAGAGAATATTTTGAACAATTTAGGTACAGTTGTTATATATATTGGATGTATATAAATATTGGATGGCAAGGTTTGGTAGATGGCAGAAAAAGGAAAAGGGACGGGGCATAATGAAGTCAAGATGTCAAGTAGAAATCGAATTATTCAGGAGTTAAGGTCACTTGATAGAGAAGAAGGAAAGAGAGGATATTAATTCAGTGCAGAAAGAGCTGGTCCTTTTACTCTACAAATAAAGTCTTCCGTCTAGATTTGAACAGCCAGTGGAAGTTTGTTATACCATCTGGGAGCCAGGACAGAAAAAAGCTTTGAAAATAGTCTTCTGTAAGTGTTGAGGATTGTTGAAGAGTAGAGGTCTTGAGGAAAAGACCTCTACTCATCCCAAAAGAGTGGAGAAGAGCAGAGGTATCCTTGTTCCAAAAGATAAGGGTTTGGGTGATACATAACAAGGGTGTTGACATTGATGAGAGTTGTAGGCAAAAGCATGCATTTTTGCTGCGAGCGATTTACACCTTACGATGTCCTTCCATCGCTGCAAAACCTGGGACAGTAGCTTAGCAAGCTGAAGCATATTTATCCACATATGTAAGGTAACTGTGTCACATAGTAGATAAACATGGAGACATAATCAAGTGCTTAGTGTATTAATATGTTTAACTGATAAGTGTTTGGTCTTGCATTGACTTGAATACATTTAGACTTGTGCGTGAGGGGCAATGTTGATGGGGTTGAAGTACAGGACTGGAAATTGCTAGCAGAAATAGCAGACATACAGATCTCATAGTGTGTTGCATTAACGATACAGAGACCTGAAGTAGCTGAAATATAGTCAGTGGTTATGGATGAGGAGAGCACAGACTAGCTGGAGAAATGCACAATAAAGGTGGAACAGCTGAGGTGACCAGTGTTTTAGGTATATGGAGGACTGGGTTGGTGAGTAGGTTTTGTTGTGACTCATGTCATTGTAGAAATGTGGTAGATCCAGATGGAACTGGTGGCAGTGAGCATGCATTAACAGTGCCAGTGGGGCTGGGTATAACCTTAGCCACCAGGGAGGACAGTTTGGATTTATGTTTAAAGAGGCAATGTTGAGCCTTTTGATGGTGTTGTCTTAATTCAGCAAAACACTGACAAAGGTAGGTGTCTACCTGATGACCCCTATGAAGAGCTTGTGATATTGTGGTTGCTGGTACGAAGTGAGTGGGCTGGGCCCGGGGTGAAGCTCTCATGAATTGAAACAGGACATTTGATATCACTTTCATCCTATCTGGACCTATATGGACCAATCAAAGGTAAGTTACAATCTACTTTGTGTTCCAGAAGATATTTTAAGCAGCAGAACATGGAGCTACTCTGAAACAAGCATGGAACAGCTAGCATGTTGCAGCTTGCTTAGCGAAACAGCTAAATCAGCTACATACCAGAGTACATGCATTTGACTCATCATGAACGATCTGCCTCTGGAACTGCAGATCATATTTACTTCACTTCTGTTTCCATTTAAATGAAACATATTGTCTCTTTCTCAGATGAAGTTGGCTTTTTATTCAGATTTTCTATGCTATTCTAAATAGTAGGACAAAAAAGTTAGATTTAAGATGGAACAGAAATTTTAAGAAGGCTTCATTATGGTGGAATGGAAACCTTGAATCTACAGCTTTGTGCTTTGTTAAGAATTGGTAGATAAAGACCTCATGAATATTTGAAATTATTTCTGTAGAAATCAACACCCAATTAAAGCCAAAAATTAGTTTTATTTTTGGTCAGCAGTGACAGGTTTCAGTGCTGTAACATCTGATAAGTTGGGAAGAAGCAGCGAGATCTGGTGAAAATGCTTTTCTGAACTCACCTACATCAGGATGTTTTCTGTCACCATTTTCTTTTCAAACTGTCATTCCTCGTTTGTTTTTGTTTTTTATCTGGAAGGCAGTAAAGTCTTTAGCAGCTCATCTTGTGTGTGTGTATGCGTGTGTGTGTGTGTGTGTGTCAGTGTAAATGAGAGAGAGTGTAAATGATCTTCAATCAAATCCAGATTAAGGAGATTATTTCTAGAGGATCTACACTGTATGACAGTTTTGGTAGTCATTTCCTGTTCAAAATCATATGGGATGATCTGGACTACATTACAAGCACACAAACACACACACACACACACACACACACTCTCTCTCTCTCTCTCTCTCTTTTATTAGGACTCTTTTATATAATAAGAGGCAGCAACCTCTTCCGTTGGGTCTAAGTTGCCTCCCTAATGCATGTGAAACTGGGTCACTTTATGTTCTTACATTCTGTGTGCTTGTGTGTGTGCATCAGGGGTGATGCACCAGACAGTAGAAAAGCTACTTGCTTTTATACATGTACCTGTATGTAGTGATGTTAACCATTTTGTATATAACAATCAGTAAAGGTTATTGTTATATCTGTCATGGTTTCCCCCTCTGGTGTCACTGTTCCATACAGTGTCCTGCAGTTTTCGGCAGTTTCCATGGCAATTTCTCCATGTGGTTTTGTTTAATTTTGGTCATGTGTCCCCACCTTATGTAAGATGATTCTTGTTTCTAGTTAGTGTTGATTCTATCTTTGCCTTGGATCTGTTTGATATTTCTATGGATTTAGACTTCGAGTCATCCTTTTCCGTCAGTCAGTTTTTAACCACTGTTCATTCTGGAAGATTGTTTTTATCTTAAAGTCTTAAAGTATTTGGTGTTACACTTTGTTTCTCGTTCCTGTTTGGTTCTCCTGATTCATGCTGTTTGGTTTTCTTTCTATTCTTTTATTTAAATGCCATAAACGTAAGCAATCAGTGCAGAATAACAAAAGCAGGGCAGCATGTTCTTTGTTCGTGCACCAAATACTTCACACAAACTCATTAAAAACCTACACTCCATCTTTTAAAGAGAATATGATAAGGAACAAAGATATAGTGTGTGATTAGAAATGTTTAATTTTAGTAATTGTATTTATATTTGTCATATATATATATGCGTGACATCTGTAAAAACAGCATATATAATACATCTTACAAAAAACATTCTCCTAAACACCTGAACCACAGTTCAGAGGTTTTTAATGAAATATCAGATCAGTGTCGATATTTGGCGACATTCAAATGCATGATAATTGTATCGGATCAGCGCAGAACTCGTATCGTGCCATCCCTAGAATCTGGATTGCATAAATGTGCACAAAATAAAACTGTTAATTGCCTTTTGCAGCACTTCATTCAGAGTAGAAGCAGCTTTTCATTTCAGCCAGTTCAACCCTTCCTCGATACATAATCGAGTGCATAAATTCTGTGTCTGAGATGACCTGTTCTTATTTGTCCTCGCAGTGTGAAGTCCCCATGACCACAGTGTTCTCTACAGCAACATCAATAGCCTGCTGATGGGTGCACGGGTTCATACTGAAGGAATACTGTTAACAGGCCAATATGATCCAACATCATCGCGTTCGACATGTAAAATGCAGCTGTTAATCATTGCAATCCTCGCCAACCGCACTGCGTTTGATTTGAAGGCGCTGATTCCTCGCAGCAGCGTCTTTTCTGCACGCCTCGCTCAGTGGACGGTCCTCTCCTTAAAGAGGAAACGAAGGACAAATAAATGAGATCCTTGTGAAGACCTCCTCTGTATCGTTCAGATCTACCAGCTCTCTGTGTCTCCGTAATTACACGACAGACGAGGCGTCCCCTGTGGTGCTCTGCTTGTGTCTGCGTTCCAGTGTGTGCGCGTGCCATTGGCCCCCCCCTGCCCCTCGTACGTTTAAACCCCCGCCCCTGGCGCACAAGTGCACACGGTGTGCCCCGCTAGCCGCCTCTGCTTGTTTACCATCAGTCAGACGTTATAATTGATGCATGCACACGCGCGCGCGAACACACACGAGCCACGTGTGACAAATCTGCACACACGCAAACGCAAAGCATGTCAAAGGTTAAGCCCAACAACGCGCAAACGGCCATTCGCTTTCTTTTCCTGCTTCGTTCTTCAACCCGTAGCGTTTTTCCATAACTTCCTTTCCCACAGGAAATACTCATGAAAATCTGATGAATAAATCATTAAGCACACTGTTCTAGACAGTGGTGGTAGACAAAGATAGCAACGAAATCAGCAGCGATCGTATCATCGGAAGCTGAGGAGGAAAAGTTTGTATATATAGAGAACTCGCCGGAAGTGGGTCACAACAGCTGCAGGCTGGGAACAAGCAGCCAGCAAGCTGTGCCACAGGGAAAGAGCCCTGCTAGCATGCGCCTCACCCTCATAAACGCAGCGGGTGTGGAGTGGTGATTGCAGAAGCACTCAGAGGAGATGAGAGAAACAGAAGAACGAGGGGCAGGGGGGAGTGGAGGTGAAAAAAGATGGAATCATAAAGAAAGTATTCAGCTGACAAGTGAAGGACAGGCAAAGGTGTGGACTGCTAACAATAGTTAGAAAAGTGCTTCGATCACAGCACCCCCAAACAGCCTGCTTCCGCTTCACTTTTACGACAAATGCTTGGTTTATTCGTATTACTTTTGGATTATTTTCTGGATCCGTTTGTAAATGAAGCAAGTCGTCGGGACTGAGGACCCAGTTCATAAATTGTAAAACTGCACTTGCTGTTTCTCCATGTGAGGCTACACACATACAAACTAATGAGCCTTCAAATCCTCCAATAAAAACAAGTGTGTCACGTCATTTATTCAGTGTGTCTGTAAACGACCACCTCTAAGCATTTTGGCACTTTATGGAGAATATAAATTACGGTGTAATGTAGCTATGTCGGCTGAGGTCCAGGCCAGCTTCTGCTTTGTGCTAAAAGGTTGTAGATGGTAGAGGCACCCTAATCCTAACTCTAGCAGGTGCTGCTTGCTGAATTACTACGTCTCCAAGTTCAATCCTCCTGAGACCTTTACATTTGAATGTTTTTTTTCTTAAACATTTTTAAATTATTTTTTTATGGAATGTCCTCTGCATGGCACAGTAGGTTTCTGCATGGTAGCTTATTTAGTTTAATATCTTTTAGAGACTGTTGTCTCCACCCCCCTAAGAAGACAAAAATGAATTTCCAGTTCTTCCGAGGCTATGACTTTACCATCTGCATTTCACCTCAGTATTATTTCTAAAAAACAATTTTTTCTTCTCTGCTCGTTAGATGGACACTAGAATAAGCCTTAAGGCCTAGTTCATATGATTGCTCAGTCAATGTACAACCAGTGTCTTTATGCACTACTGCTGCTCCAGGTGGCATGATGAAAAATGTTTGCATAATCATGTGTAAAAGACTTCTGATAATACAGCTGGAGACGAGAAGGCACCCTGTAGACCAGTACATCCCAAAAACATGCAAACTGTGAAATGTGAAATGCATCATCAGAAATTATAGTCATTGAACCTATTGTGTAAACATGCCGTGCTTCTCCTTCCTCTGAATGTTGCTTTCTTGCCAAACAGAGAAGCACTTTCTTTGTTCATGGGCAAGAAAATTGACTCTGTTACGATTCAGAATTCTTGAGCATTAGAATAAACCACAAGAAAATGGATAAAAAAGTAAAAAGTAAAACAGCACTGCCATAACAGTCATTTTGGTCTCTCCGGTTGTACAGCTGTTTAAGTAAAAAAAAAATTGTAACAAAAAAAAGCAGTTGTTAGATTCATGTCTCTAAATAGAAGTGTGTGTTAGCCTTCCTCATCCTTTAAAGACCTACATAATCAGGGTGGAGGTTGGAGAAATGCATTAAACTACACTGTAGCATACGATAACATTTTAACCAACAGTTCAGCAAAAGAGTCAACAAAAATTAAAAACAAACAAACAAAAAATAAACTAATCCCAATGCTTTATAAATTGCAGTACATATCTAATAAGCAAAAATGTGATTGTAATATCGAACACTGGATAGTACTAATTAGTAGTACTATCTAATACTCAGCTAGAAAAAATCTAATACTCAGCTAGAAAAATACAAACAATACAATCTACGGAGGCAGGTCTTCTTTTCTCATTTGCATATGTGGCACTGCGTGGTGGAACAGAGGTGTGGCAGAGAGGTTGAGCTGCTGGGCTTTTGGCAGCGATCCTGAAGGCTTACAGCGAACGGCCCCCAACATGCAAGAGACACGCCATCAAAAGCGCTTGCTGTGGGAGATGGTGTGGCAAGCTCAGGGCATTACAGGAAGTCCACAGTCCATTGGTTGACTGCTGGATCCTGGTAGACACTGCTGGGGCAGGATTGGTGAATTCTGTACTGCTTGTGGTCATACCCGTTTTGCTAATTGTCATACCCAAGCTGATGATCTAATTTCTTCTTTTCTAAGATTGACCTTCTTTGAAGGTCAACCACTCTATGCTGTACCATGTCTATATCTATATTGAATAATAAGGAACCATAACTTCAATTTGAACAATTCCCTCAAAAACTTGCAGAGATTGCAGAGATGATTAAAAGTCAATAAAGGATTAAGCAGACCATCCTGGTATCTACACAGTGACACAGTTAGAATCTACACAGTGACATTTAAAGATGTTTTTAAGTAAAGATGGTTTTTAAGTAGTTAATAGGTCTAGAAGGTCTCAATACCTTGTTTGCTGTGGATGGACATTGTGGATGTACTGTTGAGCTCCACACAAAGTTCTCTCCTTCACTCCAAAAGGAACTCTGCTTATCCTGCCCCCTGCCTGCTCTGCTCTGTTAGGAGTTTGGGTTTGCTCTTTAGGGAGCAGATCCCCCGGAAACGCCAAGCAGCCCAGCAGTATTACAGCCTTCCATAAAAGCCAGCAAAGGTCAGAGGTCAACATGTGCCACAGTCCATAAACACACTACATGCAGAACATCACTCACGTCTGGGAGAACTGAGCAGTGGGGTGAGGGAGGGTATAGGCGGGGTTTGGCGGCTGGAGCAGCAGGAAGTGAGTTGAATATCCTAAACCAATGCACAATTCCCAGTAGCTTCTTTCAGACTGCACACATGCTCAGCCTGAAATATAATCCCAGTGCTCAGCCTCTGGTTGAATCCTCTGGTAATATACATATAAAGAATGTCACTCCATACACACACACACACACACACACACACACACGCACAAAGAGAGCGCTCGCTGCCATGCACTGCATTCTCAGCAGCTCCTATCTGCTTCAATCGATAGAGCAAATCTCTTCATGCTAACACCCTCACCTCGACACATAATCAATAGACACACACTTATCATCCACCTTGTCCAAGCTAAACGCACACGTGAGGTTCATTCTACTGAAGGTATCATGAGGTCAACCGCAGAGCTCCAGCCTCACTCCAAGAGCTTAGGAGGGGGCCTAAGGGTATTAATACTATTTGGTATAAACAACTAATTGCACATGGGAATCTCAGGCTAATATACTGTAGTACTCATGTCTCAAATTATAGTCTAGGTTCTGATGGTTGCAAGAAGTCAGCAATCAGTTTGGAATCATGTAGTGTAAAATAAGAAGTATTCAAAATGTATTATCCAATTTTCTATTGTATTACTCATGATTTCATGTGGTCATGCAGGAAATGAAACAGTTTTGAAATACTGTAAGAAAAAAAAATCCACAGTAGCAGAAGCAAATGTTTAGTGCTCTTGTTCAGTTTTTTGAAACTGCCGGTTATGTTTTCTTATATTTAAGATAAAATAAAAACCAGTGACCTGGTACCAAAAGACCAGAAAAAAAAACTAAAAAAAAAAATCACATGGCACACAGGGTAACAGAAAAGGAGCCAATCACAGGCCATGGAGTACAAGACAATGAGCTCTGAAGCTCTGCTGATAGCTGCAAAAAGAGCAAAGGATTCAGAGATCAGGAGGAACAAGACCAGCCAAGGCAGCTAATTATTTAATATCCCTCAAGGGATAAAAGAGTAGGAGCACAAGTAGCTCGCTGGCACTGCTGAAGCCCAGCACTGATATCTAACCACAAAATCCAGTATGAATTCATTTGTCTGGGTTGGTCTTGGGGTGTGCAAACATTTTCAGAGCTGGTGGGTGAAAAAGTCTCTTTCTGCATTTACACTTGTTGCATGTAGTTTTTTCTGCCAGTGCTTTCGTGCTTCACACTGGGAACGAACTCTGACCTCACCGCCGAGGATGCGGGGCAACAAAGGCAGGGTGAATGAAAGGCATAATTTATTCGTAATTAGTCTGTCAGACTTTAATAGCCAGCATGTCTCGTTAGCGGCAGCGCACAAAAGCCTGGTCTTTACAGTCGATTACATTTCCCTGATTAAATTAGCATAGAAACAATCCACCTATGCGCCGAGGGGAGGCGCACAAGACTGTGAGAGAGTGATACAGCCCACATTCATACATATTCATTCGTAATTATGATATAAGGGAATTTAGTCTAAACCCTCCAACAATATAATTTCCAATAACGCTGTCTGCTTCAGGGCCAGGAGAAGGCCAAACGAATAGTGAACAAATAGTCAGTGATCTGATCTGCAACAATTGCCTTGTTTATAAAAGTCTGAGGACTCTTAAAATGTCCAGTAAGAGCCAATAATGTGGAGGGAAACCCAGTTCTCCAGTACAATGAAAGCACTGCCATAGACCAGAGGCTCTGTGTGCCATTGAGACATACTTGAATACAATTATGAAATTAGACGTTATTTCGTACTATCTGACAGCCGCATGGTTTGTGGTGCGACTTGTCATGACTTTTGAGTGAAACTTCATTAATTCCCCGTGTGTACAGTGAAGAGCCTTAGAGCCACTTCCTGGTGCCAGTGCCATAAGACATTCCAGTGCTGCTGGGGATTAGTCCATAAAAAAAAAAGATTTGATGGAGACACATAAAAAAGAGCAGAGATCACAAGCGTATTAGACAGGCACACATCTCCCTCATTGGCGTCTTAACACTGGAATCCAATACATCACTTATGTGAGAAAAAGCTTGTCATACGCACGTCACATCGGTGCAGGAATAAGAAAATTTATTCAATTACAAATCATAATTCTAGAGCACATGGATTCCTAGATCACCACACTGAATAAAAAATAAAATTTAAACAAACCAAACAAAAAGTAAAACAGTACTGTCATATCAATATGTTAAATAACAGCACTTCAGTTAGAGCTTCTGAGTGATGAAGCAGTGTAGGGATTTCACTTGTTTGTCTAAAGATTGTAAGTTTGCATCCTATGGCACGAAACCCCAGAAAGCAACTTGAAAACTATAGTTGCTTGTTTCATGTGTCTAATAAAAAGCACCCATTACTAACAATGTGGGCAGAGCCATTTCTAATACACAGTGACAAAGGGAGGAGAGTTGCTATTAGATACCATGTGATAAACCAAAATATGTTTTGTTATATAGTCTGGCTTATAGTATCTTATGGTGGTTTATTTAAAAATATATATACTGCCTACAGTGTACTAGCTTTTGAGTAAGAAAAGTTTACAGACGTAAACTTGTTACAAATATGTGACAACAAAGGAATTGATATCATGGGACTCTATCAAATTAAGTCAAGTCAAGTCAAATTTTATTTATATACCGTTTTTTACAACGCCCATTGTCTCAAAGCAGCTCTACAGATGTCTGAGTCCAAGCCCCTAGGCAGCAAGCCAAGGGTGATAGTGGCAAGTAAAAACTCCCTGAGAGAAAGAGGAAGAAACCTCTGAAGGAACCAAGACTCAACGGGAGGGGGGGGGGCACATCCACTTCTAGCCGACCATCAGGCACCACAATAACAACAGTACAAACAGTAAAGTAAACACATTAGCAAGAGTGTGTAATGTTCAGTTGGTGAGACTCGAGCAGAAGAAGGTCATCAGGGTGGATCACACAGATCAGTAGATCATGAGTCAGGAATCTGGATCTCTGGTATCTCCTGGAGGCTCAGATGAGTACCGGGGGAGAGATCACAAAACATTAGGTGTGCTGTTGTAATGCAACGGGTGCAGAAAATGTTCACTTGTGCAGAGGGCAAGCAGAGTCTCCAGCAGGACTAGCTATGACAGCATAACTAAAAAGGGGGAGAACCAGGAGGTTCACAGACATGTGGGAGCCCTGGTAGATTAAGCGTCCAGCTAATCACTGTCACAAACTTCAGTAAATTTGTGAAATGGGAAGGTGACACCATCCAAACATCCCAGTTTACCAAAACACTTCTATGCCCACGAACCCCCTGGCTCTACATCTTCCATTATTAACAAAATTATTCTTAACAAAAAAACTATTAACAAATTGCCTGAGTAAACAAGAATGTTTTTAACCTAGACTTAAAGACTGTGTCTGATTCCCGAATACTAGCTGGAAGATTATTCCATAACAGTGGGGCTTTGTAAAAGAAAGATCTGCCACCAACGTAATCCAAGTTACCCACAAAGAACCAGCACCTTTTGATCGAATTAGGCGAGAAATAAGAGACCAGAAGCTTGTTCAGGAACTGTTGAGTAAGACCATTCACTGCTTTATAGGTAAGTAGTAATATTTTATAATCAGTACAACATTTGAGAGGGAGCCAATACAGTGAGGATAAGATAGGCATGATAGCTGCTGCATTCTGGATTGACTGAAGTTTGCTATGCACCTACTGGAACACCCAGACAGCAAGGCATTGCAATAATTCAACCTAGAGGTAACATAAGCATGAACAAGTATTTCTACATCTGGAACTAGTATTTCTACATTTCTACATCAACTTGGCAATGTTCCTGAGGTGAAAGAAGGCTATCCTAGTGATATTATCTACATGGGCTTCAAATGAAAGATTGGAGTCAATAATCACACCAAGGTCTTTTACTGCTGTACTCGATGTGACTGCAAGACCATCCAGAGTTACCTTCTGTCTACCTGTGGACCAAGTACAAGTACTTCTGTCTTATCAGAATTTAGTAAAAGGATGTCCTGGTTGATTACCCAGCCAAACCAGTTCTCACACATCCACCAATCACAGTCCCTGATCACTCCCCAGAGCACAATCACCCTCCAATTAGAATTATCACTGTCATCCGTGCCTTGTTTCTTCCGCTCTGTTTATTCCCACAAGTTCCCATTCCAGATGCTTCGCATTAACATTCCTCCAATGTCTCGTGTGTCCACGAGACATTAATGCGCGGCGTGTCCAAGAGACATTAATGGATGGTGCATCCACAAGACATTATCAGCTTTGAGACATATCTTCGCATCCGCCTGTTTTTCACAGTTGTTTTCTTTCTCGTTGTGGTTTTTTTCTGTTTTGTTTGGCAAATAACCCTCCATGCTTCTGGCAGGGGCGCCTCGATCTGACTTCCGTTCCAGAGACATCTCAGGTGCTTTGAGATGACCAGATGAGCTGTGACTACTGACACCAGCGCTAAGTTTCCAGATTGAGCCCTCTCTCTAAACACACACACACACACACACCTTACAGAGGCAAACACGGCATGTCCTGCTGAAGAGATCAGATAAAGGTGCATTCAGTGCTGGGAAAAACATAATGGAAAATCTTCCTGGTGATGTTTCACCAGATTTGGCAACCTCAAACGCATATATCTTCACTTTTTTCTTATATATTGTGTGTGTGTATGTGTTTGTGTGTGTGTGTGTGTGTGCGTATCTCTGTGTGTATGTCTGTTTACGTATTAGAGCTACTGTCAGCAGGACTGAGACGAGTCGACTACCCCTAGCATGAAAATTTGAATGAGTAAAACTTTAAAGCTCCTCCCCTGGGCTCCAGCCTCACTTCCAAAGCCCCTTCCCGCAGAGGATTATATTACAATTTCACTTTGTGAAAGCTGCCGAGACTACACATTAATGCTGTGAAATGTCAAACATTAAGCAGAAATAAATCTTTTATGCATGAAAAGTAACAAAAATATCTGTTTGGTAAAACAACTTTTGGTAAAAGCACACAGTTATTTCAGTGTTTAGATGTTTGTTTGAAACTCGTGAATAGTGTTAAACAATAAACCACTGTTAAGAATATTTAGCTGGGAGAGCACAGGTGTTATCAAGATATATTCAGCAAACTTCAATTAAAACACTTACCACGAAAGCAAACTAACGTTAAACCGACTGCAACATCGTCTAAATTCAAATAATAAAAAAAAAAAATTAACAGTGATGTAGCTAGTTAGCGAAGTCGGCATCGGTTTTGAATCCTTTGAAGTCCTCTAGCAACTTCCACCTTTAAAAAGCCACTTCATTGTTTACCTTTGTTCTACCTCAGGCTAATGTTCTTTTTAGCTTGCTTTTCTTTATTTGTCATCATTCTTTCTACTTTGTCATGTAAGCTATTGTTGGCAGAGGAGGGACGTGCAGCTTTGCCATTGATGGTAGTTGTTTATCTGCCATGCTTTTGAGAAGTTGTGACACAAATGAACATTGGAATGAGCTGGTCCTCTTTAGGTGAACCATCTGCATAGCCACATCAGAGTACAATAACAAGACAAGAAGAATAACTGCAGATTTCTTTTATCTGCAGTTTTATCTGCAGTTTATTCGCTTTCAGTAACCATCAAACATGTAACCTGACACGAAGGGGGGGGTTCTACATTTTTAATTGTCTGCATGTCAAAATCATTTGCCCATGGAATTGATTTCAGCTCAGTCTTTGAATGTTAGCTCAATTTTTTTTTTTTCATACTTGACAACCCAGTGTGAAGCCCTTCATTAATGGTGTGTGGAAAGGCAGAAGTTAGCCTGCAAGGAAACAAGATCAAACTAAACAGGATGGACCTGCAGTGAACTTCCTTTTTTTAAAGGATTTTCTCATCAGGAGTGAATTGTAACTCTTGCCTGTTACACATTAAAACAGACTTTACATGCCAAAACCTCCTTTTAACTTGCAGGGAACTTATTCATATTTGGAAGAACATTTGCATGACATACGGAAAAAACAACCTTAAAGCCTTGAGAGAACCAGAGAAAACCAGTGATGAGATGAGAGAATATAAACACACTTATATTAATACACTAAAACATTAGCTGCTGTTATATACAAGGCCATTGACATATAATAAACTGTAAAGTAAGCAGTGTAGCAGGGCCATGAAAGACAACGTTTCTACGGTTACATGTGCACACAGGTTAAAAGTCCTCAATGAGCTCTGTCTGATGACAAAAATGAACCGTGCCTGTGTCAAGCTGAACTGAAACACGTAGGGAGGAAGAAGCCCACAACCTTTGTTTTCCTTGTGTTGCTGAAACTGAAAACATGCATTTCTCCTGAATGTTTTTTCTTTGTGGATTACCATTTTATAAGACCCATTCACAAAGTGTTCAAGAGCTGGATGCGTGGAAAAGAGTAAAACGACAAATTTGTCATCAAACCCTGAATCATTCAGTCTGCGTCTTTTTCAGATTAAAATGAAAGGATGACCACACACAAATTGTATATGAAGAAAAACACGGGACAAAAAATGCCGTATTGCACGCTAGGCACCAAATTGTGAATGATCCTACCTAATAATAGCTTTTAAAGCTCTACATTTTATGCATTGTCTTAGGACATACAAGCATTAGCAGCTGTTGCTAATCCAAAAACAGTAACATTTCCTAATAACTGTAATATGTTTATGCAATACATGAAATTAATTAAAGAACCTTTTTTTGCCTTTTGTACATTTTGGACACAGATATGCCTTTTTTGCACCAGACCTTTCTTGGTTCTTCTTCTGTTCCTTCTTCATTTTAACAGCTTTCACATCTGTACTTTGCATAAAGTGAGTAACGACAGAGCTTTTGTCAAAAGTAAACGTGACAGAACTACCAAGACCCTCTGAAGTTCAGGCGAAACGCCATTGATAATAGCACTTTAAAGTTCATGTTCAAAGGTTAGGCTTCTTGCCATTAACGGACACCAGAAAAAAAAAATCACCTGAGTATATGAGGGCATAATTCTTCTGTGGGGACATGGATATGGAGAACTTTTGTATGGAACAGGAAAAAATAAAAGTTATTCAAAACGTCTCTGGCGATCCAGCTGTACGGCTGTGTATGTGTGTGTGATTGTGTTATGATGGTCTTCCTTAGACCAAAGTTAGGTTCTTTCACTCTTTCTCTCTCACTCATACATAGTTTGAGTCACAGAAACACAAAGCTCCATTGTTGAACTCAGAGTTGGTAAGGACCCACAGGGGCCTGTTAAGAGTTACACACAGCTGACAATACCATCAGTGTCACTGCATGCCTGTGTCTGTAGGGGCAACTGTATTGGGCAAGTTCAGAATTTACTGAAAAATAAAAGCACTAGATTTAAGTAAATTGAAAACAGTATGCCTATCATTGAAAACAGTATGTCTATCATTGAAAACAGTATGTCTATCATTGAAAACAGTATGCCTATCATTTTGCCTCTCCATAAACCCATCTAAACATATATAACAATTCCCTATCAATGAAAGAGATGACGACAAGACATTCAAGCCCCTATGAAATAGATGTGCTGTCCTCATATCAGCACCATTTGTAGAATCCATCTTATCTTACCCAACGTCTTAAGCATGGAACTGATCCAAGAACAGCTCCACATGGGTCTTTCACTTTTGCTGCTCTGGGACACTCAGGGAGCTGGGTATACAATCTAGGCTATACAATCCAGGCCTGGCTGGCTGCTTGCAAATGAATTCTAATGCAGAGACCCCATGAACATTTAGCTGAGGCTGCAGCCCTCTTCTTCGAGTCTAGAATGTCAGTGAGCTTCACTGCAAAAGCTTTAGCAGAGCATGGAGATGTGTTTACTGGTTTTATGGCTGGATTCATGATGTGGTACAATAAAAGCAAAAAGATGAACAGTTCGGCGAATGTAAGAACGAGACTTTTTATCATCAGGTTGTCGTGGAGAAATGAAGGGAGTAAAAGTGTGCGTGAATGATTATGATTAGGGGGTGCACCATCACAGCCAGCCACTCTCCACCACAGGTCCGGCAATGCATCGATTAAAAGAACTTAGGACAAAGCAGAGGCATCGCTGAGGGGAAAAAGGAAGGAAGCGTGAGAGAGAGAAAGAGAGAGAGAAAGAGAGAAAGGCTCCTGCTGTTCCTTTGTCCTCTACTGAGAAACGTCTGAGTGGGATGAAAAACCTTCGCTCCGTAAGTGCCAACCTCTACTACCCCCTGACAGACAGCCTACACACGCCCACACACACACACATACACACACACATATACATTCAAGAACCCTTCATTGCCACACACACACACCATCTCACACTTTCCCTCCTACTTTCTCTCTCACTGCTCACATACTGGGCTGAGCTTTGAGCTTAGTGTCCGTTTAAGCGTATAGTCACTCTGGGGTCACTGCACTTGAACAGGTGTGAATAATGACCCTTTTCACCTGACCTGTATTCCATTGCTGTCAAACCATGGGCAAGTGAACCTGCAGTAACTGTAAGTACGTCCTTTATGTTCTATGTGGCAGAAAAGATAACACATAAATAACAGTGCTGAATATGTTTATAAGGATAATAAACACTTAATTGAAGGGTAATTAACAGCTACATTTGCGAAATCATCTAAATTGTTAGGTGAAAGACCTCATACTGGCTTGCATTATAGCAGCCCTGCTGTGAAACAGAAAACAAGAGGGAAAGACAGAGGAATAGAGAGAGAGAGAGGGAGAAAGAGAGAGAGAGAGAGAGAGAGAGAGAGAGAGAGAGAGAGAGAGAGAGAGAGAGAGAGAGAGA